>JAECXC010001574.1:0-444937 GCA_018152125.1 Drosophila dunni | reverse complement strand
TGACAACACTGAACTCGTGTTTACAGTTTTGCTAGTGTATGTGATAGAAAGATGGTCAAATAACGTTGCAAAAAGTTTTTTTAAATTTGCAAGGTAAAAGTTTTTTTTGTCAAAGTTATTTAGCAAGTTGTTGGGACCTTAAGCGGCAATGTTGCTATATAAAGGGATTAATAAATGGGCATTTCAAGCTTTGAAATTGTTGTCTTGCTTGGTTTGGTTGCTTGGGCTGGTGGGTCAGTCGCCGCCAGCAGCTTCCAAAGAAAATTGCAATTTATTTTTGTACTTATATACAGAACGAGGCTATCCTTAGCAAAATGTTTTTCGTAGTTTCATTGCTACAAAATGCTACAAACATAAGATTTATTTTTCAACGATAGAAATTTCATTTCTTTTCTAGGTGGGTCAAAAGTTGTTTAAACTATACGTACAGTTTGCTTACAAACGTTAACACGTGCACGTTATGTGTACTAGCTCTGTTATGGAGTTATTATCTTAACCAAAAACGCCCCTGTTCAAATTCTGGATATGTAACATTTACTTTTGGGGTATTTCTAATGGATGGACAACAAAGTTTTGCAAATTTTTATAAACCGTACAGCAAGACATTATTTAAGTAAATCGGGCGTTTTACCCATTAGCATGGATACCTGCCCTCTCTAAACTTCAAGAGAGGATACAATGCGCAGCCTAGCGTGCTCGCCAGCAGCTCAATTCTATGTCACTATGTCAATAATCCCATATAAGGTAAATATCGAATTAACTAGCCATTTCCATCAGGGATCTGCGGCAATCGTTTAATATATTGGAGTTGGAGGAGGCGGGACTACAAAAAAATGGCATTACCTAGTTCTGAGCAATAGATGCCCTCACCTCTTCGAAGTTTACTCGGTTAGAATACAATGGTCGGTTTTGAGAACGTCAACCGGAAACTTTGTCCTATCTTTTTTGAGTTCTGGAGATCAACTGTAGTTTTCTTCAATTAATGTCTATTGGTAAGTGGTGTGGAACTTGCACCAAAAGAAAAGGGAGTAAACTTTTTGTTACGGCTATGACAGATCTCTTTTCTAACGAACAGTCCACCACACTACTACGCCAAATAAGAGAATAGGGCTAAAAATGGCAGTGTATAGCCATCTGGTAACGGAGGTGTTTAGACCCCACTGCATGCCAATAGTCTATCTGCATGTGAATAGGGCAGAAAAGGTTATAAGCATGCTGCCTTCTATACATGCACTTCAGACTGGAAAGATATTTGAAAATATTTCGAAATATCAACATATCGATATTTAAACCCCGTACTCTAAAAAGGGGGGAGTAGAGGGGTCTATTAAGTTGTCAGACGCGAAATGTGCGTAACTGGCAGAAGGAGGCGTGACAGACCCCATAAAGTATATATGTATAATTTATTTCTTGATGAGCATCAAGGGCAGAGTCGATATAGCAATGGCCGTCTGTCCGTCCGTCCCGTATGAAGCACGTGGATCTTTTAAACTACAAAAGCTAGAGACACAAAATTTGGAATAAAAGTCCTTCATTTTTGCAAGCAGATCGAGTTTTCTTCGAATTGTTGCAATGCCCCTTACCGCTCAGGCAATGAGAAAAAAAACCACACACCTCGGAAAAAAATTAGGCTTTAGGTTAATATCACAGTAACTATGGCTCTTAAGAGCACCAATTTTGGTATGCAGATTCCTAGAGACAGCCTTAATGCAATTTCATTAAAAATTTTTAGCTGTCACGCCCCTTTTCTCATAAGCACTAAAAAACTTCCAAACTTCAATACCGTTATTAAGGCATTTGTTCGTATAGTACAGTGTTATAATTTAACATTCGTTTGGAGACATATCATTTCAAACTGTCCTAAAAGTTGCATAAAAATACTACTATAAACACGACAGCTATCACGTAACAAATTTTATGTTATTTAACTGCAATATTACTGTAGGCGCGCAAGGGAAAATGTTTTCGCTGCCTGTGTGACGTCAGCGCTGCCCGCAGACGCTGACCGTGCCAACCCATGGTATACATACATACATTTATATGTGCATACACATAATTTCAAACGAATTTGTATATATATTTGTATTTGTATGTATAACATGTAAATGCTGATAATCGGAAGATTCTTAAAAGTGGCTCCTGGTGCAACTGGTAGAGTTGCGTCGCGTTGTGGAATCTGGTCATAGGGTTTGAATGCTGACAATGAGAATGAAGTTTAATTTCAATTCAAAATATACATAAAAAATTTTATTTTCTAAAATTTGATTTTAAAATTTAATACAAATGCGCCCAACTTTGAGAGTATGGGATCTTTTACAGTCGGCCGTAGCCATTCTTACTTGTTTTTACATAAAAATAAATATTTATATAGGGATATTTTTTTCCCCAAACATCTAATATGCGATTAATTTTTTGCGATATTTTTTAAATATATCTAAAAACATCGCAAAAATGTATCGCGTTGGTCACTCATGCAGCGAGCGCACAACTAAAACTTGAAAACGGTCAAAACACATCACATTAAAATGTATCTGAGTTTGCCCTCTTACTGTTCAGCGACTAAGTCGCGCTGGTCAGGTCTCCTGCTAGTGTGTTCGAGAGTATTGAAAGGTTATCAGAAAAGCTGGAAAAATGAGTCTTCATCAGCAGCTCGACCGACTCCTAGCTGGTTGAGGTGCAGGAGTTGCCGCTGTGTTAGAGGAAGCCCATAGAGGGAGTAGTGTAAAAGAGTATCGTCCAGAGCCCTGCTGCCTCAAAGGCAGAAATTACGCCAAGAGTTGAGTTTGACTCGGTGTAATTCTTTGTTATAGGAGAAAAGAGAACATTAAGTCGAGTGATATAATAGTCTCTATGTATCTATGGTCAGAGACGTATTGCTCCGTTTGAACTCTCCATGGCACAATGCATGTCTCTAGAGAAGTGACTACAAGGTAAATCCTGTCTATTTCAAATGATAACGGTCGGCTCATTACCCTTATTGCAAATTATTAACTTGATAGAACAGATAAAGTTAAAGAATGACTCACCCCTTTCATTTGTATCAGTGCTTCTCCACTGATGATGGTATACGTTTGCATCGCAGGCAATAAACATATTTTTATTCAATCCGTCAAAGGATTCCACAATATCCCTGAGTAGTCGTGGAGGGGGGACCAGTCTCGACGTTCCCCATGAAGCACAAAATTACAGAGTCTTCGTCTCGTTTCAGGCTTATTATGGTATTATGGTCCCCTAGCAAAGGAGGAGTAGTAGAGCGAAGTATGCAGCATTACGGTGGAAGAAGGGTTATTTGCTGGAGACTGATTGACATTCTGAGATCCAAACTCCACCACTGTAAAATCGACGGCTGAGTTTTCCTCATTTAGATCAGCCACGTCGACATTCTTGAGACCTCTGGGCAGGTCACCCTCCTCAGAGATATACCCTTCCCGTATATCATCCTCAATGTCGATCTTATTTGCGAGATTCAATTGCTCCGGGTCGGATTTCTGCATTGGCCTTGATTGCAGCCAATTAATACAGGCGGATAAGTGCCTGCTTTAAACAGTGCGTGGCCGTACCATTCGTTTTGGCCATTTGCTTTGCCGAGGCCTCGTCGAGGATCAGAATGGCCTGCCTCGAGAGGCCAACTTCTTGCACAACACTGGAAACAATACTCAAGTTGCCTGTTGGCAAGGTAGGGTTGCAGAATGGAAGCAGCAGCAGATTTTTGTCTTTCATAGAACTTCGTCACAACCGACAGAGCAAGCATCTAGGAGATTGTTCACTTTCATCCCCCCTTGATGCCACCATAAGTCCTCACAGGTCAGCGCATCGCCTTAATTTCCTCTAGGATACACGTTTTCGACCGTTCTCCATTTGTCACGGGGAACCAGACTTCGAGAGAGCTCCAGACTAGGACTCAGGCGAGAATTTTGTTTCTCGCGACATCTGCAAATGACTGGAGTTACTTTCGATCGCAAAGTAACGTTTCAATTTCTAAATTACTTTCACTGATCCTAGAGAAATCTCATCATTTCAGATTAGTGTGTCCGTTGATCCCCAGTGTACCCACAAAGGACCCTTATTTCTTAATGTTTTAATAAATGACATTCCCTCTTAGCTAATACATTTTCGCATATTTATGTATGCCGATTATGTTAAATTGATATAATCATTTATAAGATCGCTCAGATCGTTACTTCAAGATGATTTTAATTTAATCCCAACTGGAGCATAACTTATCACTTGTACCCTAATTTTTTAAATGCCGATTTAGCGCATTTAACAGGCTTTCTTATTATATAGCCAACTACTATATTGAAAATGTACCCTTAAATTGTATATCGCCATTTGATGATCTCGTTGTTCTTTTTTATAATACATTTTTTTCACACATCATATCTCCACAATTGTTAAAAAATCCAATCGAACTCTTAGATTTATTAAGCGCTGGTCTAAGAAACATTGTTCATGTGACTGGTCTCCTCAACATGCTTTAGCCAAGTTTTAATTGAGTCAGTACTGAATCAGTTTTTACTTTTCGCGTTTCGAGGACTTAGTTTGGACCCTAATCTTCATTTGCCATCTTGCGCCAACAGACTATTGCTTTTGAATCTTCCGTCCTTTACAAATCGTAAAATAGTTCCTCGAGTTATTTTCCTCCACAAATGAATAATCGGTGATATCACTCCTTATCTCTTCTAGATTGCCTAAATGCAATAATCCTGCAAGAGCAACCATGTACTACATCCCTTGATTTCTTTCTTCATGCACTATTGAATACGATTTGCACACTCGTTTTCGGGTATGACTCCATTTGCAGTCCGCCGCTTCGAATCAGTCTTCGGCTTTAACCCTCTACGGTTCATAATGCTATCTATGCTGTTCATGACGCCTCCCCTGCCGTAGCTGCAGGCGAAGTTCAGGGCTATAACTGCTCGTCATTGGAACATTCTAGAAGTCGCTGTCCGAAACCGATTATGAATCAAAATTCTTGCTTCAAGTGTGTCTTCTTAGACCAACCATCCAGGTAGAGAAGTAGCGTCGCCACCAAAGCTGCTGCTGCTGATTTCTGGGCTTCAAGAGTAGATCGTGTACAACTGGTGAGTGTTGCCCACTGATACCTTGAACGATGCCCTGGCTCCAATAAACGCTCTTGAGGTCCCTAAAGTCCATGAAAAAGAGTCTGATCTTGAGTCTGTACTGTCACCCGGTCGACCTGCCTGCTAGATTTGAAAAGTGGATTCCATCATGTAAGGATTAAATACAATAAAATACATTCCGCCGATGTGTTTCAAGCTTCGCCAAAATCGCATACCTGCTGTCACAACTGTTACGCAAAGATGCTCACTACATTTTCTCTTCAGAATGTATTGAATCCTTCCGAACCCTGAAGTCGGAATTTATTAAATCACCCGTGTTGACCTCCACGACTCAGCACGATTTTCTTGATGAGCTGTTTGGAATTTCATTGCTTCAAATCAATGCTATTCCAAACTCTTTAAATAGAATGCTTGATCTGATTTTTGTTTTGGACCCTTCCTGTTTTTCTGTTTCCCGCATAATACCCTTATCGAATCCTGAAGATCCTTATCACCCGACTTTGGAAGTGTTGATTGATTTACCTGATCGGGTGACCCGTACTAGTAGTATATATACTAAACGGTCTCGTCAGTTTCGGAAAGCCGACTTTTACAAGTTAAATGTACTGCTATCCCAAACTGACTGGTCCTGACTGTTCATGTGTAGAGATATGGATAGTGCAATTACAACCTTTTATAATACCTTGAATTCCTTAATTGATGTCTGTGTTCCGCTCTGTGTTCCAACCAGGTCTAACAAGCCTATTTGGTTTACCCGTGAGTTAACATTGCTTAAAAATAGAAAGTCGAAATTTTATAAGAGATTCAGGGAAACTGGTTCTTCCTTGCATTTCTCGCGATATCTAATTGCTCGATCTGATTTCTATGTTTTGAGTGACCGTCGTTATAAGGAATACCTTACTGACTGTGGGCAACAGTTCAGAAGGAATCCGAGACGGTTTTATAACTTCGTTAATTCGAAGCGTAAATTATCAACGCTTCCATCTAGTGTGTTCTTTGAAAGAGAATCTGCTAATTCGGATAAGGCTATCGCCGACTTATTTGCCGATTTTTTTCAAACAACTTACAGTAAGCACGAGTATAACTGTGACTCACCCTATCCTTATTATTTAAATTCCTTTAATTGTAATTTTACACCAGTCATGACCGAAAATTTTCTCTTATGTAATTTAAAGGCTACTAAATCTGTTTTTTCGCCTGGTCTAGACGGAGTCCCTGGCTGTGTGCTTAAAAACTGTGCAGACGGCCTTTTAAAGCCCTTGTATAAACTATTTACATTGTCCGTTGAAACGTGCTGTTTCCCTGAAGTTTGGAAATCATCTTACATTATTCCTCTTCACAAAAAAGGAAATAAATCCGATGTTTGCAACTATAGGGGTATTTCTAAGTTGTCTGCTATTCCCAAGGCTTTTGAGAAAAGAATAACTTCACAACTGCAACATTTCTGTAAATCCATGATTTCACCCTGCCAGCATGGGTTTGTGAAATATAGATCCACTACCACTAACCTGTTAGAATTTACATCATTTGCACTGAAGGGCTTTGAGAGAAAATTGCAAACTGACGTCATTTACACAGATTTCAGTAAGGCTTTCGACTCCGTTAATCACTGCCTTTTAATATATAAACTTAATCTTCTGGGTCTTTCCATTAACTTTTACTATTTGGATTTCAAATTACTTGTGTTCTAGAACACAACATGTTTATTTCAAAGACACTTTGTCCAAATCTGTTCAAGTAACTTCGGGTGTTCCACAAGGAAGTCATCTCGGTCCCTTATTATTTATATTGTTCATAAATGATCTTCCATCAGCGATCAGTTACTCTCGTGTGCTCATGTATGCCGACGACGTTAAGCTCTGTGTTTCGGCTGCTGAGTCTGTTCTTGGGACCAGGTTACAATCTGATCTATGTAGTTTTCAAATCTGGTATCAAGCTAATTTATTAAACCTTAACTTTAGTAAGTGTAACGTAATGTTCTTCAGTAGGCGCCTCCCTTTCCAAAGCATTTACATTCTGAATGTCAACTCTCTTAAAAGAATTGAGTCGGTCACTGATTTGGGTATCCTTATGGATCCTAAGCTCAAGTTCGATAAGCATGTATTGTCAATTACTAATCGTGCTTTTAGTGTCCTTGGCTTCATAAAGCGCTGGTCGAAAGAATTTAACGATCCCTATTTAACGAAAACACTTTTTACTGCCTTGGTACGGCCTATTCTTGAATATGGATCATGTATTTGGTCACCCCAATACAGAATACATCAGGATAGAATTGAATCTGTACAAAAACAATTTCTTCTTTTTGCACTAAGGTCTCTCAACTGGAATACTAACATCCGCTTACCTTCCTATCGTAGTAGACTTTTACTAATTAATCTTCCTTCTTTGTCTGATCGTAGAACAGTGCTCGGTGTAATTTTTTTACACAAACTAATCAATGGTGAAATTGATTCTTCAGAACCAATCAGCCAGATTAGTTTTGCTGTTCCGATTAGACCAACTAGAAACTTCCTTCCGCTCTCTCTTCAACCTTGTTCTACTAACTTTGCTATCCTTAATCCTTTCCGACTCCTATGTAGTAACTACAACAAACTTTCTCGAGTTGTAGGTAGTTCTACTTTGACCCCTTAATTAGAACTTCTCTTCTCTGTCTAGATCTTAATTATCTTAGCTTAATAATTTAAGATGTATTGTATTTCGTTTTTAGTTATTTTATATTTTATGTTCTAACTAATAAATTTGATTCGCGTTTATCGCTAGCCGTACGTTATGCGGTGTGCCCCTCGGTCGGTTGGGCGGGAGGTGGCTGCATTATTTGCAGGGTTCCGCGCGCTAACAAGCATGTTGCTTGGTGTTGCTGGGCCACTTAAATGTACTGTCCCGTTAGTACATCAACGTCCATATATATATCAGGGGAGACTACAACTTGCCATTTACGTCATTTTAACAAAATATCAAAAATATCTTTTTGGACTCTTGGTCCTGTCCACATAATATCATTTAAGCTTTTCCCATTTGTACTTTTTGCTGAAGCGTCAAAGACAACTCTTAATTTTGTTGTTAAGCTACTAGCCCTTAGTAGAGGAAGATAATATTTCTCTGCTACGCTTGATTGATGTCCATATGTCCATGTAGGACATGGAGTTTATTTCATAAACTGAATATAATTTTCTTTCAGTTTATGATTTTTTTTTAATTTTTTCTCTAAATTATGAAACCGCGCTAAAGCTTGCGTTTTTGAATCTCCTAATTTTGTATTTTCCTTAAATGGAATTTTTACAATAAATCTACCATTGCTATCTTTTCCTGTAGTTGTTATGTAATTCTTTTCACAATTTTCTGCTTCTAAGTCGTTATTATCCTCCTCTTCTACTTCCCAAAATCGTTCCATGTCTTTAATCTCTATTGTTGTTGCTGTTATTAAAGATTTTCCCTTTGATTTGGTGCAGCCTGACACTACCCAACCAAATTCTGTATTCTGTCCCAGGAGTCCGTCTATTTTAATAATGCCATTTTTCATTATTTGTGAAAATAGATCGGCTCCAATTATCATATCTACTCTGCTCGGTTTGTCAAAATATGGGTCAACCAAAACGTAATTCTGCCATTTATATTTATTTATTTTATTCCTCGTGAATTTTAAGCATTTCATACATAATTGCACTTTTCTTACTGCGTCGATTCTCTCTACTGGACTCATGGCTTTGAATGTGTAGCACTGTACCGAATGATGTCCAGGTTTCTTACAAATCAGGCAGTTTTCAATTCTATTTTGCTGAAAATTAGAATTCTTTTTTCATCGTTTTTCAATGAACTAATGGAACCATATCGCTGTTCCAAAAATTCCATGACATCTGACAACTCGTGAATCTCTTTTGTCTTTCTTTCGTAAGATTCGTAGAGTTGTAGTGCCTCTTTATTAAACTTACGCAAAATAATATGCGCAAAGATACTGTCTATTTCATTAGGCAGATTTGCTTTTATATGCATAGCCTCATTGCTAGCATCAATAAAATGTTTTATCTGTTTTCAGATTCTATATTTAATATAGGTAAATCAATAAACCAGTTTAATTAATCTGAAAAAACTTTCCTATTATTTTCGAACCGTTTGGCTAACAGTTCCCACACGACATCATAATTATTCACTGAGCCAGTGAATAAATGGGAGACCATGCTCCTGGCTTCACCTTTTAATACCGACTTTAAATAATTAAATTTCACAGACGCACTTAGGTCCTCTCAATCATCAATTATTTCCATAAATAATTCGAAAAATGAATCCCACTCTCTGGGTTCCCCATGAAAAGAGGTTACATTAAATTTTGGTAGAGCTGGAAGATCTTCTGTCTTCATGGCTACCTTATTATTTATACTTAAATGCTCTAATATGTCAACCATATTGTTAGCATCAAACTCTAACTCTGCAACATCTTCGTTGCATTGAATGTTTTGTTATTGAAAGAAATTAATTTTGTCTTGGCTTCTGTTCCAGAGAAAATTAATTTTATTCTTTCTAATGCTACTCCATTCCCGAGTAGCCTTTTTTTAAACCATTTTCAGTTTTCTGAATATTAGTTTTAAGTTGCAATAAGTTTGCGTCCTACTTATCTGCAATCTTTCTATTTCAATCTATTTCCTATGTTTTCTGGAACATTCTCTGTTCCAGGATCAATAGTATTTTTTAAACATAAATATTGTTCACTTATTGTTTTAATTGTTTGTAATGTTTTCTCATATATCTTTTTATTGAAGTAGTCGTGATCGACGGCTCTAATTTTTAAAAGTATAGAGTTATATTGATTGGCTGGAAAAATGTCCAGCTTACATTTCCTGTACTTCCTGTACTATAAGCGATTGCTTTTCCAGCAAACTAATTGTTGCTTCTGACAACATTTTAAAATTATTTGTTTAAAGTATCATGCACTTATATTATGTTGTGACTCTGCTGGCGCTGCTGCTCCTGATTTTGACGCTGACGCTGCTGTTGACGCTGACGCTTCTGTTGACGCTGACGCTGCTGTTGACGCTGACGCTGATGCTGCTGCTGCTCCTGATGTTGACGCTGATGCCGCTGCTCTCGTTGTTGCTGATGCTGCTGCTGATGTTGCTGCTATCGCTGCTTATTCGGCGGACTCTGATTTCGGCTCTTGGGGTTGTAAATCATCTAGCCGACCAGATTTCCGATCTTGCTGCTTCTTAGCTGCTTGAATCGTTAATATTTGTCACTTTCCGATGTAAGCCTCGGAAACGCAATAATTTTTTTTTTTTTGCCCGTTTTGAAAGCACAAAACACTTTTTTTTTTAATTTGAAAAATTCTCGGTCTCTATTATTTTAGAGCGCTCGAGTTAAAGAAGAAAAATGCTCGAAGGACCAATGAATAAATGGACATTAAGACTTGTATGGTTTAGCACAAAAATTGAACTGACTTTACCCCACGCACAGGATAGAGCGTGGTTTTCGAGTCATTGCTTAATATGTTCATGCTTAAACAAAGTATCTCTAAAAAACCTTCTTGGGTAAGACGTGAATTAACACGGTTAAAAAACATTAAATCTAAATTTTATAAGAAATTTAGGAAACTGGCTCTTCCTTGGATCTCTCTCGTAATGTAATTGCTCGATCTGATTTCTCTGCATTTAACAGCCTGTGCTATCGGAATTACCTCAGAAGCTGTCGTCAGCAGTTTCGAAGTAATCCTAAACTTTTTTATAACTTCGTAAATTCGAAGCGCAAATCATTAACACTTCCTTCCTCAATGGTCTTTGAAAATAAGACAGCTAACTCTGATCAGGCTATAGCCGATTTATTTGCTGATTTTTTCCAATCGACTTATTGTATTCATCAAAATAATCTAAACTTGCCTTATTCCCACCGTTTAAATGCTTCTAATTGTAATTTTAGGCCATTGATCACTGAAGAATCGCTTTTGAGTGATCTAAAGGCTGTTAAACCTGTCATTTCCTCGGGACCGGATGGAGTTCCTGGTTGCGTGCTCAGAAACTGTGCCGACCGACTCTTGAAACCTTTGTATACCTTGTTAAATTTGTCTGTTGAGCTGCTTTCCTGACATCTGGAAAGCATCATTTATTATTCCCCTTCACACAAAAGGGTAGTAAATCTAACACTTCTAACTATAGGGGTATCTCAAAGTTGTCAGCAATTCCTAAAACTTTTGAGAAATTAATAACTTCTCAATTGCAACATCTTTGTAGATCTATTCTTCCACCTTGTCAGCACGGGTTTATGAAATATAGATATACTACCACTAACTTATTAGAATTTACTTCCAAAGTTATAAAGCTTCAAAATAAATTGCAAACAGATGTCATTTACACTGATTTTAGCAAGGCTTTTGATACCTTTAATCATTGTATTAAAAGACATAAACTTAATTTGCTTGGATTTCCAGATAAATTAACTCTTTGGATTGCGAACTATTTATGTTCTAGAACTCAAAAAGTTAATTTTAATGGCACATTATCCAAGCCCGTGCGTGTTACCTCGGGAAAGAAAGCCATCTTGGGCCTTTACGTTTTTCATTATTCTTTAATGATTTGCAATTTCTAGTTCCCGGGGTTTGATGTATGCCGATGATGTAAAACTTTGTTTGTCACGAACTGACTCTTGCCTGAGTCACGGTCTACCAAGTGATCTCGACACACTTCAAGCCTTCAAGTTAACTTACAACATCTCAACTTAAGCAAATGTAACGTAATGTCCTTTAGTAGGCGAATACATTGCTATAATAGCTACTTTCTCAAAGGCAATCCTCTTCAGAGAATAGAGTCGGTCAATGATTTGGATTTCCTTTTCGATCCAAAACTAAAGTTTGGTAACCACATCTCTTCTGTTGCTATGGAGCTTTTGGTGTCTTGGGTTTCATAAAACATTGGTCTAAGTAATTTGACGATCCCTACCTAACAAATACTTTTTATACTATAATTAGTATTTGTAGTGTGTGGAGCCACTTCTTTGCCTTCACTTAGAATGTCACTTCTCTCTTACGTCGCAAATCGTTCTCGCGTATTTCTTATTTTTAATATTTTGTTATTTGTTTATTACATAACTGTAATTTATTTTTGTTTTTGTGTCAACTGCTAATAGTCTGACAATAAATAAATCATAACTTACTCTATTTTATAGTCATTAATATGAATTTTATTTATACTTATAAATTAATTTTTGGGTTAATACCCACGTCTGCTCTTAGTCTGTTTTGCTCAGCTACGGTGGCCATACAGGGAAGAGAGAGGAAATATAAGAGTTTGGGTATAAGAGTAGGAATTAGAAAGAGAGAGGATGAGGAAGAGAGCATAGGTGCCAAGCCCAGACGGCCGTTGACTCTAAGGAACCGTTGCATGGAATAGGAATGGGAGGATTCAGAATTTGAATTATGCATAGCAACAGGTGGCCTTAGAGTCAAACGGAGAGTTGGTTTTTGGAGATAGGCACGAGAAGTGGCGTGGCAGGATCGTAGTCGTGTTTTTTGCTTGGTTTTTTTTTTTGGGTGTCAAAGTCATGTGGTGATTTTTTTTTAGTGGTGTCCTGAGTGTATAATGTTGTTTCCAATGATGAACGTAATGACAAGAATATATACACATAAATATATACACACATATACTTAAAACATATGTAGACACACAAGAAGATTAATTGTGCGCAAATTTACACAAACAATAGGATTACGTTAAAAACAATATCCACGGTGACGATATCGACAACCACTATGCATTACAAATATAACTAAATAAAATTACGTGTGGAACGTAAAACAATAAAATATATACAGCCACAACAAAACGAAAAAGCACAGCCAAACCAAAGACAATATTTATTAAATTCAAAATAAGCAAACAACGACAAAACCAACAAACAACAACAACTCCAAAAACGACCACAACACCAACAACTGTACCGTCTGACCCTTGGTGCAACGATGACAATAACAACCATAGCTCGCAAATAACAATTGAGTGTTTTGCGACGTCTTCAAATAAGACTCTTTACTGAGTATATGAAAAAAATACTCGCGAGCAGAGTATTGGTAATCTCTTCGTTTATCTCACACGCGCTCGGACAACAATCGTTTATTTTCGTTTCTTTTTCGTCTCACTTAGACCGCTAGTATTTGCATGAGTGAAATGAAGCAAAACGTCTTTAAGCGAGTGATGCTAATTAAATTGCGACGTGTCAGTAGAACGGTCATTTTCAGCCATGCGTTTCATACTGAGTGAACGTCGGAGTTCAATAGGAGCAGACAATCTAAACTCCCTGTTATTAATTAAGCTAAACAATTAGTCAAAATAAATAAGAAATATTCATTGAATTCATTTATATAGTTGTTTTTATTTTTTCTATTTTGTCAACTGAACAACGGGGATCCGGGTTCGAATCCAAGGCTAGTGTGTGGATGTGGTTATCGTATAAGCCGATGGCCGTAGAAGCTAGTGCTTGTAAAAATTGTAAGATTGATAGTTTACAATTATATCCTAAACTAAATAAACAAACAAACAAATATTTTTTCTATTGTTAATCAAGTATTTGATTGAAGCTAGAAAAAAAGAATAATCGGAAAAAATTAAATATTTTTGACTTATTACCATAGCTCGCAAATAACTGTCGACCGTTTCTTGATGTCTGCAAATAAGTGTCTTTTTCTTACTCTTTTCGAAAAGACTCAGCGAGCAACCGATTTATCGCTTCTTAAATAAACTCGCTCGCGCTCAGAGCGAAACCGTTTTTTTCTCTTATGTTTTGTTCTGGTTGTTCCAAGACCGTTTCGTCGTGTTCAGTGAAGCAAAAAGTCTTTTGCGCATGTATTGGTAAACATTCACACGCATAGGCAAGCAAATCGATAAGCGTCTGTTTTGCAGATTTAATACATTGTAAATTAATTTAAATATAATTTTAAATTTTAAAAAAATTTAAAAAAAAAAAAAAAAATTAAATTAAATTTAAATATAAATTTAAATTAATTTGTTAAATAAATTATATTATTTCTTCTTTTACAACAACGAAAATAAATTTGAAGGCCGTTTGCTTTGAGTTTTCCAGTCAATCGGTCTTTTGCTGAGTCTCATTGTGCGAGCGTTTCTCGTTCCGCTCTTTACGCAATGCTCACTGAAAGAGCGACATGCAAAGTGCTCAACGAAAAGAGCTCAACAGAAAACATAAATGAAGACAGCAAAAGTCTCTTGCTCAGAGCGAGAGCGAGAGCGAGAGAGTATGAACTTTTTCGAAAAACGGTCGACAGTTATTTGCGAGCTATGCTTATTACTTACATTACAAAAATAAACAAAAAAACGCGAAATAAAAATAAAGTAAATATTATTTATTAAGAAAAATCCTTAAAAAGTGTTTGCAAGCCTTTTTGAATTGACTTATTCAGTCATTACCTCACTCACTGAGTCTCAACACGCGAGCGACAATTATATTACTCCCAAAAAGAGAATCATTAAAAGAGTTCAACACGAAGAACTCAACAACAACGCTCAAGCGAAGACCGAAGCAAAATAGAAAAAACTCTCTTGCTCAGAGTGGGAGCAAATTTTTTCATTTGTTTCGCTTCTGCTCAGAGATTGAGTGTTAAGAAAAAAACACTCAATTGTTATTTGCGAGCTATGATAACAACAACAATACAACAGTGACCGGAAGACAGCCGCAACGGTGACGTCACGCAGCATCAGCTGTGCGCCCAAGCACAGTGGGATGGATGTCGTGAGCTGTGTCGCTCCAGACACCCGTAGTTTTGTTACGTAGTTTCTTTCTGTAATATTTATATATTAATTTATTATATTTATTATATAATTGTTAATTATTTAAATATTCATGCAAATAATGTAAAATATCGTTTTGTCCTGATTTCTGGATGGCCCTTTTTTCTGTTGTGTGTATTTTTCGCTAGTGATATTAGTTAAACTGTGGTACACTTAGTACCGGGCAAGTTAATTATTATTGGCACTGTCCGACCAACTATTCCCCCTCTAAGCTCTTAGGTTGTTTTAGAAACCCCCGAGACTCCCCGTAAATAAATAAAGGCGAGAGAACATAAACAAAATAAAAGGCAAAATTATATAGGCAAAAGTAAAAAATTAAAGTAAAATAAAAAAATTAAAATAAAATGATATTTAATAGAATAAACAAGTAAGAAAGGCTACAGTCGATCGAGCCGACGGTAAAAGACCCCGTACTCCCATAGTAATGCGCATTTGTATTTAATTTGAATTAAAATTTTATAACGAAATTTAAAAATTAAAATTTATATGTATATTATGAATTGATATTTAAAAAAAAATTAAATTAGCAATTCTCATTGCCAGCATTCGAACCTACGAACCTCAGGCAACGATTTCACATCGCGCCGCAACTCTACCATTCGCACTACGCACCACTTTCAAGCATGTTCCGCTTATTCGCATTTACATTTACAAACACTCGTTTGAAATTATGTGTAAATTAATAAGTTTTCCTTTCTGTAAGGTTTGATGATTAGGTTGAGAGGCGACTGAGCCTCCTATTGCTGGCCTCGGGCTCAGGTATTCAAAACTGATTTCTTAATACAAATTATTTTTCATTTAACATAAGCCAAAACTCGCATCACGCCACAATGTCATGGTCGGCAAGCCGACTCAGCAATCTTAGGCAATAACGGAAACTCTTGCAGCAAAACAAAAGTGTCCGGTTACCGCTGCTGACCATTGCATCTATAGCGCGCTGATACAAAGTATGCACTGTCGCTATTGCGAGGGCTGTTCCTTAACTTACAAAGCCCTCTATAGCGAGGGTTGCTTAACATTCTATTTTAAGTGCTATGTGTTAACTACTCCCCCCTCAAGTATAAGGCCGTCCTCGGCCGACCCAATTCCGGCGACAACTTCTCGTAACTGCTTCGCAGACTTCTTTGCGTTGATGATCCGCCAAAGAGTGAGGCCAATGCAGATTAAAGCACAGCATATGGCTCCAGTGATGAATGCCACACGATAGGCTTGATCAGTTCCGGCGTCCTTCTTGAATTGCTGTATCACCTCCAAATTACGTTCATTCAAACGATGAAGGTAAGGGAGGCTGAGGACATCTTGGCTGGCAGTGATGTTCAGCAAGGGAGAATTGGCAATACCCGGGACTCTATTGCGTGCGTTGATGTGATTGTAATACAGAGTCCCGTTAATTGCGACTCGGTCTCCGAACGTGATGAGATGCGTGCCTTGTACCTGGATCTCAGTGCCGTTGTCCACCTGAATCCGTGCGGACCCGTCGTTAAGGATGATGATTCCGTCATCTACACGGGTGATTATTTCCAGGTTGCTCGGCTGGACCTCGCAGTGTGCCGTGCCACCTGCATGAAGCTCCTTGGCACATGAAGTTTTTAATGCCAGACGACAAAATGTGGCTCCAGGTGAAGCGGCGCAACTCTGCAGTGTGTGGGTTTCTCCATCGCATTCGGCTATGACATTGTCTAACAATCGCAATATGAAGTTCTTGTGGACGACAGGATAAATCGTGATTTTTCTGCAAGCTTTTTTAATCTTTGGGAATTTTATTATAAAATGTATAGTGTTAATGGATTGTAGAACTTTTACGGACGCAACGGACATAAGATCTCCTATTGGAGTGTTGGTGGGTTCCTCTAGCCAAATTGATTTCAAATCTGAGTGGTCTAAAATGTTTGGGCTATTAATGTTAGCCTTCGCGAGAGTAATAGCAAGCATTAAATTTTGCAACTCCATTATCAGCATTCTGTTTCTAGACAGTAGTGTTTCAAATAAATGGCTAGTGTCAACTTGTGAGTTTTTGGCTATCTTGAGAACCTTATTGACAGTTATTGTTAACTGGTTAAGCTGGTCTTGAACTCTAGTGTTGATTTCTATCTGTCTATTGTTGGCATTTATTAGTTGCCTTTCAGTGAACCTAGTCTGCTCTAAATCACCGGCATCGGGTGTACCCGCCACAACCTTCAGTATGGATCCTAGGAAATCTAAGCTTCTGGCGACTCTATGGTGTGTGCCTAGCGCCTGCAAGAGGTCTTGTAGGTGCGCCGTGTCCACACTTAGAAGTTTTTTCATGTGCGATAGCGGGAACCTGTCAATTAATTTGACCGTTTCTTCCACAATTCGCACGTACTCTGAGAGGTTTGCCGAGTGCCTAACATATGCGTATTCTTCCCATATCAAGATCTCGCCATCGACGATGGGAATGTACTTGGCACGCGAGTAGTCGGTGACATGTGCCGAAGCCATTGATAAGAAAAGGAGTAGTATGGATCCAAACCTGTGAATTTAAGTTGTTTTCTTTCTTTTTAGCAACTTTTTTGTTTTTCTTTTCAAGGTGGTCTGACCACCACCAAAAATGTTTTATAAAAACTATGCCAAGGTGGAATAAAAAAGGAAGTCACTTTAGGTTGTCCTTGTGGACCACCCTTCCTCGAATGAGGACATCGGTCCCCAGGTCTGCTTCAACGGCCTTCTCGACACATAAACGTGTGAGTTTGTTTCCGAGCCGTCGGTAGGACTTGACTAAAACCTTGTCACCAACGTCGAAGACCCTATTCTGCCGATTTGCGTTCTCCCTATCTCTGAGCGTCGTCTGAGCGTTTCTGATCTTGCCTTGCATCTTTTCTTGTGGCTCATCTGGGTGCGCTTGAACCACATCAACTGGTCTCTGGTCGATGACCGAGTGGATCGACTTATTGTACTCCATTGTAGCCAGTAAAATGACTTCTACGGTGTCACTTATGCCTTTATCGATCTTTAGGCATCTGGCTAGCTGTAACAGAGTGCTGTGAAAGCGCTCAACCTGTCCATTCGAGATGATATGCAATGGTGGTGCATTTGAAATGCTGACCCCATAGTTGTTTGTGAGCATAGTCACGATGGTCTCTGAATTCAATGATGGTTCATTGTCACAGTAAATGGATCTGGCTTTTGGGAAAAAATTCATCAGTTGCATTAAAGCTGGCTTCAGATCCACAATGGTTCTTGAAGGGACCGGCTGGACAATAGCAAACTTAGTGAACTTGTCGATGCAAGTGAGAAAGTATTTCCTGTCAGTGGAGAAAATGTCTATGTGTAACATCTCTCCTACATGTGAGGGGATCGGTGTCTCCCCGAGCTCTTGTTTTTTGGGGTGTCTATCATATTTAGCTTTAGCACATGTTTTGCAATTTTGTACTATTTCATTGGCTATTTTTGCCATTTTTGGAATGTAGTACTCCGAGAGTACCTGTTTAATATTTTCCTGTGCAGACCTATGGGCCCTATTATGCTCGTCTGTGAGAATATCCCTTCTTTCTCCAACCGAAAATATGTCCACTACGCGATTTTTGCAGTGCCAGAATTTTGTGGCCGGGTATCTTCGAACCAATGCATCTTGTATCATTGCAAGCGTGTGTAAATTACAGTGGAGGGCATTTACGCATTTGGGTGAGACTACATCTTCGAGCTCGTCTAGCAGCGATTCGATGCAAGTATAGCTAATCAAGTAGCGTTTCTTATTCCCAAAAAGAATAAAACTTCGTTTTAACGCGCCTCTTCTAGCACTATTTGGTTTTGACAACCATTCAAGGGTTTGTCTGTTGTCTCAATGGTGTTGGTGAGAGATACCTCACTGTGGATCGTTGCTGCACATGACTCAATTTCTTGTTCATGTACAGCGTTGAGCTGCTGTCTTGACAAGGCATCCGCACCAGATTGTCCTTGCCAAGTTATTAGAAGATACACGCATTAGACTCGTCAATGCGCGCTTTCCACCTTTTAATCTTCGCATTTGGATTAGATTCCGAAACTGCAAAGGTCAGGGGTTGATGGTCAGTGAAGATATTAATGTCTTTCACGCAAATAATGTAAAATATCGTTTTGTCCTGATTTCTGGATGGCCCTTTTTTCTGTTGTGTGTATTTTTCGCTAGTGATATTAGTTAAACTGTGGTACACTTAGTACCGGGCAAGTTAATTATTATTGGCACTGTCCGACCAACTATTCCCCCTCTAAGCTCTTAGGTTGTTTTAGAAACCCCCGAGACTCCCAGTAAATAAATAAAGGCAAGAGAACATAATCAAAATAAAAGGCAAAATTATATAGGCAAAAGTAAAAAATTAAAGTAAAATAAAAAAATTAAAATAAAATGATATTTAATAGAATAAACAAGTAAGAAAGGCTACAGTCGATCGAGCCGACGGTAAAAGACCCCGTACTCCCATAGTAATGCGCATTTGTATTTAATTTGAATTAAAATTTTATAACGAAATTTAAAAATTAAAATTTATATGTATATTATGAATTGATATTTAAAAAAAAATTAAATTAGCAATTCTCATTGCCAGCATTCGAACCTACGAACCTCAGGCAACGATTTCACATCGCGCCGCAACTCTACCATTCGCACCACGCAAAACTTTCAAGCATGTTCCGCTTATTCGCATTTACATTTACAAACACTCGTTTGAAATTATGTGTAAATTAATAAGTTTTCCTTTCTGTAAGGTTTGATGATTAGGTTGAGAGGCGACTGAGCCTCCTATTGCTGGCCTCGGGCTCAGACAATGAAACAAATTATTTAACGGCAAAGTGCCGGAGTGAATATTTATTTAGGCGACTTACTGGAAGAGCGCTGTATTCAAAACTGATTTCTTAATACAAATTATTTTTCATTTAACATAAGCCAAGACTCGCATCACGCCACAATGTCATGGTCGGCAAGCCGACTCAGCAATCTTAGGCAATAACGGAAACTCTTGCAGCAAAACAAAAGTGTCCGGTTACCGCTGCTGACCATTGCATATATAGCGCGCTGATACAAAGTATGCAGTGTCGCTATTGCGAGGGCTGTTCCTTAACATACAAAGCCCTCTATAGCGAGGGTTGCTTAACATCCTATTTTAAGTGCTATGTGTTAACTACTCCCCCCTCAAGTATAAGGCCGTCCTCGGCCGATCCAATTCCGGCGACAACTTCTCGTAACTGCTTCGCAGACCTCTTTGCGTTGATGATCCGCCAAAGAGTGAGGCCAATGCAGATTAAAGCACAGCATATGGCTCCAGTGATGAATGCCACACGATAGGCTTGATCAGTTCCGGCGTCCTTCTTGAATTGCTGTATCACCTCCAAATTACGTTCATTCAAACGATGAAGGTAAGGGAGGCTGAGGACATCTTGGCTGGCAGTGATGTTCAGCAAGGGAGAATTGGCAATACCCGGGACTCTATTGCGTGCGTTGATGTGATTGTAATACAGAGTCCCGTTAATTGCGACTCGGTCTCCGAACGTGATGAGATGCGTGCCTTGTACCTGGATCTCAGTGCCGTTGTCCACCTGAATCCGTGCGGACCCGTCGTTAAGGATGATGATTCCGTCATGTACATGGGTGATTATTTCCAGGTTGCTCGGCTGGACCTCGCAGTGTGCCGTGCCACCTGCATGAAGCTCCTTGGCACATGAAGTTTTTAATGCCAGACGACAAAATGTGGCTCCAGGTGAAGCGGCGCAACTCTGCAGTGTGTGGGTTTCTCCATCGCATTCGGCTATGACATTGTCTAACAATCGCAATATGAAGTTCTTGTGGACGACAGGATAAATCGTGATTTTTCTGCAAGCTTTTTTTAATCTTTGGGAATTTTATTATAAAATGTATAGTGTTAATGGATTGTAGAACTTTTACGGACGCAACGGACATAAGATCTCCTATTGGAGTGTTGGTGGGTTCCTCTAGCCAAATTGATTTCAAATCTGAGTGGTCTAAAATGTTTGGGCTATTAATGTTAGCCTTCGCGAGAGTAATAGCAAGCATTAAATTTTGCAACTCCATTATCAGCATTCTGTTTCTAGACAGTAGTGTTTCAAATAAATGGCTAGTGTCAACTTGTGAGTTTTTGGCTATCTTGAGAACCTTATTGACAGTTATTGTTAACTGGTTAAGCTGGTCTTGAACTCTAGTGTTGATTTCTATCTGTCTATTGTTGGCATTTATTAGTTGCCTTTCAGTGAACCTAGTCTGCTCTAAATCACCGGCATCGGGTGTACCCGCCACAACCTTCAGTATGGATCCTAGGAAATCTAAGCTCCTGGCGACTCTATGGTGTGTGCCTAGCGCCTGCAAGAGGTCTTGTAGGTGCGCCGTGTCCACACTCTAGAAGTTTTTCATGTGCGATAGCGGGAACCTGTCAATTAATTTGACCGTTTCTTCCACAATTCGCACGTACTCTGAGAGGTTTGCCGAGTGCCTAACATATGCGTATTCTTCCCATATCAAGATCTCGCCATCGACGATGGGAATGTACTTGGCACGCGAGTAGTCGGTGACATGTGCCGAAGCCATTGATAAGAAAAGGAGTAGTATGGATCCAAACCTGTGAATTTAAGTTGTTTTCTTTCTTTTTAGCAACTTTTTTGTTTTTCTTTTCAAGGTGGTCTGTCCACCACCAAAAATGTTTTATAAAAACTATGCCAAGGTGTAATAAAAAAGGAAGTCACTTTAGGTTGTCCTTGTGGACCACCCTTCCTCGAATGAGGACATCGGTCCCCAGGTCTGCTTCAACGGCCTTCTCGACACATAAACGTGTGAGTTTGTTTCCGAGCCGTCGGTAGGACTTGACTAAAACCTTGTCACCAACGTCGAAGACCCTATTCTGCCGATTTGCGTTCTCCCTAGCTCTGAGCGTCGTCTGAGCGTTTCTGATCTTGCCTTGCATCTTTTCTTGTGGCTCATCTGGGTGCGCTTGAACCACATCAACTGGTCTCTGGTCGATGACCGAGTGGATCGACTTATTGTACTCCATTGTAGCCAGTAAAATGACTTCTACGGTGTCACTTATGCCTTTATCGATCTTTAGGCATCTGGCTAGCTGTAACAGAGTGCTGTGAAAGCGCTCAACCTGTCCATTCGAGATGATATGCAATGGTGGTGCATTTGAAATGCTGACCCCATAGTTGTTTGTGAGCATAGTCACGATGGTCTCTGAATTCAATGATGGTTCATTGTCACAGTAAATGGATCTGGCTTTTGGGAAAAAATTCATCAGTTGCATTAAAGCTGGCTTCAGATCCACAATGGTTCTTGAAGGGACCGGCTGGACAATAGCAAACTTAGTGAACTTGTCGATGCAAGTGAGAAAGTATTTCCTGTCAGTGGAGAAAATGTCTATGTGTAACATCTCTCCTACATGTGAGGGGATCGGTGTCTCCCCGAGCTCTTGTTTTTTTGGGGTGTCTATCATATTTAGCTTTAGCACATGTTTTGCAATTTTGTACTATTTCATTGGCTATTTTTGCCATTTTTGGAATGTAGTACTCCGAGAGTACCTGTTTAATATTTTCCTGTGCAGACCTATGGGCCCTATTATGCTCGTCTGTGAGAATATCCCTTCTTTCTCCAACCGAAAATATGTCCACTACGCGATTTTTGCAGTGCCAGAATTTTGTGGCCGGGTATCTTCGAACCAATGCATCTTGTATCATTGCAAGCGTGTGTAAATTACAGTGGAGGGCATTTACGCATTTGGGTGAGACTACATCTTCGAGCTCGTCTAGCAGCGATTCGATGCAAGTATAGCTAATCAAGTAGCGTTTCTTGTTTCCAAAAAGAATACAACTTCGTTTTAAGGGGAAACGCGCCTCTTCTAGTGCCAGAATTTTGTGGCCGGGTATCTTCGAACCAATGCATCTTGTATCATTGCAAGCGTGTGTAAATTACAGTGGAGGGCATTTACGCATTTGGGTGAGACTACATCTTCGAGCTCGTCTAGCAGCGATTCGATGCAAGTATAGCTAATCAAGTAGCGTTTCTTGTTTCCAAAAAGAATACAACTTCGTTTTAAGGGGAAACGCGCCTCTTCTAGCACTATTTGGTTTTGACAACCATTCAAGGGTTTGTCTGTTGTCTCAATGGTGTTGGTGAGAGATACCTCACTGTGGATCGTTGCTGCACATGACTCAATTTCTTGTTCATGTACAGCGTTGAGCTGCTGTCTTGACAAGGCATCCGCAACCAGATTGTCCTTGCCAGGTTATTAGAAGATACGCGCATTAGACTCGTCAATGCGCGCTTTCCACCTTTTAATCTTCGCATTTGGATTAGATTCCGAAACTGCAAAGGTCAAGGGTTGATGGTCAGTGAAGATATTAATGTCTTTCTCTTTCTTGAGACAAAACTGCACCTATGCCGTGAGCCGAAGCATCGGTCGTTAGATCGAATGGCTTCTTAAAATCGGGGTACCTGAGCATTACATTCTCGGATGACAAAATATCGCGCAACTTCTGAAACGCCCTTTGCTGCACTTCAGAGAATTGAACCTTTATATTTCTGGACCTATGCTTACTGACTGTTCCATTTTCACCCTTAAATATGTTCGAGATGGGTCTTGCTATTGCGGCGAAGTCCCTAATGAAACATCTGTAATAGCTTGCGAGGCCTAGAAATGATCTGACCTCGAACAGTATTTTAGGTTCTGGATACTCCTGTATTGCCCTAACCTTTTCAGGATCCGTCGTGGAGCCAGTGCTGGTGACTATGAAACCAAGAAAGTTCACACTTTTCTTAAAATAACGTGACTTTTCGACGGAGACCCTCATGTTTGCTTCGTGTAAGCTTTTTAGGAGCCAATCCACGTGTTTAACGTGGGACTCCTCATCTTCTGAAAAGATGATTACGTCATCGACATAAACATAGCAAAATTTGCCAATTTGCTCTCGCAGTATGTCGTCGATGGTTCTTTGGAAGATGCTTGCTGTATTCTTTAATCCAAAGGGGAGTCTTTTAAACTCGTATTTCCCCCCGTTCACAGAGAAAGAGGTTTTTTCACGGTCGCGTTCAGCGAGTATGATCTGGTGATAACCAGACTTGAGGTCTAATGTTGAAAAGAATTTGGCTCTCCCCAAATTCCCCAATATCATTGATATATTTGGTATA
This sequence comes from Drosophila dunni, assembly GCA_018152125.1. Lineage (NCBI taxonomy): Eukaryota > Metazoa > Arthropoda > Insecta > Diptera > Drosophilidae > Drosophila > Drosophila dunni. Next base: position 420,953 of record JAECXC010001574.1, on the reverse strand, counting down.
GGATATTTGTCAGGCACGGTTCTTTCGTTAAGTTTACGAAAGTCCATTGCCAACCTCATTTTCCTATTGGCCGCTTCATCAGTGCCCTTCTTGTCTACTACCCATATTGGGTTATTGTAGGGAGAGACGGACTTTTGAATTATATCATTCTTTAGCAGATCCTTGATTTCTTTATTAACGAAATCAGCTGCTCCCATTGGATATGGGTAAAGCTTGGCATAGATCGGTTGCTCATCTGTGGTCCTAATGGTAGCCACGACTGATGTGTTATACGGCAACGCCTCGTCTGGGTCTGCAAAGGCTTTTTGTCTGGTCTTTAGCATTTTCAAAAAGGAGCTTCTAACTAATGGGGATGCCTCTGCACAGTCTACATTTGTGAAATTTACATTTTTGCACGTGTGGAAGGTGATTTGTTCGACCTCCGTGCCCCACTTAAGTTGTCCTGAAGCTAGACAAAGCGAAGCAGCTGCCTGCTTTAACAGGTCAAGGCCTACAATCCCATCAAAAGTTGACAAGTCCGGCAGAATAAAAAAAGTTGCCTTTAACCCAAACATTGAAACAAAGCATTTGTGTGTAATTTGTGTTTTGCCGTGAATGGAGTGAATTTTGAAGGGGGACTCTACCGAGCGGACGCCTTTCAACCCTTCATGTGGCCGAATGAAATTCTTGGCCGCGCCCGTGTCTATAAGGAATCGCATGTGAGTCCCTGCTACTCTTCGTCAGATGACGGGTAGCAGGGATTTGCTCCTAAAAAATTGAGGGCATCAGAGTCATAACTAGGATCGTCATTGATTTGTGCAGCTGCGCTGGAGGCGGCATCAGTATACGCCTCTGTCCCGCGTCTTGCGTGACGTGATTCAACCTCTGCTGATTTCTCTGACTGCTTGTGCGGTCAGATGCGGGGTGCTTCCTATTCGCGTAAGCAGGGGCCTGAGTGGACTGCAAAACATTTGAGAAGGAAGGATCGACCTCCATGGGCACCGGTGCGCTGCCTACTGCTTCTTTGGTCAGTCTGAACTGGGGCCTTGCTTTGCTTGCTAAAGTGCGTATTCTTTGTACCGCTAGCTTGTGTTTCGGCTTGTTGCGAATGCCTCTCCTGTTGGTGACCCTGCGCTTTTGCATGCGGCTTGCGCTCTTTATCTTCTAGACTTTTTGCGAAATTGACCGCGAATGCGTACCTTTCATGATTCGACTCGACTTCTTGCGCGAGAGCTAGCGCTGAAGGCAAATCTCTGGGCTTTGCTGCAAAGAGCACATCTGTAAGACTGCGCTTGAGACCCGATATGAACACACGCAACACATCGTCGCGGAATTTTTCACATAGGCCCTTTGCTAAAGCTGGCTCATATGACATGTTAACTTTATTCGTGAGAAGAGTAAGTTTCTTCTCTACCTCATCATAATATTGAAGCAGGGACAGGCCACCTTTCCTCAAGGTACCTAATTCCTGTTCGATGACATGAATTGGTCTCTTGTCACTGTATGTGAAATCTAAGCGATTTATTATCGCATCAAAATTCAATACAGTACCGAATGAGGCTAGCACCGCGTCTGCGGGGCCCCTAATTTTGCTTCTTATGATGATAACAGACTGATAATGACGAGAACTGCCATTATATGGTCTGAAAATCTCGTAAGCTGCTAATGCTGCCTGCCTCCAAGATACATAAGATTCTTGTACACCTGCAAACTCAGGTAAGCACTTGACGGCATCTAGCGGCTCGTCACAGTGAATGTCGTTTCTAACTTCTATAGCAGCATACGCTACTACTTGTGGGGCGGCAACGTTTGCTGCTGCTATTTGTTCAGCTAACTCATTAATTCTTTGAGTCAATGCTTGCTTCCTCTGCTGATTTGCAGCGGCCTGTTCGGCTAAAGCACTGCTTATAGCCGACCTTATCACTTCCCTAAGCTGATCTGGATCCATTTGAACTAATGGTGGGGGAACTGCAGGGAGACATCTTGTAGCCGGGACTCTGATGCGAGTGTCACAGTCGGAATCTGAGTCACTAGACTGCTTGCGAGGGTTTCTATATGGGTTGAAGCGTGACATGCGCAGGTCAGTGGCCGCGAAAAATAAAACGGGCCGTCAAAAGATGGGTCGAATTACGTCGCAGCTCTGAGCCACGAATACTGTATGCACAATTTTAGACACACAGAAAGCAACACAAAGTAAACTAAAATTCTCAACGCAGTCACTCTCACTTGGTTCTGATTATTATTAAACGAAAAATTTTTTTACTTATCTGTTGCAATATGAAATGCTCACTAGTACTAATTAATTTTTTACAAACTAAACTTAACACTTTTTGTATTTGATGAAAAAAAATTTAGGCTAGAGTATCCACTTACATGATTCAACTAACACAAAAAAATTCTCTTAATAAACTCTGTCACTTGCAGCTCCCGCGCTGCTGTCTTGATTGTTGTTGGTTGTTGCAGCTCCTGTGCTGCTGTTTTACTTGTTGTTGGTTGTTGCAGCTCCTGTGCTGCTGTTTTAATTGTTGGTAGTGGAGTCCGACCACAAGTTGGGTTTTCCTTTCTGTAAGGTTTGATGATTAGGTTGAGAGGCGACTGAGCCTCCTATTGCTGGCCTCGGGCTCAGACAATGAAACAAATTATTTAACGGCAAAGTGCCGGAGTGAATATTTATTTAGGCGACTTACTGGAAGAGCGCTGTATTCAAAACTGATTTCTTAATACAAATTATTTTTCATTTAACATAAGCCAAAACTCGCATCACGCCACAATGTCATGGTCGGCAAGCCGACTCAGCAATCTTAGGCAATAACGGGAACTCTTGCAGCAAAACAAAAGTGTATGGTTACCGCTGCTGACCATTGCATCTATAGCGCGCTGATACAAAGTATGCAGTGTCGCTATTGCGAGGGCTGTTCCTTAACTTACAAAGCCCTCTATAGCGAGGGTTGCTTAACATTCTATTTTAAGTGCTATGTGTTAACTTGTTTGCACATATGTATAAATGCGTACCTAGCACTGGTCGGCACGGCAGCGTCGCAGCGTCTGCGAGCAGCGCTGACGTCACACAGGCAGCGAAATTTCAGCTAAATTACTTATTTTTTCTAACCTTCTAACTTTTTTGTTAATCGCCGCTTGAAGGATAGTTTGATATGATATTCCTCTCTTCGAATAATTAATTATAAACACTGTACTATTTGACTAAATGCCTTAAATCTTGAAAATTTTGAATTAGAAATTTTGAAAGTTTTTTAGCTCATATGTCTCTAGCAGCCTGCTTACCAGAAATGGTGTTCCTACGTGCCATAGTTACTGAGTTATTGACCTAAACTACATTTTTTTTTCGAGGTGGGTCTGGTTTTTTGCTCATTGCGGGGGCGGTAAGGGGCGTGGCAAAAATTTGAAATAAACTTAACCTGCCTGACTTAATAACGGACTTTCATTATAAATTTGGTGTCAACTTTTTTTTTTTTCTACAAGCCTAATATGCCAAAAAAAAAAAAAAAAAACTGGTTGAAATTAAAACAAAAAAAAAGGACATTAAAAGAACAAAACAAAAAAAATCAAATTTCAAAATTTTCCAAATCGAAAAAAAAAAAACGATATTGTATTAAACATGATATATTTGGTCAGTGATGTCAATTTTTTTTTTATAAGGCCATTATGTTCGAAAAATGTTACGACTCCGGTTGTCTTTCCTGGGGCAACCGCGGCTAGCTTATTCGCCTCAGGGCTTGTTAACCAATGCCCACCGAGCGTGCAATCCACAATCATCGGTTATGGAACCTCGATATCACCACTACTACTTTACAAAAACACTACCAACACTGAACAACTATTGGCCATCTCTATCGGTGGCATCGATGTTTTTACAGTAACGTACCCACCCTACATTTGGCGGCAACATTCAAAAACTTCCGTTGCGCCACCAATTTATAATCGTTTAACTTTCCAAATAACTTTCCAAACTTTCCAAATAAGCTAGGACTGACCGATTTACTCGCTTAGCAGCATTGCTTTGGGGAGAGTAGACGGCAGTCCTTAGATGCGTGATCCCATACGCCTGCTCATCTCCTCGAAAATTTTCCCTACCGTAATCTGAGTGAATCGTCTCGGGCACTCCAAACTTCAGGAAGACCTCGTGCACCAGGAATTCAACTACTACCTTTGCTGTCGCTTAGCGCATGGTTTTTCACAATCAGGAATTTGGAAAAATGGTCAACGACGATAAATATCCACGTAATATTGCCTCCTCAGAGCATGCATCGTCTTCGCAATTCCTCCATGTGCCGAAGTATGCTCTTCATGCGCTCTCCGGATCAGGTGGTGCGTGAGTGGTACAGGCACCCGAAGCTTCCAAACACTTGAGGGCTGTTCGTTTTCCAATGTACTTTGTGACATGTGTTTGAACATTAATCCCCCTTCCACTTTCGGGTGTGGCAATTGCTGCCCGTTTTCTTCTATTTTCTGGAACCCCAAAATTGCGCGTTAGATGATAAAAAGGGTTTTTACACAGTGTTGCCGAATCAGCTACATTGTAGCTAGATCTGGTCACCTTTTAAGGCCGATTGCTACGAAAATTTTAAAACAGCTATTAGCGACAAATCTAGCTATTTTCTAAAGTTAGAATTGCCTAAAATAAAAGTGAAGAAATATCGGAATTGGCTGTTTATTTGTTACTTTGGATACTTTTTTTGAGAAAAATTTTTCAACACCATTTGGCAAAGTGCATTGCATCGTTATCTTTATCGAGAACGATCACTCAAAAAGCTAATATATTTTTGCAAGCGTCACTCTTGAAGTTAAAAATGCCTAAAGAAATATATAATCAACTTTTTAAAATTTTGATATGCAAGATGTGACTTATAGATATGGAATACGCAGAGATCGTTTCAGCAAAGTACCTCAGAAAGGCTAATTATAAAAACGATAGCGGTCGTCATCGATGAAATAGTAACAACATAAAAGTTCAATTTTCATATTAAAAAAACTGATTTCATCTTAGCCACTTTTTTTTAGCTATTATTGAAGAAAGTTAGCTACTTTTATCGCTCGTTTTAGCTACTTTTGCTGGAAAAGTTTCGGCAACACTGTTTTTACAATAGGGAGAATGTATGTAACAGGTAGCAATTTACAGTTTTCGCGTTTTGCCCAAAAAAGTAAATAGCCAACATTTATACAATATGCATTTTGAGATTTGACATTTTTATAACAATACAATTTATTGTTGGGCAGGCAATCGCGGAAAGGCTTTGCAGCGTGAGTGTGGTTACATCGAGAACATAGGGAACTGAGCTGCCGCTCGCGACAGCTGCACTGCCGCATACAGATCAAACTTACATGCTAGCTTAAGTACAAGAGTTTTCTACACTACTGGACAATTCGATAACATCGTTAATTTAAATTTATCCTAACAATTCATTATTTTCCTTATTCTAAGAGAGAAAGAGATTATCAGCTGTGCCGGTCGTGTTTTTTTGCGCTCCGTCTATTTTAATTATTTCTGCCTTAATTTGTGTATTTTAAATTTCAAATTGTTGAAAATTTAATTTGTGCTAAGTGTTCCCAAAATCTGGTTTGTGCAAAGATATATTTGGTGTGCATTATAGTAAAATATTAACATATTTTTATTAATACAGCATATCAGCTGTGTTTTTGTTTGTGCCCGTTTTTGCTGTGACCTTTGCTCCCTTCTCGTTGCTCTGCTGAGCAATATATAAGTTTGTGTGTTTGTTCGCTTGCACACAATTTCTCACTTGCGCTTGCATCCACGGCTTGCCTTTGTTGATTAACTGTTTTTCGTTAACATTTGTTTTTGCATTTTTGCGAATTGTGTTTTCGAGCTTATTTGTTTACATCTAAAGTATTTTGTGTACTCTTATTTTTTTCTTGTTGTCACTCTATTTGCTGAGTTATTTTTGAGTGAAATGGCATGCTGCAAAAACAATTGCAATTATGGTCCATCTCGTGACAGTGACCAACCAAATTATGTGCACTGTTGGCTATGTGACAACATTATGCATATAAAATGTGCTGGTCTTACTGGGCGTGAATTCGAAAAATTCATATCCTCAGCCAAAGTAGGCAGTGGTGGATTACGATGGTCATGTCCAGTTTGTATTGAGTTGCAATGTGATTTTTCACGTATGTATAATACTGTGAAAAAACAATTCCTTAAGTTGCGCTCACTCGCTAAGAAGCTAAACACTGATTTTGATATTAGTGCGGACTTGCTTAGCAATTATAAGTTTGAGACCCCACCTGACAAGGTGTGTTCTCAGCAACAACTTATGTTGCCTGTTCTCCCGGGTTCACTCTTTACCTCACCTGTGCATAATGGGCCTCCCCTTTTATCCTTTTCTCCCTCTCCCCATAACTCTTCACCCCCTTCTTCCTATATTCCTCCTGCAACATCTCCTGTACCTGATCAACCCACATGTGTTAATGTTGCTTTCCCGGCACTGCCTGTCCCTCCTGTAACCGATCCTTCACCCATTACTATTAAATCAGTGGCTGTTAATGGAGTTGCGGCTAAGAGTAAAAACTCTAAAAGTCCCCCTAATCGACGTAACTGTCGATCTACTGCCACCCCCGCAGTCGCCCCTTCACCCCCTAATATAAATGTGGTACCTGGCATTACCCCTAATGTTGCAAGTCCCACAATTGTTCAGCCTCCTCTGCTTACCGTCGTGGCTTCACGCAAGCACATATTTATATCTAGGCTTTCCGCAGACACGACTATCGAGTTTGTGGCTGCATTTTTCGCTTCCAAAACTCCTGGCAGCGTTAGTATATCTAAATTTAATTTCGCTGAGCCTAGAGAGATCTCCTCTTTTAAGATTAGTGTATCCCCTGAATTGTTTCCTGCCATATGTGATCCAAAGTTTTGGCCTCCTCATATGATTGTTCACGAGTTTAAACAGAAGAGTAGAACTCGTGCAACTCCTATCTCCCTTCCGACTAGTGGTCCGTCTCAATCCCCAGCAATAGTCTCAAAAAACTAGACTCTGACCAACTTTTCTTTCTATATCAGAATGTAAGGGGTTTGGGGTCTAAATTAAAACAATTACATAAGAATAGTTTCTCTTTTGATTCTGACATTGTTGCATTTTCAGAGACTTGGCTTAATTCTAGTATAGCTGATAAAGAAATAATGTCATCAAAATATAATATATTTAGACGCGATCGTCTTAATCGGCGTGGTGGTGGAGTCATTATTTCAGTGAAATCCAGCCTTAATGCTGAAATAATAGATGTTTCACCACTAGATGAAATTGAAATTGTTGCCGTTAAGGTTTCTTTTTCATCATTTGCGCTTTATGTAACTTGTTCCTATATTCCTCCATCGTCTGAAATGTCGATGTATTTGCAACATATTAATTTCATTAAAGAAATACTTAGTCACAATCGTGATTAAGATTTCTTTGTGACACTTGGTGATTTTAACTTGCCAAACGTTTCCTGGACGTGTTTTGACAAGTTTAATTACATTCCCACACCTAATAATGACTTTTTAGATGGTTTGATTGATCTTCCTCTTTTTCAAGTCAATCATATATATAATCGTCTAAATAGAATGCTGGATCTCATCTTTGTAAATGATTCATCCAGTGCCGTTGTCACTAGAACTTTTCCTGTAGTTGTACCTGAAGATTCTTTTCATCCCACTCTTGAACTATCCTTGACTATTCCTAACTTAACCCATTAAGCTCCTTCTTTCTCTTTCAAGTCGCACCATTGCTTCCGCAAAGGAAATTATTCTTTGCTAAATCAACTGATTCTTGCTGTTGACTGGTCTATACTATACAGCACGAATGATATTAACATAGCTGTCGAGTATTTTTACAACATTTTAAACTCAATCTTTGATGTCTGCATTCCATTCTGTGTTGTAAAGTCCGTTTCACGTAATCCACCTTGGTTTTCACCAAGACTATCCAACTTAAAAAACAAGAAATCTAAATATTTTAAAAAGTTTAAGTAGACAGGTTCTATCTTAGACTTTTTAAATTATTCTAAATTAAAAGCTGCCTTTACCCTTCTCAATTCTCAATGCTATGAAAGTTATCTAGTTCGCTGCAAGAATCAATTTGCTCGTGATCCTAAACAATTCTTTAATTTTGTAAATTCTAAACGTAAATCTAGTACCTTACCCAATTCCTTCTTTTTCAATTCCTGTAAAGTAATCGATGATTCGGCTGCTTCCGATCTCTTTGCTACCTTTTTTCAATCAACATACACCTCCAGTTTGCCTACTAACTAACCTTACCCCTATAATCTCCCATCCACTAACTCTGTTTTCTTACCTCATATTACTGATAGTTGCATGCTTTCCTCAATTAACACCCTAAAGTCTTCCTTCTCTCCTGGGCCTGACAGTATTCCAAGTTGTGTGCTCAAGGAGTGCTATTTTTCCATAATAAAACCTCTCCTAATTCTTTTTAAACTTTCTTTAGAATCCTCTGTTTTTCCTAATTTATGGAAAGAATCTTACATTATCCCACTGCATAAAAAAGGACGTAAGTCGGATATATCCAACTACAGGGGAATTGCGAAGTTGTCCGCAATCCCTAAGCTCATCGAAAAGATAATTACTTTGACTTTGCAACATCTCTGCAAGTCAATTATCTCCCCTGCCCAACACGGATTCGTTAAGAGTCGGTCGACCTCGACCAATCTAATGGAATTTACCTCTTTTATAAATGAGACATTCCTTAATAGAATGCAAACTGATGTCATCTATACTGACTTTAGTAAAGCATTTGACTCTGTGAATCATAACGTCCTTTTACACAAACTTAGCATTTTAGGCTTCCCACCTTCCACTCTTCTATGGATATCTTCATATCTAACAGGTAGAACCCAAAGGGTTATGCTTAGATCAGCCATCTCTAAATCTGTTTTTGTTACTTCTGGAGTTCCCCAGGGTAGTCACCTAGGACCTTTACTCTTTAACCTTTTTATAAACGACCTTCCCTGTTCGCTATCCCATTGTCGCATACTTACGTATGTAGATGATGTGAAATTATTATTATCTTATAAGAACCCTTCGGATCATGCGTTATTACAAGATGATTTAAACAAAATGCACAACTGGTGCATAACCAATCACTTGCACCTCAATTTCTCTAAATGCCTGTTTATGACTTTTAACAGGGTTACTCCTTACATAGCCAATTATTATATCGACAATGTACCCTTAAAACGCATACTTTTAGTTGAAGATCTTGGTGTTCTCTTTGATAATAAATTAAGTTTCACACATCATATCTCCACAATTGTTAATAAAGCCAAGGGCACTCTTGGATTTATTAAACGCTGGTCTAAGGAATTTAATGATCCCTTCGTCACTAAACTCCTTTATACATCCCTTGTCCGACCCATTCTAGAATAGTGTTCATGTGTCTGGTCTCCTCAACATGCTTATACTCAAGATTTAATTGAGTCGGTGCAAAAGCATTTTTTACTCTTTGCACTTTGCGGACTTAATTGGGACCCTAACCTTCGTCTTCCATCCTACACCAACAGGCTCTTACTCCTCGATCTTCCGTCCCCTATTAATCGCAGGAAAGTTCTTGGAGTTATTTTTCTTCATAAACTTATAATTGGCGATATCTGCTCCACATCCCTCTTAGAACGCCTTAATTTTAACATTCCAACCAGGGCAACCAGGTACTACATCCCTTTATTTCTTCCTACATGCACTACTGACTACGCTTTGCACAATCGTTTTCGGGTACTATGCGCTAATTATAATCAATACTATAGAATAATTGATACATCTCTCTCTCTTTTCCAACTTAAAGCTTCACTTTTTAGCCAGCTCCGTTCAGAGATCTTTCGTGTTAGTTTTGGCACACATTTCTATTGATCTGATTGGGTTTTTCTGGGGTTTTCCCAATCCTCGCAACAAATGTTGGATCAATTTCAGTACTTTTTATCCCCAGATTAACTATTAACTATTAATTAATTTATCGTTCAGTTTATTTACCTTTTCAGTTAAAATAAATTTTGACCTTCTAAAAATAATTAATATTAATTTTAATTACATTTATAAACTTATTTTTGGTTAATACTCGCGACTGATCTTAGTCTGCGTTAATAAATAAATAAATAAATAAAATATATGCTTGTGATCCAACATACGCTATGAATTAAAAATTGAGTTGGTACAAAAATGAGTGTGTAAAAAAATATCTTTTCTGAAAATATTATTTTCAAAATGCTCAAACGAAAAGAAGTGAAAAAATATCCGATACTTTTAGGGTCCAGTAAAAACTGATTCGAGACGAAAAATACTCTGTACGTGTTCTGGGTATTTTTACATGCAAGGTATCGCTGCATTTCTCGGATATTTGTTTGTAAGCCTCTTTCGTCAGTATTTTTACAATTCAATTTATCGCTGTTATACTCATTTGGGCACTGATCTTAACCAAATATCGGTACCAGTGTTGCCGAATCAGCTGCTTTGTAGCTAGATCAGGACACTTAAAGGCCTATTGCTCCAAAAATTTTAAATCAGCTATTAGCTACAAATCTAGCTTTTTAAAAGGGTTAAAATTGGCTAAAATAAAAGTGCACAAATATCGGTATTGGTTGTATATTTGTTACTCTCGATACTTTTTTTGAGAGAAATTTTTCTGTTCAGCTGTTCTGCAATGTTATTTATACAATTGTTGCATCAAAAACCGATCAACTGGGCAAACAATCACACAACTGGAAAATTATCAACACGATTCTCACTCAGAAAATAAGGACAGATATCCGGATACGGGATGTTTGAAATATGTTACAGGACAGATCTGTCCGGAAAAGCCCAAATTGGCATCACTGAATGTGACCAAGATCAACGAACTAAACACGTGAACTACAACCTGGGATGTAGTTCGTTCGCGCACTAAAGTGAATAGTTCTATCAAACTTATTATGAACCACACGATACAACTTTACTCTGCAACTTAATCATATTCAGGTATTCTTGCCTTGTGTTTCGAAATTGAATTGTTGGAATTACTAAAAAGTATGTGTTTAATGTATGTACATATGTGCGTGCATTAGTAAACAAATGACTGTCATTTACATACCAGATAACTCCAGCAGTTTACCTCAAGCATAACTTAATGAGTATATTATATCTACACTCTTTGTGATTGCGCATTAAAACAACCTTAAAAACGCTAAATTCGAATCGACTTAAAGAAAAACATTATTATCTTAAAATATGTGACTACTGAAACATCTGACAACATGAAAGCATGCTACTGTCGAATTGCGACTTAAAGAGACCAAGTTTCACATTTAATATGTGTTTAATAAAAGCAAATGAAAATGATAATTGTGCAATCGTTAGCGGAATGTTCCTATGGCAGCTACATACAGTGTATCACATTACTATTAGGTTTTTTAGACCCCGTACTCTAAAAACGAGAATGGGGTCTATTAGGTTTGTCAGAAGCGAAGGAGGCGTGGCTGGCCCCATAAAGTATGATATATACATATGTACATACATACAAATATTCTTGATTAGCATCAACAGCCGAGTCGAGTCTGACTGTCCGCTGTCCGGAAGAACACCTAGATCAAATTTAGAATGAAAGTCCGTCTATATGTCAGGCAGTTTAAGTTTATTTCAAATTTTTGTCACGCCCCCTACCGCCCCCGCAAATTGTAAAAAACTATTTTCATTACACTACAACTCCGAAAATATCAGAGCTGTCTTTACCAAATTTACATAGTAGGTGTATGGTACCACTATCCTCACCAAGTTTCATCAAGATCGGACAACTTAGGCTAGGCGATCAAAAACAACAAATTTGTATGAAGACGTGTGCAAAGTATGTAACAGGCAAATGGACGCCTTTCCGACCCCATAAAGTATATATGTACATAAATATATTGATCGGCATCAACAGCCGGGTCAATATATGTAGCAATTCAACTCTGTCCGTCCATATGAAAACCTCGATCTAAAAGACTATCTGACCAAGAGCCCTAAATTTGCAATGAAAGTCTGTCTTATTCGCAAGCAGAAGATCTGGGACACACGCCTACCGGCCCCGCAAGTTGTAATAAATCATTTTCATAACACCATAACATAGAAACTACTAGAGCTATTGTCACCAAAGTGTTTTAAGTGTAAATATATAGTACCATTGGTACCAGTTATGCCGATTTGGCCTTCATCCCCGATGCGGAAATCTGGCTTTTTTCTGAATGAGAATCGTGTTCAAATTTACCCAGTTGGGTGGTTGTTTCCCCGCTTGATCGGTTTTGATTGCAACAGAATTCGATTAATTGACATTGCTGAACTGCTGAACAGAACTTTAGCATAGATATCCAAAAATGTTGTTATGATATTTTGTTTAGAACAGTGCCAAAATGAGTATAACCACTAACCATACAACACATAGATGTGTCAAACCCAAGATTTTTTGAAAGCAAACGCTAGCTTGCTAATGGACCCCCACAGAACTTCGGCAAAAAGCCGAATGCCTAGCGCCCCGGAGAGTCGATCGCGTCTCAGCAAATTCAAAGCAGACGAAAATAAATTTAGTCTGATTCAATCAGCGAAACGATGAGCACGGCTGTGTCGATTTTGCTCTCGTTTCGTATGTATATGTTTGTCTCTTTCTGGCATGCCAGAACACACATTTTGCGAAGCAATCAGCTCGCTGCAAAAATTTGTGTTTTCGACAAAATAGCGATCGAGCTTGGGTGCCATAAATCTTTTTTAGCTTATCTATGGTTTTAAGCCGGTCGCGAGCAAATGTTCTCGTGGCGCTGGTGACGTTTCGCTGACTGAATCAGACTAAATTTATTTTCGTCTGCTTTGAATTTGCTGAGACGCGATCGACTCTCCGGGGCGCTAGGCGTTCGGCTTTTTGCCGAAGTTCTGTGGGGGTCCATTAGCAAGCTAGCGTTTGCTTTCAAAAAATCTTGCGTTTGACGCATCTATGTGTTGTATGGTTAGTGGTATAACATTGATAAATTGAATTGTGAAAAAAGTTCCGAAAGAGGCTTACAAACAAATATTGTGTGATTTCTGGCTACAGCCGCCAGATTTTAAGTAGAGAATAACCCGCGATGAAGCGATAAATTCAGTATAAATTGCGTCCAAAATGTAATGGTTTGGGTACTGCGGTCTTTAATTAGCTTGAAGACCCCGGATATTCACATGAAAAATAAAATACACAAAAAGAACAAGTATTGACAAGCAATACTGTGAGTTCAATATTATAAATTCAACGGTCTGTATTTTCTCTTCTACTCTATGTATGCTTTAAATTTTTTTAATTCAGTAATGCGATTTGGCATACTATATGTGCAGTGTTGCACCAATTCAGAGGGAATCAAGTACCAGACGTCCTTGGTCTTCTCCTATAATGAATCCATAGGTTAACAGTGGTGTTGAATTTGAGATTGGGGGGGTAACTTCACGGGCTTGAATCGCTACATCAACATCGAGATTTACACCAAATTGAACGTGCCCGTCTGGTCATTGTCGTGTTGAAAAATTCAGTTTTCAGCAGCAAGACCCATACTACCAAATTACTTCTCCGTAACAGTGTTGTAGAATGCTAAGGGATTGCTCCTTACGCATTGTCCCATCGTTCAAAACCAAGGGTCCAACTCTAACATATTTATTATATATGCACCCCCAAATTGACAATTTCCTGTACTGTAATTAGTGACAGTGTTGTGGGATCTCCAGTTCAATAGCAGGATTGTCCGTTTGACTTGTAACGGTTGATTTGAAAAGGTAATAGGCTAGATGAAGTAGAAACTACGCTGTATTTTATAAAAATACTTAAGGGAATTCACATTAGTCATTTTAGTCTAGAAGGATTTGATAATTTATAACAAATTATCAGATTTCTATAAGTTTCCACAGGTACAGCATGTTCACCATAAACATCCACCGAGAACAATTATTGAAGTAGTGAATATAACACTTCCCGCGAAAAATGATTTAAGGATTTATTTCAACATTTATTTAGTTTATTATATTCTGTAAGAGTATATTGGGTTTGTGCAAAAGTATGTAACAGGCAGAAGGAGGCGTAGCCGACCCCATAAAGTATATTTATTCATCAGCATCACAAGCCCAGTCGATATTGCCCTGTCTGTCCATATGAACAAACAGATTTCAGAGATGGTAAAAGCTTAAGTTCGAACTTGGTCTCAATCGACTACATATCTAGTCAGTCAATACAAGATATTTTTTTTTCGATGCTTCGCCCTATTTGATTCGATGTTTTCGGAAAATATCTCGGTAACTATAGCACTTATATCGTACAGTATTATAATTTGTTATTCGTATGGAAACAAATTATATCCAACTATCCTAAAGGTTGCATAAAAACCCGACGACAAACAAGAAAGCTTGAAACGTAACAAAATTGATAATTGAACCCAATATCAATGCATGTGTGCAAGCTAGACAAAAACATTTAAACATATGTTCGAACGTTTTCGCTGCATTTATTGGACTTTAAACAAGAAAACTAGAAGCGTTACAATATTGATAATTGAACGCAATATCAACGCGTGGGGGCAAGCGAGACAGAAACATAGAAGTACACGTTCGAACGTCAGTATCGACTCCATATTAAGTCACTCGCCCACAATGAGCCAAAAACTAAACATACCTCAGAAAAGTAGATGTTTTTAATCCTTTAGTAACTATGTCACTTGGAAATACTAAATTTGGTTTGCCGGTTCCTGAAGACAGCATAAATGCAATGTCATTAAAACTGTGCACCTCCACGCCCCCATATCCCATTAAAAAAAAAGATTTTAAAACTTGCAAGCCCTTTTTAAGGTTTATGTTCTTATCGTACAAAATTTAAATTTGTATGGAGGCAAATTACATGAAAATATTCTTAAAGTTGCATAGAATTCCAACTTTTATCAAGTAAGAAAATAAGCAGCAAAGTGTATATTTGAGAGCAATTTCAATTCGTGTGTGCAAACGAGAAATATTTTAATGATTTAATGATAAAATGCATAGATTATTATTCAGTCGGGCGTGCTCAATTGTAATTTTCTTTTTTGCTTAACAATTTTAAATTGAAAAACGTTTTGTTTTAGACCCCGTACTCTATAAAAGAGTAAAGGGGTCTATTAGGTTTTTCAGAAGCGAAATGTGCGTAACAGGCAGAAGGAGGAGTGGCCGACCCCATAAAGTGTATATATTATCGATCAGCATCAATAGCCGAGTCGATATAGCCATGTCCGTCCGTTCGTATGAACACCTGGATCTTTTAAACTACTAAAGGTAGAGACACCAAATTTGGAATGAGAGTCCGTCATCGTCGAGCAGATCAAGTTTATTTCAAATTGTTGCCACGTCCCTTACGTCACCCGAAATAAGCCAAAAACCAGACACACCTCGGAAAAATGTTTGGTGAATATCTCAGTAACTATGACACTTAGGAGCACCAGTTTCTAGAGACAGCCTTAATGTAATACCTTTCAAAATTTTGAGCTGCCACGGCCCCTTTCCGCATAAGAACTTAAAAAACTTTTAAACTTCAATGCCGTTTTTAATTTATTTAATCAAATAGTACAGTGTTGTAATTTTAACATTCGTATTTATGGAGACAAGTCATATCAAACTATCCTGAAAGTGGCATTAAAAATCCTACTTTTAACAAAAGAGCTATCACGTAACAAAGTTTATGTAATTTAGCTGCAATATCATCCAATGCGCGCAAGAAAGAGCAACATACAAGCACATGTTCGAATGTTTTCGCTGCCTGCGTGTAGTCAGCGCTGCCCGCGTACGCTGGTCGTGTCGACCAATGGTATACATACATACATATGTATATATGTGCACACATATAAATTAAAACAAATTTGTATTTGTATGTATAACATGTAAATGCTGATAATCGGAAGATTCTTGAAAGGGGCGCGTGGGGCAAGTAGTAGAGTTGCAGCGCGTTCTAGCATCTTCATCTGAGGTTTTAGGTTCGAATGCTGACAATGAGAATTGTTAATTTAATTTTTTTTTTTTATTTCAATTCAAAATGTACATATACAATTTTAATTCAAATTAAATACAAATGTGCTCTTCTATGGGAGTAAGGGGGTTTTTTACAGTCGGCTCGATCGACTGTAGCCTTTCTTACTTGTTTTTTTCTATAATTTGCGGGGGCGGTATGGGCGTGAGAAAATCATGATCAGTTTAAAGGCGAAAGATAATCGTTGTCTGCTCTTACAGTATGGGCAGAGTTGTTACGTCTCGGCTTGTCTTTCCTGGGGCTACCACGGCTAGCTCATTCGCCTCAGGTCGGGGTTGTTAACCAGAGCCCACCAAGCGTACAATCCACAATCATCGATTGTAGAACCTCTACATCGCTACTACTACACTCTACGAAACAATACCAACACTACACAACTATCGGCCATCTCTATCGGCGGCCCCGATATTTTTGCCGCAACGCACCCACCCTACCTGTGGCGGCAACATTCAAATTGTTCCGTTGCGCCACCCATAATCAAAAGTCTACGCCAGCTCGCTTAATTCATGCTACGCAATCCCCCACCCATCAACAAATTACTCACACATATTCGTATCGTTACCAATCAAATTATACATATTTATTTATATTCAATTTTCTAAACATAGTTTTCCTTATAGATATTCTTCCCTATCTTATTTAGTTTTTACTTGGCATTTTGTTTATATTTTATTTTATTTATATTTTTTTTTTTTTTCGGTCTTTTCCTTTTCTTTTAGTGTCGTTTGCCTTAGATTTATATAGAGGGGGGTCTCGGGGGTACCTGATACTACCTAAGAGCTCTAAGGGGGTATAGGGGGCCGGACACTGCCAAAACAATTTTTTTATTGGGAGGTACTAAATGTACCTATGGTTACCAGCAACTCACAATAAAACACAACGAAGGAAAAGGGGCCGACCAGAAAATATGGAACAAAAAATCTTAATTTACATAAAAGAAAAAAAACTAAGTTTAAAATCTGCTTTACAAAAATTTATAAATATACATATATGCACAAACTACATAGACTGGGGACAAAGCAGAACAAAACTACAGCTGTCCGTGTGACACAGCTCACCACGTCCGTCCACTGTGCTAGCGCGCACAGCTGATGCTGCGTGACGTCACTGTTGCTGCCATCTTCCGGTCGCTGTTGTATTGTTGTTCTCGTTGCCTGTTGTTGTTGTCGTTGTAACTGTTATAGTTGTTGTTATTGTTGTTGTTGCGTATTAACGTTATATTTGTTGTTGCGGCTGTCGCAAATATGTTGTTTGGGTTGTTGTTGCCGCTGTTTTGTTGTTTGTTGTTATTCGTTTAAGCGTCGTTATTTTAAATGTCTTTAAATTTGGCGTTTCGGTTTTTGGTAGTTGCGTGTCGTGAAACCGTGGTTGTCTAACAATTACTGCGTTTTAAATGTTTGTGTAGTTTTGCATGTGTAATGGGTTTGCCACTGTTGCACATAAATGTTGTCGTGTATTTTATTTGATTTGGTCGCTTGTCTTAATTGTCGCACTGTGGTTGTTGCTGATGCATGTTCATTTTGTAGTTAACGTGTTTTACGTTTAAATTTAATTCAATAAAAAAAAATTTCCTTTTTTTTTTGAACGCACAAAAAAAAAACATTATTGCTAGACTTAACAAACGCACACTCCCAAAACTATACACCGAACGTTCACCAAACGCACAACAAAATTCTTCTTTCGATCCAGTCACGCAACTGCTCGTGCCGATCTCGAAAAAGCAACTCCCTCGTTGACTCTAAGGCCACCTGTTGCTAAGCAAAATTCAAAATCCTAATCCTCCAATTCCCTCTTCCATGCAACAATTCCCTAGAGTCAACGACCGCCCCCGCTCAGCCACTATGCTCTCTCTCTCTTTACTCTTCCTACTCTTATAACCTACTTCTTATAACCTAACTCTTATACTAATATCCCCCCGTCCCGCCAAGAATGGCCACCTCCAGCTGAGCAGTGTGCGATGAATTCTCAACACTTATCGATATTCCAATTCTGTTCAGCCCCAGATGCAACATCACTCGAAGATTTGCACCCGGCTCGCAGGAGTTTACGCCCGCGAGGGAAGTGGTGCCAATATTCGAGCGCATGGGGGCTATCCGCTCTGGGTATGCCGCGCCCAACGTAGGCCATCGCCCAAACCCTGAGTCTCATGCTCTACCGACTGAGCTAGCCGGGCTTCGAGACAGAACCGATTTTTGTCCGGCCTTCGTACAACTGTGGTACGGTTACTCCACGGACTGTTGCTCTCCTCGATGACACCGATAGCCAACCTTATCGACCTCGTCCCACACCACCTGCTGCATTGCTGGAGACATGGGATAATGGCGATCTTTCACCGGCTGCGCTCCTGCCACTAACTCGATCTTATGCCTGATTAACGTCGTCTTTCCCAATCCTACCTTCTCAAATGACAAGAACATTTCCTTCACAGCTTCTAAAGCGGCCTCCTGCTCCGGCTCTAAGTCCCACGCTTCCGGCTCGGCATCTTCGGCCTCGTCGTCTGCGTAATGGGCAATTTGTTCCGTCATCGCAGAGACTACACTCAAGGGCTTCGATTCTGGCGCTTCAGCTCCGACTACTTCTGGAGCAAGACCAAAAGCACGCCAGAAATCGATCCCAAAATAGGTTGCTTGTTCTAAATAAGGACATAGATAGAAGGTAGTTTCCCTAATCTTTCCCTGGTACTCGACTGGAACTTTTAGGCGGCCGATTATGGAGCGATCGTCACCCGACGCGGTGCGCACTGACGACACGTAGGGCTGCACTGACACGCCCAGCTCGTCTACCAGCTCGCGACATCCTTTCCCGAGTAGACTAACAGTCGCTTCCGAGTCAAGTAAGCCGCGCACTTGCCTTCCATCGAGTCTTACCTCCGCGAAAACGCGAGGATCGGACCGAGAGCTGCGTCCTACGGCATCCACCACCTGCTTCTTGACTCGGCGCCTTCTCTGGAATCCTTCGCGTGCCTTCCTCATCCTACGTGTCACCAGCCGCATCCCGTCCAGCAAGAGATTGTCGAAAATCCGGTTTCGAGCCTCCAGGTACGCCCTGATCCGCTCTTCATACGGCAACAACCGAAAATTATTTCTATTTCTAGCGCTATCCTTATCAACTATCGGACGACAACCAATCTTACCCTCTAATGGACTACACATATCCTTATTTCCTACCAAACCTAAATCTACTTCTTCTCGGGAGTCTCCTGGCGGTACGAGTCTCCCGTCTTCCTCGCACCCCTTCGACCGTTTCCCTGGCACTCCGGACATTTGGGACAGAAGGTGTCTGGTCTACCACATAGGTAGCAAAACACCTTTCGCTCCTTGGCCAAACAATCCCTGAAAATGTGGTCTGGAAGACCACAATTCCAGCAACCTGGCCTCTGCTGCATTCGTGCCCCCTCTCGAGCCTCCTCTACTTCGATATCGGGTTCTTCCGGTTCTTCTTCCAATTTCACCTCATTCACCGCTTTGCGCCCTTCCATTGCGCCATACCTCGGCGGTGGTCGTGCCTCAAAAGGCTTGCCCATACTCCTCCTGCTGTACGCCTGCTCCACCTCGCTGCTCTCATCCCTCAACTGGTCCAGGGTGTACACTTCGAGGGCATACACGTAACGTGCAAGATCATCCCGGAGCCCCTTTTTGATTATCTTAATGAGACGAGCTTCAGGCAGGGGTTCCCGCAACCTCAATGCGAGCTTCCGCATGGCGTAGACGAAATCGTCAGCACTCTCACTGCCTCTTTGCCTCCGCTGCATCAGCTCGTGCATCTTGTCGTGCTCGGTCTGGGTTCCCCTGAATCCAGCCAATAACGCACGCTTCAGCTCGTCCCATCTCTCCACTCGAAACTGTCGCACGTGTAGCCAGTACCAATCCCTGGCCCTTCCTTTGAGGAGGAGGTGGAAGCAGCGCAGTACCTCATCCCAAGGGCACCTATACTGGCGCTGGAGGAACTCAACCCGAAAAATAATGTCCTCGACGGAAGATTTATTCGCGTCTCCGTCGAAGGACACATCCCAGCGCTCTATCCTCGCCCACAGATTCCTGCCTGACGCCCCCTCGTCTGTCCGCTCAACCCTATGGTCACTCCACTGCGACGTCGTCGGATTTCTCCATGTCCGCGTTTGTGGATCGGCTGGCCTAAACCTAATGGGCTCATCCGGCGTCACTATTCGTGGTGGCTTAGAAAATGGATTAGGTGGACCATCCACCGAACCTCCGCTTCTCCTCGTTCCTATACCGGAACCAAGCTCTGGCTCTGCCTCACCGTCGAACGCCAACAGTTCATCCTCATTGTTCCCCGCATGGAAGCGAGGCAAGCCCTCGGCTACCGTCGGCTCTTGCCGTTCGCGAGGCAGTTGGCCTGCGATCGGCCGGAGAACATCGTTTATGGCCTTCATCACCTCCATGAAGCCTAGCCGCATCTCTTGCTGGATTGTCTGGCAGATGCCATCGGCTTGGGACTTCATGAATGTAAGATGTGCCTGGGCGAGCATTGCATTTACCGCCGATGCCTCCTCCGATCGCAGTTCCGGCTTCGGCTCCTCCCCTTCCGCCCTAGCTGCCTCCGGAGGCGGTGTTCGTGCCACTGCACCATACACCCCTTGTGGCAGATCGCTCTCCCACGAGCTGTCCCTATGGACTGCCTTATTTCGGGTATTATACCCGTGCGCGCCCTCTCCTTCAGCCATGATCACAAAAAAAAATAAGTTCTACCAAAATAAATAATTAAATAAATAAATAAAGAACCCGTCCCTATGCAAGTGAGAAAAATAACAAATGAAATAAATATAAATAATAAATAACAAGTATAATTTAATAAATCCTAAGTAACAAAACATAAATTAAACAAATTACCAATTCTTAGATAATAAATAAAAATGAACAAATATTTAATAATAAATGTACACACATACACGTTAAATAACAAATACAAATAAATAAATACCAATTAATAATTACCAACGTGTAATTATTAAATAATATCTATAAATAAATATACATTAAATAACTTTAAATGCACAAGTATTACAAAATAATTATAAATAAATAAATATTAGATCACTCAAAGTAAATAAATGTGTACTAAATAATAACCACAAATAATAATTATAAATAAACAAATACCGCATAAATAACATATAACTATCGCCAAATATATCACACCAAAAAGATAAACAAACAGATATATTGTATTACACAAAATAAGGAAGGATTGCATCCTGCCGGTTCGAGCTGACTAAAACTACGTTAACCCTACGGTTCGAAAGAAATGGCCAGACATTTAATGTACAAAAAAAACAAAACACGAGAGATCCGTCGACATGTCAGATCGTCAGCTGAGCTGACGATCGACAGTCAAGAGATCTACGTGACCCAGGCTAACTCTTCCATTGTGTTTTCTTTTGGTTCTGGCTGCCCACGGTGGGATAGTGTCCAATGATGCAGCGCGTACTAGAGTTATTCCCTGTACGGGTCACCATTGCCCACTATGCACCACCTAGCCAACCATCGTCGTCACGATGCATCGCGTGCTGGAGATTTTATTCCCCGCACGGGTCACCGTTGTCAGCCGATAGTTTTGGTCGGACAGCCAAATCCAGAAAACACAAAAAGGCGCTTTACTTTACAAAAACATTTAAACAAAACGACAAAGATGTTTGATTTGCAGATCGTATCCTTCATGTACAATTGAAGGCGAGCGTATATGCTCCCAACAAGACCCCATGAAGGACCGGTCTGCAAACCAAAACATACTAACACGTGAGATTCGACAATCTTATGTGTTATTTATTTTTTTTCTATCTGGGCCGTATGCTACGACGAGGCGCACCTCGTCGAGCTCCATTTCCAGTTTGGGCGCCATATTGTTACGTCTCGGCTTGTCTTTCCTGGGGCTACCACGGCTAGCTCATTCGCCTCAGGTCGGGGTTGTTAACCAGAGCCCACCAAGCGTACAATCCACAATCATCGATTGTAGAACCTCTACATCGCTACTACTACACTCTACGAAACAATACCAACACTACACAACTATCGGCCATCTTTATCGGCGGCCCCGATATTTTTGCCGCAACGCACCCACCCTACCTGTGGCGGCAACATTCAAATTGTTCCGTTGCGCCACCCATAATCAAAAGTCTACGCCAGCTCGCTTAATTCATGCTACGCAATCCCCCACCCATCAACAAATTACTCACACATATTCGTATCGTTACCAATCAAATTATACATATTTATTTATATTCAATTTTCTAAACATAGTTTTCCTTATAGATATTCTTCCCTATCTTATTTAGTTTTTACTTGGCATTTTGTTTATATTTTATTTTATTTATATTTTATTTTATTTCGGTCTTTTCCTTTTCTTTTTAGTGTCGATTGCCTTAGATTTATATAGATGGGGGGTCTCGGGGGTACCTGATACTACCTAAGAGCTCTAAGGGGGTATAGGGGGCCGGACACTGCCAAAACAATTTTTTTATTGGGAGGTACTAAATGTACCTATGGTTACCAGCAACTCACAATAAAACACAACGAAGGAAAAAGGGCCGACCAGAAAATATGGAACAAAAAATCTTAATTTACATAAAAGAACAAGAAAGAAAAGTACAGTCGAGCACGCCCGACCGTATAATACTCTCTGCATGTTAATCCCGATATTATTATTAAAATCGGTATCAAGATATTACAATATCTACTACTTGCATTAAAACACATTGAAACAAAAACAATCTAAGCATAATCACACATACATCTGTTTGTTTGTATTCGAATACACATACGTTTGACATTATATGTGTTCATACATGTATGTATGTGTGTATTCGGCGCGGCCAGCGACTGCCGACTGCGATGCCGCCACACAAGCAGAGAAAACGTTTGACGCTTGTATGTTTCTGTCTCGCTTGCACTCAGTAGTGATATTGCGCTCAATTATCAATATTGTAACGCTTCTAGCTTTCTTGTTTATAGTCCGATTTTAATGCACTTTTCAGGAATAGTTTTATATAGTTAGCCTCCACTTGAATTATACAATTACAATGCTGTACTATATAAACAAACGCCTAAAAACGGAACGAAAGTTGGGAATAATTTTTTAATTATTGTGGGAAAAAGGGGCGTGGCAGTCCAATATTTTAAATGCCAATGCATTTATGCTGTCGCTAGAAACACTCCATAATAAACTTGGTGATCCTAGGTGCCATAGTTATTGAGATATGCGCCGAAAACACCGATTTTTTCAGAGGCGTGTCTAGTTTTTTGCTCATTGTGGGCGAATGGGGCGTGGCATCGAAAAAAAAAAAGATTCTTGTATTGACTGACTAAATATGTGATCGATTGACACCAAGCTCGAACTTGTAGCTCTTACCATCTCTGAAATCTGTTTGTTCATACGGACAGACGGACAGACAGACAGACGGACAGACGGACATGGCTATATCGACTCGGCTTGTGATGCTGATCAAGAATATATATACTTTATGGGGTCTGCCACGCCTCCTTCTGCCTGTTACATACTTTGCACAAACCCAATATACTCTTGCAGAGAGTATAAAAAAACTAAGTTTAAAATCTGCCTTACAAAAATTGATAAATATACATATATGCACAAACTACATAGACTGGGGACAAAGCAGAACAAAACTACAGCTGTCCGTGTGACACAGCTCACCACGTCCGTTCACTGTGCTAGCGCGCACAGCTGATGCTGCGTGACGTCACTGTTGCTGCCGTCTTCCGGTCGCTGTTGTATTGTTGTTCTCGTTGCCTGTTGTTGTTGTCGTTGTAACTGTTATAGTTGTTGTTATTGTTGTTGTTGCGTATTAACGTTATATTTGTTGTTGCGGCTGTCGCAAATATGTTGTTTGGGTTGTTGTTGCCGCTGTTTTGTTGTTTGTTGTTATTCGTTTAAGCGTCGTTATTTTAAATGTCGATGGCAAAAGCATTTCAATCAGTTAGCACTGTCAAATAATCGACTTTGTTTTATTGCCTTAAAAAAAATTTAGAACCCTCTGCAATTAAGTACAATGTGTATTAAAGACGAAAAAGCAGTGTTTCCCTTAAGCTTTAACCATTTATCATTAAGGAGGCGTGTATGTGTTTTTCTCAAAATAGCATTTATCAAGTCGGTGTACACGATATCTCGAAAACGGCTTGTTCGTACGATTTAGAATTTTAACACATTAATTTTAGATACATATTTTTGTGAATTCCATTTTTTGTAACCAATTTAGGAACAAGTTTGCTTTCAAAAATCAAACCCTTTTTTTTTTTTTGAGAAAGTGCCATTTTGTAAACATTTATTATTGTGATTTATTACATGTTTGGTGTTTTGATTTCCAATAATCCAATCTTTAATTATGCAGCATTTTCCTTTTAGAAAATTGTGTGAAATGGCGCTGCAGCGCCCTCTACGGTTAAAATTTTCATTAATAAATTATTTATTCCAAATCGATTTTTAAAATAAAATATATGTATAGAATTTTCCGATCTGATAAATTTTTCTCTTCTACTCGCTTAAATGCCGTAAAGAAAACTTCGAACGCGTTTTTCTCAAAAAACTATTTTCCAACCGAGCTTCATTTATCCATCCGAAGACTAAATCAGGGCCGGATTTACATAGGGGCCAGTGTGGCCAGGGCTCCAGGGCCTCCACCACACGGAATGAAAAGTGTTGTAAATCGCTGTTTTATACCATCTTTTAATGTTCAGCAAAGATTAAATGAATTAGAATAATTTCGATGGAGCCACTGAAGTAAACTATTATAAATATCGTCCACGAACAAAATAACTACTAAATGAAATGTCTAGCAAAGTATCTTATCGATTATTTAGCTTTATCTCGTTGTAAAGTCATCGTTAAAAATCGCTCAAATGAACTAGAAGAACTTGAAACTTTAGAAAAATACACATTAGACTTTTGTTCGTTTCAACAAAGTGCGGTTAATGACGACAAAACCCCAGGGGTTCAAAAATGCGACTTGTAAAAACGAAACATTGGTGCAGAAAAGAGAGCGGTTCTTGGTACAGTGTTATCAAAAACACGAAAATTAGACACTTGTTTAATCGTTCCTCAAAACATCCCCAAAAAACCTTCGGTTCCCGATTCCACTTGTGAAATAAACAAAATTTCTAAAGATTATTTTGTAAATAATAATGATTTATCGGCAGAGAAAATGATATCCTCCTTAGACTGTCTTTTAAATCACTGTTGACGAGTTTTGCGCAGCAAATTCGAGAAGTACGCTGTGTGCTTAGAATTCTCAATAAAATAAAGTACGAGATAAGATTCTCATAAAACTTAATTTTTATCACTGGGATATCAAGCTCTATTTTAGAGGCCCCTACCACACCAGGCCCCATGTCATTAATGTGGTAAGTCCGGCCCTGGACTAAATGATAAAAAATACTTTTTTCTATGCGTTATACCTAAATACTTTTTTAAAATTAAAACTACATTTCTTCAAATATTTAAATTACATATAGAGAAAATAAAACCAAATTATTTTTATATTTATTGATGTCATAATTTGTCGGTAAACATAAAAAATACAAATTTTTCATGTTTGGTTCAAAAAAATTATTTTTATATTATAGGTTCATAGGGAAAGTAAAACCACTGACAAGATGTGTGCAAAATTTGAGGAAGATCGTTTAATTACTTCATTGTGCCTGCTAATTTAAAACAATATCTATTGAGAAAAACGCGTTTCAAGGACGAAGTATACGCCTACAAGCGCTCGAATGCTAATAACTATGTATGTAATTTGAGATGATTGAAATCGGTATCTAGTTATTACAATGAATAGTACTTGTGAATACCGAGTTTTATATGTACAATACTCTTTCTTATTTTCCCCTTTTTCTAATACGTTAGAATGGTTTGAAAACCATTTTGCCAATTGAAATTCTCACGCTTCGATAACCACGAGCACCTGCTTCCTTATTGTATTGATATCTGCCGTGAGGGAATGTCGGCTCAGACAGAATATACAAACTGAACGATTTATATTCCTCTGAAAAGTAGGTCCCACCCGTATATCCTTCAGAGAGTGTGACGGAGTTTGGTGGATCTGCTATCAGGTTTCAGGACGCACTGGTGTGTAAGTGCGTAACGTGGTCGTGGTGGAACTTCTGTGTCTATAAAAAACGTACGACCAAGTTCAAGATACTTGTTCATAAAACTCAAATATATATTATGGATTTCCAAGTTCATTGAAAGTACATGTCTGTTGGCTATTTGCGACGATCCACTTTGGCGTCAGCCATAAAGGGCAAACTGACATCAAAGTCTTCAGTCAGCAATTTACGATCCCAACAGTTTTCTTCGCAAAGAGTATATTGGGTTTGTGCAAAAGTATGTAACAGGCAGAAGGAGGCGTGGCAAACCCCATAAAGCATATATATTCTTGATCAGGACCACAAGCCGAGTCGATGTAGCCATGTCTGTCTGTCAGTGCAAGAATTTGTTTCGATGCCACTCCCCGTTCGCCCACAATGAGCAAAAAACTAGACACACCTCGGAAAAAATCGTTGTTTTCGGCGAATATCGCAGTAACCACGGTACCTAGGATCACCAATTCTGGTATGGGGGTGTCTAGCGACAGAGTAAACGCATTGACATTTAAAATTTTGGACTGTCACGCCCCTTTTTCCCACAATACATAAAAATAATTTGCACCTTTCGTTCCTTTTTTAGACATTTGTTCATATAGTACACCATTATAATTCGAGTGGAGGATAACTATATCAAACTATCCTAAAAAGACGCATTGAAATCGGACTATAAACAAGAAAACTAGAAGCGTTACAATATTGATAATTGCCTGTGTGGCGGCTGCGCTGCCCGCAGACGCTGGCCGCGCCGAATACACGCATGCTTACATATAATGTCAAACGTATGTGTAGTTGGACACAAACAAACAGAAATATGTTTGATTATGATTAGATTGTTTTTGTTTCAACGTGTTTTAATGCAAGTAGAACACATTGTAATATCTCAATACCGATTTTAATAATTTAATCGGGATTAAAAAGCAGATCGGGCGTGCTCGACTGTACTTTACTTTCTTGTTCTTTCTTGGTTCGATGTCAGTTTGGGCAAAAAGTTAAAGTTTTCACTATAAACAAGTTAGAAAGGCTACAGTCGATCAATGAGACTGTAAAAGACCACGTACTCCCATAGTAGTGCGCATTTGTATTTTATTTTAATAAAAATACTAAAATGAAATTTAAAATTTTATATTTACATTGTGAATTGAAATTTTAAATATTTAATTAACAATTCTAATGGTCAGTATTCTACGCATTCTACTCTACTCTCTACTCGCTACTCTACCAGCTGCACCACGTCCCACTTTTAAGCATCTTCCGATTATCTGCATTTACATCTTATAAAATCCAGGTGTTCATAAGGACGGACAGACAGACGGTATTGCTATATCGGATTCGGCTGTTGATACTGATCAATAATAAATAACTTGATCTGTTTGACATAAAGACGGACTTTCATTTTAAATTTGGTGGTTCTAGCTCTTGTAGTTTAAAAGATCCAGGTGCTCATACGGACAGACAGACGGACATCGCTCGGCTGTTGATACTTTACTTTATGGGGTCGGAAGAGCCTTAATAGACCCCTATACTCTTATTTCGCGTACGGGGTCCAAATAAACAACAGAAATAAAATAGAGACGCTCCCTACCAAAGAATACACTTTGAGTACAGGCATTGCTTGGATTTGTTTTAATTTAACTTATGTATGTATTACTTACTTTTAGCTATTATAATAATAACTAGTAAAAAGCGCTTCAATCTTAAAAGCTGACTGTAAAATACCACGTACTTATTCTATATAGTTTTTTATATAAAAGCTAGGCTACTTTCGAAGAAGACGACCTTAAAAGACCCCGCAAAGTTCGTATTTCGTTGCAATAGCTCAAATAACACTTGTTTTCATAAAAAATGTCCAATGTTCGACCGATTTGTCCTATGAAAGCCCGATAGGTCTAATAGTTTCCAAATTATGGTGATGTGAAAATATTATTTTACAATTCTTGATGGCGGTAATCTTGATCTGCCTGACGAATAGACATACTTGCATTCCAAATATTTTCTCTCCAGCTCGTAAAGTCTTCGGGAGACGGATGGTGTATCGATATGGTTGGTGATGGTGATCAAGAATATATATACCTAATAGTGTTGATAAACCCTCCATCTGCTTGTAACATATATTTTGATTCTGCCAAACATAAAAGACCCCTGTACACTCTTTGAGTACACACGGCAGATAAAAGAAGTGTATATACCAAATTTTATGTGTCTAGCTATTACCATCTTTGAGATTTCAGCGTTCGTTCCGTCATAGCTATTGAAAGCAAACGTTGTATTCCCTCACAGGGCATGCAACCATCTTTTATTATGTTTCACAATTTAGCAAGCAAATCAAGTCAACGATGGCAAAAGCATTTATATAAATAAGTTTTGTTTCCATTCAAGTAAACCGTCTCGTGATGTATATAAGAGAATTTTAAGGCATATGAGAGTACTCGAGCGAAGAGCATAATAAAATCATGGTATGTATGTTCTGTTGCGTAACATACAGAACTCATTGTTAGCTTATCAAATATATTTGATGCTGTGTTTGCTGAATGTTTCATCAGTTGCCAGAAATTGTTTGCCCGATTAGCACGTTTCTCATTCCATATTCCATATTACGATATATTCGTTCTGTTCAGCTTAAATAAATAAGAAATTGTATTATTTAGCAATTGTGCATGCCATGCGCGATAACATATCACAATTATTTTGCCCACAAAAAAATGTATGCAAAAATAATTAAACAAATAACAGAGGTGGGTGAAAAAATGTATCTCGAAAATGGACGCAGCTGTTGCTGTTATCGCTTTCTTAGCTATAGTTTCCTTAAATACATTTTTTATACTCTCCGCAAGAGTTTGTGGGTTTGTGCAAAAGTATGTAACAGGCAGAAGGAGGCGTGGCAGACCCTATAAAGTATATATATTCTTGATTAGGATCACAAGCCGAGTCGATATAGCCATGTCCGTCTCTCTGTCTGTCCGTACAAGAATTTTTTTTTCGATGCCACGCCCCATTCTTCCACAATGAGCAAAAATCTAGACACACCTCGGAAAAAATCTTTGTTTTCGGCGAATATCTCAGTAACCATGGCACTTAGGATCACCAATTCTGGTATGGAGGTTCCTAGCGATAGCGTGGACTGCCACGCCCCTTATTCCCACAATTCATAAAAATAGTTCTCAACGTTCGTTCCGTTTTTTGGCATTTGTTCATATAGTACAACATTATAATTCGTGTGGAGACTAACTATATCAACCTATCCTTAAAAAACGCATTAAAATCGGACTATAAACAAGAAAACTAGAAGCGTTACAATATTGATAATTGAACGCAATATCAACGTAGGAGTGCAAGCAAGACAGAAACATACAAGCACATGTTCATACGTTTTCGCTGCCTCGCCGAATACACACATACATACATATAATTTCAAACGTATGTGTAGTTGGACACAAACACACAGAAATATTTTTGATTATGATGAGATTGTTTTTGTTTCAACGTGTTTTAATGCAAGTACAACACATTGTAATATAATTTAATCGGGATTAAAATGCAGAGAGTATTATACGGTCGGGCATGCTCGTTTCAGCTTACAAATGCTGATATCGCCTGTTCAAAGCCACAACACAGTCGGCCCATTCTGGCAATATGTTATAGTCAAGCTGTTTTTCATACTTCGACTTCGTTTGAGGATCAACCTTCGACATCACTATAGGGATTATAATTGCATTTGCGAAATCTTGCTCATCCCAAACCGACATTAACGACTCAAAAATAGCTGATGTTTTACGAATTCCTATTGCCGATGGCTTGAACATAGATAAAAGTCCCTTCTCGGGCGCCATGAATAATCGAAACAAATAATTTGAAATATAACAAATTGCAAGTTCTTAAACGTTAAAAAAGTTGGACTATGCAATGTGCGGAAAGGCTTGGCTGAGTGCGTGCGGTGAAATGCCCTTTGTAAGGGTTTTCAAGACAAAATGTACCCTTCGTAGTATCCTATGGTCCATATGCGAATATAGGGATATGGTTAGATTTTTATATAAGTCAAGTCTGCATGCATATTTACATGTTAAAATAATAATATGCAAATTTTAAACCAGATGTGGACTGTATAATAACTGTAATAAAACATCTTAAATATGTAAAAAATTAAAATTTATTTTGATTTTGTTTTTATCGTCTTATGCGATAGATGTGTATTTTACAAAAATCCATGACAAATTTAAAGATTGTGGCACCCGTATTGAAAATTAAATTGCGAGAAAAACGCATTTATAGTTTTTCTTTCGCTAACATCCGCGATTTTAACATCAAAAAGAATTCGAATTTTGGCAAATCCTTTGAGAGACAAATATCCGTATCGATTCATGAAAAGAAAATTTTCATTTTTTTTATTTGCAGATTAGAATACCGAGTTAATTGTATAATACACATAATGTGTAAATGGACACTGCAGCTCTAATATAATAATTCGCATGGTTCTCCAAAAAATTTGAAACAATCGACATTTTTGGTGCTTTAAGCTTTTTTTTGTTAAAGATTTCATACGGCGGATGGACGGAGATTGCTTTTTCGACTCGGATGTTAATGCTGCATGTTATGAACGGTTTTTTAATAAAACAAGGTCGGTTTTAGATATAAATTAAAAACTTTATTCATGCGAAGGTTTATTTGATTGCATTAGGTAGGAAACTCGATTTTTTTTTGCGTGGTCACTACAGGCACGCTTGCAGATGTCCACACGCTGAACCCAATTTTTCAGTATAAATTAGCCTAAAATCGCTTGATTACGGCTGCAGTGAACACGTTGTTGAACGCACCAAGTGCCTACAAAATAGAGTGAGCGTACCTTTGGTTACGCATGCTTTTTGCTTGATATCAACCCCCCACCATATTTTCTCATGTGGAGGTCTAGCAGTGGCCCACCGTAGTTTATAAAGCACTAATATTTCGTTTGGCAATTGTACAGTAGCCCGATTCATGCGTAAGAGCCTTCAAGTCCAAAATTAAGTTATGCGGTGTTTACGCAACTAAGTAAAAATGAGTTACTTAAAAAAATAGTGTGTACAAAACATTCTTTGATCTACAAACCTTAAAAAAATGAATTAGTTTTTATATTCTTGAACCCATATTTTAATGAAAGTTTACCGATTAAAAAATATGTTTCTTATGGCTTTTTACAGTGGGCCAATACTCATCCAAGTGCACTTCTTATAAAGCGAACATTTAGTTAAAGACTAATCTCGAACTCACGAGTCTGGCAATAGCCGCAGGATTTATAATACCAACAGCAGCCACCATCACTAAGCCAAAAATAGGAACAACTAATGCTGATTTCGCAATAATGGTGAAAACTTTTCAAGCCTATTTACCGTCTACAAATAGGACGTACTCATGTGTTCATTGCCGTGCGCATCTTGCTTCGCATGATGAGCTCATCTCAAAGTCATTTCAGGGAAGCCAAGGGCCAGCATATTTGTTTAATTCAGTAGTGAATGTGGCCTGTGGCCAAACGGAGGAGCGTATTCTACTGACTGGACTACATGCTGTCGCTGATATTTACTGTGAATGTTGTAAGACACCATTGGGCTGGAAATATGAGCATGCATACGAATCCAGCCAGAAATACAAGGAGGGAAAATTTATCATTGAGCTGGCCCACATGATTAAGGAGAATGGATGGGATTGAACGCGATCATCTGGATGCGCGCAATAACTTTTAAGATAAACCGGAATAGAGAATGGCTTGGGTCACGTTAATAGCAACAATAGGAACGCCAACGTCATCTGATGAGTGCTATTTTATGAACTTGATGCTTGGTGCAAATGATTAATTGAAGGTGGTTAAGCACAGACAATTTTCAGTTTTATCGATCCGTCTTGAAACTCGGGTGTTGAAGGTTGACGGGCCATGTGTATGATATCGCATAAAACATAACTTGTAATATTAAATAGACCAACAACAAATACATTAATAGTAACACTTTTAAAGCAGTTTAAATACTTACAGTTTCTTTGTGCCACTGCTCTATTAACAACTTTGACAGATACTGTTCTGTGGAATTTGAAATCTTGAAATGTTAATATCTGTGAGTATGATTTGTGGGATAGTTCACTTTTTGTTATTTGAATTAACAATTAGTTTGCTCCCATTCTTTGAAAACACAAAAAAATTTCACTGCCAAGAAATTATAATATATGTAAAGAATGAGTTTCATCTAAAAAAAAATATTAATATTATATAGACACACATAAATAAAAAATTATTATTAATTATTATCCAAATTTTTAATTTAGTTACAAGCAAGTTCAGAAGTAAACCACTGGCTAATTAATTTGGAAGCATCAATCTCATTTCTCAATAGTCTCTGTAAGAAACTAACACCAAGCATACTATTTATTTAGTAGTTTTACGTTTATAAATATTGCATTTCCAGTTAAAAGCCATCAGAGAAAAAAGAGGGACTGGGGTTGTCATATTATTCAAAAATATTGTAGATAATATTACATAGAAGTGAGATGGCTTCTATGGGGATCTTTTAACGACTAAGATAATAAATCTTCAAAAGAATTCTGCAAAAATTTGTATAATTAATATTTCCTTGCATTTTGTTTTTATAGCCGTGTAGAACAAACGATGTGAATTTTAATAAGGTAACATATATTATATCTATAATAACTAACAACTTGAAAATTCCTCCATTATTGCAGATATCAGTTTTGTTTCCCTTTTAACCCCTTACTCATAAATAATGTAGGAATTGTAATTAAAAGTATTAATATAGAGGGGATAAGGAATATCAACATTATAATGTATACTTTAAGTCGATTGAATAAAATCTCACAAAAAATTAAAGTTAGCACAGGGGAACATACAATAATTGTTTGTGTAAGCATTAAAACGAATTATTAAATTCGCCAGAAGTGTACATCACACTCTTATATGTATATATGTATACATTTAAACGAGCGAGTTAGTCTGATTCTGCATGCAACAGGAGATCAGTTTTTCGTTGTCGCTTTAATCGCACGCGCGCGACCGAGCTTTTCTTCGTTTGCAGAGTTATGAATAAATTGTAATGTAATTAAAATTGCAATTTGTTTTTATTTATCTTTCGATTGATCTCGCTGCTTCGTGTGGCTCGGTCGAATCTTTGCTGCCGTCTGATGAGGAAGTGGTCCAGCGTGAGAGCCTTTCCATCGCTGTGACCGCTCCACACTAATGTTAGCGGTCTTGAGTTGGCATCACCGTCGTCCAAGTGTTATTCGACGTCGCTCTCTGTTGGCGACGCGCTGCCGATCTGCCGCATAAGTAGGTGCTAATCAGATTTCACGACTGCCTCCCAGAGTCCTCCGAAGTGGGACGCTCCCGGACGGATGAACCTAGGTCCATCCCCCTTTCTGCTGCGCACAGTTTCAGGCATTGAGGCTCTTGTACTAGATAATTTTCGCTTACGCAATAAGTTGAAGGTTGCCACTGTGCTGAGGCGGACCGCCGTCTGCAACTTTATAGCTTTATGCTTTTACTATTATAACCATGCAATACTTGTTTTATTTTATAACCAAAAATTTTAGAGAAACATGCTATCTTTTATACCTCTGAATGTTCGTATCTATACCCTAAATTGGACGTATCAAAAATTTAAAGATACTTGTTATGCTTAGGAATTTTATTTTTTCTTATCCGACCTCTCGGAATTTCTAGCTCTAATATTTCTAATATCGTGTAACCCGACATATAGATCCATACATGTGAGATAAAAAGTGACGATGTGCATTGAAAAAGTTGTGTTAATTCAGATATTTCAAAACAAATCAAACAATGAACTCCCAGGAGCCTCAATGGAACTTGATGCACTGTTAAAGGTGCAAATCATAAAGAACAAAAAAAAACATGAGCAACAATAAAATTCAGTCAGGTTGTCAAGCCCGTCTAGAATTGAAAGAGTTGAAAAAAAAATTTCTTAAAAAGGTGCTTTAGTGTAGACGTGGGCCGACCCAACCTCTGAGCCGAAGAACAAAATTTTAGCCGCACTCAAAAACTACAAAAAATTAGCAACCCGAAAAATAATAATATATTAAAATTTTAATGAAAAACAAGAAAGAGTGCTAAAGTCGCCTTGCGACTTGACGATACCCGTTAATCAGCTTCAAAATGTTATTAATAATGGGTTATGAAGATAATATTAGTGCAATCGTTTAGTTTACAAATACAATAGTTTGCCAAACACAGAACATTTGCATACGAATTCATGTTAAAAGCATACATATTTTCGACCGATCGTTTCTATGGGAACTATGCGATATATTAGTTCGATTTGGATCAAACTTTGTCAGTATATATATATTATTGGCAAATCCTTTTAGGGACAAATATCCGTATCGACTCATGAAAAGAAATTTTTCATTTTTTTAATTTGCAGATTAGAATACCGAGTTAATTGTATAAAACACATAATGTGTAAAAAATAGTGTGTACAAAAAATTCTTTGATCTACAAACCTTAAATTAATGAATTAGTTTTTATATTCTTGAACCCATATTTTAATGAAAGTTTACCGATTAAAAAATATGTTTCTTATGGCTTTTTAGAGTGGGCCAATACCCATCCAAGTGCACTTCTTATAAAGCGAACATTTAGTTAAAGACTAATCTCGAACTCAAGAGTCTGGAAATAGCCGCCATCATTAAGCCAAAAATAGAAACAACTAATGCTGATCTCGCAATAATGGTGAAAACTTTTCAAGCCTATTTACCGTCTACAAATAGGACGTACTCATGTGTTCATTGCCGTGCGCATCTTGCTTCGCATGATGAGCTCATCTCAAAGTCATATATATTATTGGCATATGTATTCTGTGTCAGTTTGAAAAATATAGCTTGGTCATCGAAAAAGTTTTTTTATACAAAATTATGTTTAGAGAATATTTTCGACCGATTGTTCCTATGGGGCTATACGATATAGTAGCCCGATTTGGATCAAATTTTGTCAGTATATATTTATTATTGGATAATGTTTTCTGTGTGAGTTTATTAATAAAGCTTAGTAAACTTAAAAGTTTTCATACTATTTCATATTTGGAGCATATTTTTGACCGATCAGCCCTATGGGAGCTATACGATATAGTTGACCGATTTGTATCACATTTGGTCAATACATCTACTTCCTAGACATGTACTACCCGTATAAATTTGGTTCATATAGCATTATAATTTTACCTGTACATTTACCTTTATATGAAGATAGAACGCCTAAAGCGTATTTTTCACCGATCGGAGCGGAGCTATGTCAGCATATTTTTGTTAGCGTTACAATGTCTGCGATTGCGACATATAACGAAAGCTGTCAATGTCCGCAATAGCATATTTTGCAGACGTTGCGTTTGGGCATTGAAACCGAAATCCGATACGTCGATGTTCTAACTGCGTGGGTTGCTTTAGACTTGACGCGGGATTGTTCGTTAACTTGTTTGTTAAGTTAAACACCGCATCAAATGAATCCTCGGAAAAACCACCCTCGTGAAGTACAAGTAAATTTTTACTCGAGTGTTTTTCTATTTTCATTTTTTTTTACTTGATCGTTTTGTGCGTGTGTAGTCTTGCGCCGCTCTTTTTTGTTTTGCTTGTTAAATGTTATGAATTAATAAATGATCGTTTAAGTTAAAGGTAAAGAAAATTGCATTAGTAAATTGTTTTCATCAAAATGTTACATAAAGGATAAAATATGTAATTTGTAAATTTCAACATTCTTATTAATGAGATGAGATAGATATGTACATAGATAAATTACATGTTGATTATGGGACACCTGTTTTATTATTTGTTGCCTGGGTATTCTTAATTAGAATTTGGCAAGAATAAACATTATATTTAAAAAATTTCAACTCTCAAAATGCATGTTGTAAAAATGTTTGCTATTTGGGTTTTTGGGAAAACCCCGAAAACTGTAATTTGCTACCTGTTACATAAATTCTCCCTAATACAAAACCCCTTTTTATCATCTAACGCGCGCTGTTCAATTTCCCGACGGCAAACCGTCGCAAAAGTACACACATGTTATGTGTAAGTATTTTTATACTCTCTGCAAGAGTTTATTGGGTTTGTGCAAAGTATGTAACAGGCAGAAGGAGGCGTGGCAGACCCCATAAAGTATATATATTATATATCGACTCGGCTTGTGATCCTTATCAAGAATATATATACATTATAGGGTCTGCCACGCCCCTTCTGCCTGTTACATACTTTGGCACAAACCCACAAACTCTTGCAGAGATTATAAAAAATGTATTTAAGGAAACTATAGCTAAGAAAGCGATAACAGCAACAGCTGCGTCCATTTTTGAGATACATTTTTTCACCCACCTCTATTATTTGTTTAATTATTTTTGCATATAATTTTTGGGGGCAAAATAATTGTGATATGTTATCGCGCATGGCATGCACAAATGCTAAATAATACAATTTCTTATTTATTTAAGCTGAACAGAACGAATATATCGTAATATGGAATATGGAATGAGAAACGTGCTAATCGGGCAAACAATTTCTGGCAACTGATGAAACATTCAGCAAACACAGCATCAAATATATTTGATAAGCTAACAATGAGTTCTGTATGTTACGCAACAGAACATACATACCATGATTTTATTATGCTCTTCGCTCGAGTACTCTCATATGCCTTAAAATTCTCTTATATACATCACGAGACGGTTTACTTGAATGGAAACAAAACTTATTTATATAAATGCTTTTGCCATCGTTGACTTGATTTGCTTGCTAAATTGTGAAACATAATGAAAGATATTTGCATACCTTGTCAGGGAATACAACGTTTGCTTTCAATAGCTATGACGGAATGAACGCTGAAATCTCAAAGATGGACTAATAATAATAATAATTGGCCATAACACCCCTAATGGGGCTCAGCCTGATGTACGATTTGCCTCCACGCTTCTCTGTCCTGTGCGCGACTTCGCCAGTTGGTAACACCAAGTGCTGCTAGGAGGGCATCCATCTGGTCCTTCCAACGTGCCCGTGGCCTTCCTCTCCTCCGTTGTCCGCGAACTACCGCATCAAAAACAGAGCGAGCTGGAGTTGTTTCCTCCATACGGGCAATGTGGCCTAGCCAGCGAAGGCGCTGAATGTTAACTCGCTTGACCATGTCCACATCCCCGTATAACTCGTACAGCTCATCGTTCCACCTGATGCGATAGATACCGCCAACGCAAATTGGTCCGAAGATCTTGCGCAGAATCTTTCTCTCGAAGACACCAAGAGCAGCTGCATCTGACTGCGTCATTGTCTAGGCTTCCTCACCATACAGCAACACTGGAGTGATGAGCGTTTTGTATAGTGCAACCTTTGCCCTCCGAGAGATGGCTCTATTATTAAAATGCCTACTGAGCCCAAAGTAGCACCTGTTGGCAAGTGTGATCCTCCGCATGATCTCCAGGCTGACATCATTGTTATTGGTCACTGCAGTTCCCAAGTAGACAAATTCCTTGACAGACTCGAAGTTATAGTCGCGAGCAGTAAGGTGAGAGTCAAGACGCCGCGACTCTCTGCTACTGCACACCATAAACTTCGTTTTGCCCATGTTCACTGCAAGTCCAACTCTCGCTGATTCCTTTTCGATAGCTCCAAAAGCCGCAGTAACATCACGCTTGGTACGACCAATAATATCAATATCATCGGCGTAACCAAGGAGCTGGACACATTTGTTTCCCAGTATTGTGCCCGTCCGATGCACTCCAGCTTTCCTTATTATACTCTCCATCAGTAGATTGAAGAGCAAACATGACACCGCCCTGTCTGAGACCACGCTTGGTAACGAAGGTTTCGGAATGGTCATTTCCTACCTTGACAGAGCTGATGGTGTTGCTTAATGTCATTCTGCAAAGCCGTATTAGCTTTGCAGGTATACCAAGCTCAGACATGGTAGCGTACAGGCGATCTCGCTGTGGGCTATCGAAGGCGGCTTTAAAATCGACAAACAGGTGGTAGGTGTCGATTTGGTTCTCGTGCGCTTTCTCCAAGATCTGGAGTAGTGTGAAGATCTGGTCGACTGTGGACCTCCCAGGACGAAAGCCGCATTGATACGGTCCGATCAATGCTTCAGCACATGGCTTAAGTCTCTCACACATCACGCTCGTGAGAACCTTGTATGCGACGGGAAGAAGGCTAATGCCACGGTAATTGGTACGCTGTGTAGCAGCACCCTTCTTCAGGATGGGGCAGATTATACTGAGGTTCCAATCAACGGGCATGCTTTCCGATAGCCATACGCTGCTGATGAGCTGGTGCATGCACCCTACCAAATCATCGCCTCCGGCCTTAAACAATTCAGCCGGTAGCCCATCAGCTCCTGCGGCTATATTGTTTTTAAGTCGGCGCATTGCGACTTCGACCTCCGTATGGCTAGGGATGGGAACATTAACACCATCATCTCAGATTGGGGTTAGTGGATACACTTCGTCAGGTTCGCCTTCACTGTTTCCAGCCAAAAGACTTTCAAAGTGATCCCGCCATAACCTCAGTACCATCTCCGCATCTGTGACGAGGTTTCCGTCATCACTCCTGCAGGCAAGCGATCCAGGCTTATACCCTTGAGTCATACGTTTGACTCTCTGGTAAAAGTCACTGGCATCATTCCTGCATCTGCTACTCTCCATCTTCTCACACTCAAGCCTTTCAATCTCCAGCTTCTTCCTCTTGAAAAGGCGCTTCTCATCTCGTCTCCGCGACCTATAAATGTCTACTACCGCTCGAGTGGCTCCTGCTTGGAGCGTTCTTCTGTAGGCGGCGTCCTTTGCAGCAGTCGCTTCTCGACACTCCTGGTCATACCATGGATTCCTTTTCGGAGGTCGCTAGAATCCCAGAGTTTCCACAGCAGAAGTGGTTATGTGGTCGCACATATCAGCAGAATTTAAAGGCGTTGGAGAGAGTTCTGCCAGTCGGCATGAGAGTCGAGTGGAGAAGGCATCCCTATGCTGTTGTGACTGCAACTTTCCGATGTCAAGCTTCCTTGCCATACCTCGATGTGGGATCTTCGCAACACATAGCCGTGCGCCAACCTTAGCTACATCTAAGTAGTGGTCGGAGTCGATGTTGGGACCCCGACAGGATCTCACATCTAGGATGCTAGACGCGTGCCTTGCATCGATCACAATGTGATCAATCTGATTACTAGTCAGACGGTAAGGGGAGAGCCAGGATGCCTTATGGATGTCGAGATGACGAAATCCAGTACTACGAACTGTCATGTTGTGCGCAGCAGCAAATCCTATTAGCCTAAGCCCGTTGACCGAGGTAGACTCATGCAGGCTATACTTCCCAACGGCTGCTCCAAAAATGCCCTCCCGATCGATTTTGCCATTAAAATCTCCCAGGAGAATTTTAACGTCATGTGACGGGCATCGGCTATACGCTCGGTCGAGCTCTGTATAGAAAGCATCCTTGGTAGCATCGTCTTTGTCCTCCGTTGGGGCGTGCGCACAGATGAGGCTGATGTTAAAGAATTTGACAGCAATTCGGATCGTCGCAATTCTCTCGCTATATGGTGTAAACTGCGAGACACGGTGCCGTAGCCTTGATCCTACGACGAAATCGCAACCAAACTCATGTCTACTATTATGACAGCTGTAGTATATGTCACAGGCTTTCTTCCCCATGCAGCCCTGTCCAATCCATCGCATTTCTTGAAGAGCCGTGATGTCAGCCTTCAACTTATTGAGGGTATCCGCTAGTTGTTGAGCAGCACCGGGTCTGTACAGTGTCCGTACATTCCAAGTGCATACTCTCAAATCATTGTCCTTTTTACGTTTGCCATGGTCGTCAACGTTGTTTGGGTTCTTATCTGAGGCTCCTCTTGCATCCTTCACTGATGTTTGTTTTTCTATGGGTGGATATCAAGTCCTACGCCAAAACCTAATTTAAGGATTAGGATCCCGCCGCGCACTTTGGTTTATAACTCAGCGGGTGCTGAGTTACAATCCAGGGGGAACCACGTGGAGGTAGTGTGTCGATTTGAAGAGTGAAGCGACAAGGATCACACTGGCGCCCACCAAGTTGGACGCAGTCAATAGTTTTACCTTGTGTTCTCTCTGCCTTCCCCCTAAAGTAATAAGTTAAAGTAATAAGTTAAATTAAAACAAATCCAAGCAATGCCTGTACTTAAAGTGTATTCTGTGGTAGGGAGCGTCTGTATTTTATTTATGTTGTTCTGTTAGACCCCGAACGCGAAAAAAGAGTAGAGGGGTCTATTAAGTTTTGTCAGAAGCGAAATGTGCGTAACAGGCAGAAGAAGGCTTTTCCGACCCCAAAAAGTAAAGTATCAACAGCCGAGCCAACCAAATTTAAAATGAAAGTCCGTCTTTATGTCAAGCAGATCAAGTTATTTACTGTTGAACAGTATCAACAGCCGAGTCCGATATAGCAATGCCGTCTGTCTGTCCGCTGTCCCGATGAACACCTAGTTCTTTTAAACTACAAGAACTAGAGCCACCAAATTTAGAATGAAAGTCCGTTATTATGTCAGGCAGATCAAGTTTACTTTAAATTGTTGCCACGCTTAACGGGAGATTGAGTGAAGTGTTCGGTGAGTTCTTGAATGGTATGTGTAATTTTTTTGATTTGGAGATCGCATTTTTTTCTTTTTATACTCTAAGCAAGAGTAAATTGTGTTTGTGCATAGTATGTAAAATGCAGATGGAGTAGTGGCAGACCCCAGAAAGTATATAAATTATTAAGATCCAGTCCAGGGTTCTTCTTCAGATTATATCCTTGGCTAGATCGATGGTTAATTATGTAGATTATGATGGAATACTTTTAATTACTAGAATTACTGGCCTTGTGGCTCAGCAATGTATTGAATAATAATTCAAAGTTTTATTGGCAGTGTTTATTAGCAAGCGTTTGCTTGTGCTTTACGAACAAAACTGATTTCTCAAAATATAGAACATTTCACTTAAGCTAAGCCAAAACTCGCATCACGCCACAATGTCATGGTCGGCAAGCCGAGTCAGCAAAAATCTTAGGCAATAACGGAAACTCTTGCAGCAAAACAAAAGTGTCCGGTTACCGCCGCTGACTATTGCAGCTATAGCGCACTGATACAAAGTATGCAGTGTCGCAATTGTGAGGGCTGTTAGTGTTATTTGTTAACTACTCCCCCCTCAAGTATAAGGCCGTCCTCGGCCGACCCAATCCGGGCGACGACATCTCGTAACTGCTTCGCAGACTTCTTTGCGACGATTATCCGCCTCAGAGTGAGGCCAATGCAGATTAAAGCACAGCATATGGCTCCAATGATGAATGCCGCACGATAAGCTTGATCAGTTCCGGCGTCTTTCTTGAATTGCTTTATCACCTCCAAATTACATTCATTCAAACGATGAAGGTTAGGGAGGCTGAGGACATCTTTGCTGGCAGTGATGCTCAGCAAGGGAGAATTGGCTATACCCGGGACTCTATTGCGTACGTTGTTGTGATTGTAAAACAGAGAGTTAATTGCGACTCGGTCTCCGAACGTGATGAGATGCGTGCCTTGTACCTGGATCTCAGTGCCGTGGCCCACTTGAATCCTTGTGGACCCGTCGTTGAGGATGATGATTCAGTCATCTACATGGGTGATTATTTCCAAGCTGCTCTGCTGGATCTCGTTGTGTGCCGGGCCACCTGCATGGCGCTCTTTGGCACATGAACTCGCTAATGCCAGACGACAAAATGTGGCTCCAGGTGAAGCGACGCAGCTCTGCAGTGTGTTGGTTTCTCCATCGCATTCGGCTATGACGTTGTCAGACAATCGCAATATGAAGGACAGGATAGATCGTAATTTTTCTGCAAGCTTTTTTAATCTTTGGGAATTAGATTATAAAATGTATAGTGTTAATGGATTGAAGAACTTTTACGGACGCAACGGACATAAGATCTCCTATTGGAGTGTTGGTGGGTTCCTCTAGCCAAATTGATTTCAAATCTGAGTGGTCCAAAATGTTTGGGCTAACAATGTTAGCCTTCGCGAGGGTAATAGCAAGCATTAAATTTTGCAACTCCTTCGTCAGCATTCTGTTTCTAGACAGTAGTGTTTCAAATAAATGGCTAGTGTCTACTTGTGAGTTTTTGGCCATCTTGAGAATATTATTGACAGTGATTGTTAACTGGTTAAGTTGGTCTTGAACTATAGTGTTTATTTCTATTTGTCTATTGTTGGCATTTATTAGTTGCATTTTAGTGAACCTAGTCTGCTCAAAATCACCGGCATCGGGTGTACTCGCCACAACCTTCAGTATGGACCCTAGGAAATTTAAACTCCTGGCGACTCTATGGTGTGTGGCTAACGCCTCTAAAAGATCTTGTAGATGTGCCGTGTCCACACTTAGAAGTTTTTTCATGTGTGATAGCGGGAACATGTCTCTGAGAGGATTGCCGAGTGCCTGACATAGGCGTATTCTTCCCATATCAAGATTTCGCCGTCGACGATGGGAATGTACTTGGCACGCGAGTAGTCGGTGACATTTGCCGAAGCCACTGATAAGGAAAGGAGT
This sequence comes from Drosophila dunni, assembly GCA_018152125.1. Lineage (NCBI taxonomy): Eukaryota > Metazoa > Arthropoda > Insecta > Diptera > Drosophilidae > Drosophila > Drosophila dunni. The sequence continues at coordinate 378,299 of JAECXC010001574.1, read as the reverse complement.
AATACGGATCCAAGCCTGTGAAATTAAGTTGTTTTCTTTCTTTTTAACAACTGTTTTATTTTTCTTTTTAAAGAGGTCTTCCCACCACCAAAAATGTTTTATAACAACTATGCCAAGTGGCTAAAAGTAAATTGAAAAACTATACCTAACTTATACGAGTTTGCCTAGTGGCTTAAAAAAAACAAGGGAGTCACTTTAGGTTGTCCTTGTGGACCACCCTTCCTCTAATGAGGACCTCGGTCCCCAGGTCTGCTTCCACGGCCAAAACCTTGTCACCAACGTCGAAGACCCTATTCTGCCGATTTGCGTTCTCCCTAGCTCTAAGCGTTTCTGATCTTTTCTTGTGGCTCATCTGGGTGCGCTTGAACCACATCAACTGGTCTCTGGTCGATGACCGAATGAATCGACTTATTGTACTCCATTGTAGCCAGTAAAATGACTTCTACGGTGTCACTTATGCCTTTATCGATCTTTAGGCATCTGGCTAGCTGTAACAGAGTGCTGTGAAAGCGCTCAACCTGTCCATTCGAGATGCTATGCAATGGTGGTGCATTTGAAATGCTGACCCCATAGTTGTTTGTGAGCATAGTCACGATGGTCTCCGAATTCAATGACGGTTCATTGTCACAGTAAATGGATCATGCTTTTGGAAAAAAATTCATTAGTTGCATTAAAGCTGGCTTCAGATCCACAATGGTTCTTGAAGGGACCTGTTGGACAATAGCAAACTTAGAGAACTTGTCGATGCAAGTGAGAAAGTATTTCCTGTCAGTGGAGAAGATGTCTATGTGTAACATCTCTCCTACATGTGAGGGGATCGGTGTCTCCCCGAGCTCTTGTTTTTTGTGGTGTCTATCATATTTAGCTTTAGCACATGTTTTGCAATTTTGTACTATTTCATTGGCTATTTTTGCCATTTTTGGAAAGTAGTACTCCGAGAGTACCTGTTTAATATTTTTCTGTGCAGACCTATGGGCCCTATTATGCTCGTCTGTGAGAATATCCCTTCTTTCTCCAATTTGTGGCCGGGTATCTTCGAACCAATGCATCTTGTATCATTGCAAGCGTGTGTAAATTACAGTGGAGGGCATTTACGCATTTGGGTGAGACTACATCTTCGAGCTCGTCTAGCAGCGATTCGATGCAAGTATAGCTAATCAAGTAGCGTTTCTTATTCCCAAAAAGAATAAAACTTCGTTTTAAGGGGAAACGCGCCTCTTCTAGCACTATTTGGTTTTGAAAACAGTTCAAGGGTTTGTCTGTTGTCTCAATGGTGTTGGTGAGAGATACCTCACTGTGGATCGTTGCTGCACATGACTCAATTTCTTGTTCATGTACAGCGTTGAGCTGCTGTCTTGACAAGGCATCCGCACCAGATTGTCCTTGCCAGGTTTATAGAAGATACACGCATTAGACTCATCAATGCGCGCTTTCCACCTTTTAATCTTCGCATTTGGATTAGATTCCGAAACTGCAAAGGTCAGGGGTTGATGGTCAGTGAAGATATTAATGTCTTTCACGCCATACAAGTAGTGCCTTAATTTGGCAAGTGACCATACGATGGCCAACAACTCTCTCTCATTTGTTGCATAGTTAACCTCGCTGTCCTTCAATGTACTTGAAATCATTGTTATAGGACGACCCTCTTGAGACAAAACTGCACCTATGCCGTGAGCCGAAGCATCGGTCGTTAGATCGAATGGCTTCTTAAAATCGGGGTACCTGAGCATTACATTCTCGGATGACAAAATATCGCGCAACTTCTGAAACGCCCTTTGCTGCACTTCAGAGAATTGAACCTTTATATTTCTGGACCTATGCTTACTGACTGTTCCATTTTCACCCTTAAATATGTTCGAGATGGGTCTTGCTATTGCGGCGAAGTCCCTAATGAAACATCTGTAATAGCTTGCGAGGCCTAGAAATGATCTGACCTCGAACAGTATTTTAGGTTCTGGATACTCCTGTATTGCCCTAACCTTTTCAGGATCCGTCGTGGAGCCAGTGCTGGTGACTATGAAACCAAGAAAGTTCACACTTTTCTTAAAAAAACGTGACTTTTCGACGGAGACCCTCATGTTTGCTTCGTGTAAGCTTTTTAGGAGCCAATCCACGTGTTTAACGTGGGACTCCTCATCTTCTGAAAAGATGATTACGTCATCGACATAAACATAGCAAAATTTGCCAATTTGCTCTCGCAGTATGTCGTCGATGGTTCTTTGGAAGATGCTTGCTGTATTCTTTAATCCAAAGGGGAGTCTTTTAAACTCGTATTTCCCCCGTTCACAGAGAAAGAGGTTTTTTCACGGTCGCGTTCAGCGAGTATGATCTGGTGATAACCAGACTTGAGGTCTAATGTTGAAAAGAATTTGGCTCTCCCCAAATTCCCCAATATCATTGATATATTTGGTATAGGATATTTGTCAGGCACGGTTCTTTCGTTAAGTTTACGAAAGTCCATTGCCAACCTCATTTTCCTATTGGCCGCTTCATCAGTGCCCTTCTTGTCTACTACCCATATTGGGTTATTGTAGGGAGAGACGGACTTTTGAATTATATCATTCTTTAGCAGATCCTTGATTTCTTTATTAACGAAATCAGCTGCTCTCATTGGATATGGGTAAAGCTTGGCATAGATCGGTTGCTCATCTGTGGTCCTAATGGTAGCCACGACTGATGTGTTATACGGCAACGCCTCGTCTGGGTCAGCAAAGGCTTTTTGTCTGGTCTTTAGCATTTTCAAAAAGGAGCTTCTAACTAATGGGGATGCCTCTGCACAGTCTACATTTGTGAAATTTACATTTTTGCACGTGTGGAAGGTGATTTGTTCGACCTCCGTGCCCCACTTAAGTTGTCCTGAAGCTAGACAAAGCGAAGCAGCTGCCTGCTTTAACAGGTCAAGGCCTACAATCCCATCAAAAGTTGACAAGTCCGGCAGAATAAAAAAAGTTGCCTTTAACCCAATCATTGAAACAAAGCATTTGTGTGTAATTTGTGTTTTGCCGTGAATGGAGTAAATTTTGAAGGGGGACTCTACCGAGCGGACGCCTTTCAACCCTTCATGTGGCCGAATGAAATTCTTGGCCGCGCCCGTGTCTATAAGGAATCGCATGTGATTCCCTGCTACTCTTCGTCTGATGACGGGTAGCAGGGACTTGCTCATAAAAAATTAAGGGCATCAGAGTCATAACTAGCATCGTCATTGATTTGTACCGCTGCGCTGGAGGCGGCATCAGTACACGCCTCTGCCCTCTGTCCCGCGTCTTGCGTGACGTGATTCAACCTCTGCTGATTTCTCTGACCGCTTGTGCGGTCAGATGCGGGGTGCTTCCTATTCGCGTAAGCAGGGGCCTGAGTGGACTGCAAAACCCTTGAGAAGAAAGGATCGACCTCCATGGTCACCGGTACGCCTTTATTATTGTGCTGCCTGCTGCTTCGTTGGTCAGTCTGAACTGTGGCCTTGCTTTGCTTGCTAAAGTGCGGATACTTTGTACCGCCAGCTTGTGTTTCGGCTTGTTGCGAATGCCTCTCCTGTTGGTGACCCTGCGCTTTTGCATGCGTCTTGCGTTCTTTGTCTTCTAGACTAAGCCGCGAATGCGTACCTTTCAAGATTCGACTCGACTTCTTGCGCGAGAGCTAGCGCTGAAAGAAAATCTCTGGGCTTTGCTGCAAAGAGCACATCTGTAAGACTGCTCTTGAGACCCGATATGACCACACGCAACGCATCGTCGCGGAATTTTTTTCGTAGGCTCTTTGCTTAAGCCGAGTCAAATGACATGTTAACTTTGTTAGTTAGTATGGTGAGTTTCTTCTCTACCTCATCGTTATATTGAAGCAGGGACAGGCCACTTGCCTCAAGGTACCTAATTCCTGTTCAATGACATGAATTGGTCTCTTGGCACTGTATGTGAAATCTAAGCGATCTATTTTAGCATCAAAATTCAATACAGTACCAAATGAGGCCAGCACCGCGTCTGCGTGGCCCCTAATCTTGCTTCTTATGATGATAACAGCCTGATAATGACGAGAACTGCCATTATATGGTCTGAAGATCTCGTAAGCGGCTAATGCTGCCTGCCTCCAAGATACATAAGATTCCTGTTCTCCTGCAAACTCAGATAAGCACTTGACGGCATCTAGCGGCTCGTCACAGTGTCGTTTCTAATTCCTATAGCAGCATATGCTACTACCTGTGGGGCGGCAACGTTTGCTGCTGCTATTTGTTCAGCTAACTCATTAATTCTTTGAGTCAATGCTTGCTCCCTCTGCTGGTTTGCAGCGGCCTGTTCGGTTAACGCATTGTTAATAGCCGTCTTTATTACTTCCTTAAGCTGATCTGGATCCATTTTACCTGATGGTGGGGGAACTGCAGGGAGAAGTCTTATAGCCGGGACTCTGATGCGAATGTCACAGTCATAATCTGAGTCGCTAGACTGCTTGCGAAGGTTTCTATATCGGTTGAACCGTGACATGCGCAGGCTAGTGGCCACGAAAAATAAAGCGGGCCGTCACAAGATGGGTCGAATTACGTCGCAGCTCTGAACCACGAGAACTGTATTTAAAGTTATAGCACTATTTTAAACATATAGAAAGTAACACAAAGTACTAATTAATTTTTTTTTTTTTTTAAATGAACTTAAAAATTTGTGTGTTAGAGTAAGAAAAATTTTGGCTAGAGTATCCACTTACATGATTTAACTAAAAGGAAAAAATTGTCTTTATAAAAGCGCAGCTCCCGCGCTGCTGTCTTAATTGTTGGTTTTTTTTGTTGCAGCTTCTGTGCTGCTGTTTTATTTGTTGTTAGTTGTCGAGTCCGACCACTAGTTGGGCGCCAATTATTAAGATCCAGTCCAGGTCTTCTTCAGATTATATCCTTGGCTAGATCGATGGTTAATTATGTAGATTATGATGGAATACTTTTAAGTTCTCGAATTACTGGCCTAATAATAATTCAAAGTTTTATCGGCAACGCCGGAGCAGTGTTTATTAGCAAGCGTTTGCTTGTGCTTTACGAACAAAACTGATTTCTCAAAATATAGAACATTTCACTTAAGCTAAGCCAAAACTCGCATCACGCCACAATGTCATGGTCGGCAAGCCGAGTCAGCAAAAATCTTAGGCAATAACGGAAACTCTTGCAGCAAAACAAAAGTGTCCGGTTACCGCCGCTGACTATTGCAGCTATAGCGCACTGATACAAAGTATGCAGTGTCGCAATTGTGAGGGCTGTTAGTGTTATTTGTTAACTTATATATTCTTGATCAGCATCACAAAACGAGTGGAGATTGCCATCCTGTCTTTCCTCCTGCCTGTCTGTCCGTTCACATCAACAAACAGATTTCAGAGATGATAAGAGCTACAAGTTCGAATTTAGTCAGTAAAGGCTCTATATTTAGGCAGTCAATAATATAATTTTATTTTTAAGTCACGCCACATTCGTACACAATGAGTTAAAAGCCAGACATTTGCAAACTAAAATTCATATTAACAAAACTAAAAGTAAAGTACATTGTTGCACATTTCAAATTTAGAGCATTTCATTACATCATTATCTTATACATATTATTCCGCACTGTCTATTTTTTTTTTAAACTTTTATATTTCTACTTTCCATCAACTCCTTGTAAGAGCTTAAACAATTCATGTCCGCAAATTAAATTGAACTATAAGAATATTTTAACATTCTCCACCATAAAAATTCCGAAACCGGGACATTACCTTCAAAAGCGGGACACATCCCGGAATTCCAGGACGGATGGCAGCCCAAGCTTGGTGTGATAGAGTTGTTGGATACAAACCTGACTACCCGAGAAAATTTTAACTCTGTATCTATAGGGGATATCAGATCTGATAATGTTAAGTGCTTTTTGTGTAGCCATGATTTCTGCTTGAAAGACGCTACATTCTGAAGGATTTGTCAACACCTTGATCGGGGCAGTATACCAGTACCATTTCTCCAGGCCTCTCTAGAGGGCAAAGCCACTTTGAAGGCGGTATTAATGTAATCCCTGGGGATACAATAGTCGGTTTCCGGAAAGTTAAAGGGAAGTTCCGTCAATATGTTGGAATGTCCCAGCCTTTGGACACTTTTAGTGAGTTTAGCTAAAGTAGTGCTCCTTTTTAGAGCGTGCCACCAGACTAAAACCCCGTATAGAAGGATAGGACGAATGATAGTGGTATATAGCCAACAGGAGATATGGGGGTTTAAGCTCCTTTTAAGAGCGAGCCACCAGACTAAGACCCCGTATAGAAGGATAGGGCGAATGATAGCGGTATATAGCCAACGGGAGATATGAGGATTTAAGCCCCATTTCAGTCCAATTGCTTTCCTGCATGTGTAGAGGTCTACTGAGGCCTTCCTAATTCTATCTTCTTTGCAAGTAGTCCAGCTTAGCTTCCTATCAAGGTATACGCCTAGATATTTAGCTTTATCACTTAGCCTTAGTGTTTCCCCTCACAGAGGAGGAAGCTTAAGTGACGGAATTTTATATTTGTTAGGAAAGGAAAATGAAAAAAGGACTAGTTCGGTTGCACTAGGGTCCATTGTACGTATCCCAATTTGATAGAAATCGGAGCGAGCTATTGATTCGGTCACAGGGATTCCGTGGGAATTTCGCAGAGAAGATGATGGCAACATCGTCAGCATAGGGCACTACCCTGCACCCACCCCATCTGATTCCCGTAGTAGTCCACGTTGCATAGCAGAGGAGACAGGACACCTACCTGAGGAGTGCCCCTGGTGACGAATTTGGATAGCCTGACGTTGCCCATAGAAGAGGCCTCTATGATTCTGTTGGACAGCAGTTGATCAATGAGATTTACAGTCTGGTTATCAATAACTAAGTTGATCAGAGCATCTCTGGTTGGCTATGGTAGATTGTTATTAAAAGCCCCTTCAATGTCGAGGAGAGCTACTGGTGTGAATTTCTTCAGAGTTGGATTTTTCGAAGGTCGATACGATATCGTGGAGGGCAGTCTCAGTGGATCTGCCCTTATGGTATGCGTGCTGACTAGCTAAGAAGCCGCAGTTGGAGATCTTATGGAAATGGTGTTTAAATGTATTGATAGGGGTTCGGCAGAAGGCAGAAGAAGCAGGGGAGCAGAAGGGTGAAACTCTGCACGAAAGCTCTGTGATGATGAGAGATCTTTCCTGGTGTAGTTTCATCAGCGCAGCTTCCGCGTGACTTGATAGAGCGTCGCCGGCACTTTGAATCGTCGCACTTGACTCAGAATGAGCAAAAAAGAAAGGTGTTATTCGCCTCACTAGTGCAGTGCAAATTTTTGTCAGTTCGCATACTCTGCTCTTGGTTGATTCCCTTCGCTCGATGACAGCGTTGATAGACAGTACATAGATAGTGCTTAACGGGAGATTGAGTAAAGTGTTCGGTGAGTTCTTGAATGTCATGTGTAATTTTTTTAATTTGGAGATCGCATTTTTTTCTTTTTATACTCACTGCGTTAGTTTGTTTTTTTTTTGTGCAAAAGTATGTAACAGGCAGAAGGAGGCGTTGCGGACCCTATAAAGTATATATATTTTTGATCATCATCACAAGCCTAGTCGAGCAGCCATGTCCGTCTGTCTGACTGCCCGTATGACCAAACAAATTTCAGAGATGGTAAGAGCTACAAGTTTAAGATGGTGTCAATCGATAACATATTTAATCAGTCAATACAAGAATCTTCTTTTTTTTGATGTCACTCCCCATTCGCCCACAATGAGCAAAAATCTAGACACACCTCGGAAAAAATTGGTGCTTTCGGCGAATACCTCAGTAACCATGGCACCTAGGATCACCAATTCTGGTATGAAGGTGTCTAGCGACAGCGTTAACGCATAGACATTAAAAGTTATGGACTTCCACGCCCCTTTTTGCACTATTAATAAAATAATAAGTAAACTACAATACCATTTTTAAGGTATTTGTTCTTATCGAACAGTGTTGTTATTATCATTGTAATTGTATAATTCGAGTGGAGGCTAACTATATCAAACTATCCTAAAATCGGACTATAAACAAGAAAACTAGAAGCGTTACAATATTGATAATTGAACGCTATATCAAGGTATGAGTGCAAGTGAGACAGAAACATGTTCGCTGCCTGCGTCGCGGCAGCGCCGAATACACACATACATACTTATCATTTTAAACGTTTGTGTATTCGCATACAAACAAAAAGATGTATGTGTGATTTCGCTTAGATGGTATTTGTATCACGGTGTTTTAATGGAAGTACTGCACATTCTAATTTCTCGATACCGATTTTAATAATTTATTCGGTATACAAATTCAGAGAGTATTATACAATTGGGCGTGCTCGACTGTACTTTTCTTTCTTGTTTTTTTTTTGTTTTCTTTGTAACTCCAGTATAATTATTGTAATAAGATACCTATATGTTTGTACCGTTTTTGTGAATGTTTTTTATGTTAACCTAGTTAGTTGTGTCTCCCCTTTCCCCAAAAATAATACAAGTGTTAAAGTTACTTGCGGATGTGCCTGTAATATTTAATATACTAACTTATCATCGTGTTGTTTTTCATGGTCAAATTGCCCTGCTATTGACATCTTGTTATTGTTTTGTTGCATCTATTGTATTTGTCTACAATTTTCAATGGTCATTTAATTTATATCTCTAATTATTTTAAATAATTCTAATTATTTTTTAATTTATCTTTTTAATTTTTTATATTGAAAGGCGATGCGTATCACTGTGTGATTGCACGCCTACATGTATTTCATTTATGGTGGTCAAAAATAGGTACTAAAACAGAAAAACAACAAGTAATTAATGTTCCAAAAAAAGATAAGTCAAAGTTATTTGACTCTGTATATAACTTTTAGGGGATACATTATAAATATTTTTAATAACACTTATAATTTTTCAATTAAATTTTTCTTATTTTATTTAATTTTTATATTTTTTGTTAAATTAGTTTATTTGATTGTAGGTGGGATATGGGTCTTTGCTGTGGTGCGCTCTAATAAATTTTTTAAGCATTGGTGAAAATGTCAACTTTTTTCACTACTAGAAGTATTTTTGGCCGCTGCTCCATATAAGCGGATCCACTGAGCTATGGCAGCCATATGATAAAATGCTCCAATTGGTCCAATTTTTTCACAAAATTTTTGAAACATTTTTCTAGAATTTTCTTGAAAATTTCATTGCCTAGCCCACGGTCAGACCGTCTGATTGGGACTTGAAAATATCAAAGTTTGTCCTTTTCAATTTACGAAAAGGCGACTGTCGTGGGATACCTAGCGAGATAATAGTTTCCATGTATCTGTGGTCGGAAAAGGTGTGTTCCTCCAGGACCTTCCGAGATTCAAGAGAGTTCGAGATAAGGGTCAGATCCAGCACTTCTTGTCTATTCTTAGGTCGACAGGAGAAATGTAATTATTGACTTCTCCCTTTCGTTTATATCAGTGCTACCCCTTTGAGTACGGTGAGCGTTGGCGTCGCATCCGATGATAATATCAATGTGAGATCTTTTGCTGAGTCTCCACGAGGTTGCGCAGAAGTATGGAAGGGCGGTATCAGTTTGATCGTGTCCCATGTACGAAGAGCAAAAGATCATCTCAGCTCGCTGTAGGCTGACAGTGGTGGTGTCTTCGTTGCTGAAATTAGGCAGTATAAAAATTGGCATATACCTTTTTATACCTTTTAAGAGCATCCTTTGGGCATGGCATCCGCCTTGGAGATGCGGACGTGGGCTCGTTTAAACCTGTAGGCTACATGCTCATCCATTTCTTCCAGGATCTTGCCAGTCATACCTCAGCTTCCACTTTGGTAACCCTCCAGTTTGCTTTCGGAAGGTTAGGGTTGCAGACTTCAGAACCCTGTCGGGCTCCGCTGGCTTTTCGGACACCCAGACTCTCGCTCGTGGGTTGCTGGGAACGCAGTCTCAGTAATCTACCTCCAGCCTGGCTCCTAGGTGTACCTCCAAGAGAGAGAGGCGACCGAATTCCTGTATTGGTCTACAGAGCGGGCATCCAAGCAGGCGATGGATTTCACCCGGCCCTGATGCCACCCTTCATCCTCACAGGTAGGTGGAAACGGAGGTACCCAGACACACCGCCCACGCATCCGACACGGCAGCCGCAATAATGTTCTAAGTACCGTTGCCCTAAGCGCGGGAGGTGCACCTAGGTTTCGGTTGCCGGTTGTCTTGCCGGAACTTCCTCTCAAACAATCTTAAGAGTGCTGTGAACTGGCTTGTCTTTAGCACGTTTACATTGGGATTGTCTTGTCCCATCCCACTTGTTACTGGAGCGTCGCCGTGGTAAGCCTAGAGTGAAACTGGGGGTCGGCAGGTACCCAGATTACGCATATTAGCGATCGAGCACCCCCTCGACCATGCATCCATGGGCATATGCTGTTCCACCTTTGGATTGGGGTGACTTTTTAGAGAAGTTTTCTACTTCTAGTCCGACTACCATTAGTCAGCATCCAAGGCAGAGACATGACCGAACCAAGCACCTGTTTCCAGCCGCCCTCACGAGGAGAGTATAGTCGCACTTCCATCGGTATATACAGTTAAGGCAGTATGTCCGAAGTACACTGCTCTACTCCCTGTATACCCGATGGCTGACGGCCAACAGTACAACTATTATAAAATTTTCTTACGTGTACAATTGAAACCAGGTTGGGGGTTTGTGAGATTTGTTCACTGACTCCAGAACGGAAACTTATTTGATTCCTATACAATTTTATTGGATTTTTAACGTGTCATTGTGCTCATCACAGATTAATTGTCCTAATTGTCATTTGCCTTCACAGAGAAGGTGTAGGTAATCAAGGACGTTGGTAGTCGTGATAAAGCGTCAGCCATAACCTTGCTTGCGTTATACATATATACTTTTACAATTATTAATGATTAATGATAGCAAATGATAGAGGTTGATGGTTCGTAAGGATTTTAGTGTTGCCAACATCTCTTAATTAGTTAATAGCGTATGTTCCTCTTTCTCCTCTTATCCTAGTCAAGGATATTGATATTGATATGACAGCTTATGGCTTGGCGCCTGCTTTGTCTTATTGTGATAGAAGTGTGCCAATGGCATTGTTTGAAGCATCTGTGGTTGAATGGATGGGTTTTGAAAAGTCTGGAAATGCTAGTACTTCGTACCTTTACTCCGATTATTTTTGATGTTTCGAACACGTTTCTTTATGTGGTTAAGTGTATTCTTGCTAATAACGTTGATAGCGTCAATATACACGTAGAAACATTTCCCAAAGAATTCTCTAAGCACATTGTCTATAATGCATTGAATTTCTTGAATCTGGTTAAAAAGCAAAATCCAAAAGCAAGATCCAACTTAGTGAAAAGCTTGGCCTCACCTCCGTATTGTTTCTTATAGGGTTGCCAATCATCAGAGTATTTACATTTTTAGATGGTTTGCATTTTGCCCTGTTCGGATGTTCGATTTGATAGTTGTTTGTAGCGGGGCGGAACGTATGTGTGGATGTGTGTGTGTGTGGGAGTATCCGTGCGTTGGTGATCCGGTGGCCGCTGCTGCGTTGAAAATAAACAAAGTGTGCGCGCCGCTGGTAAGATTGGGTTGGAAATAAAACACACGCGAGGTTGTTGGTGGCAACAACGAAAAACTTTCGTTTTTTTATTCTAACAAAAAAAGAATTACAAGTGACAGTCGGATCGCAGAAAAAAAGTATTATGGCGCTACCATTGGTGAAAAAATACTGGTCATACAAGGACAGTGTAACCAGATCTATTGCAAGCTCGATTACCGAGTTATTTTCTGTAAAGTAAGTACGCCTGACGATCACACTGTCTGGCGTGAGCTTTCCGTACGGACGCCCGGTGGCCGGTGAAAGTAATTGGTAGTCGCGTCGCCGTATCGTTCATATAAATCAGTTGGTGATGCTTCTGCCCACAGATTCGGCAGCTATCACTGCTACGACAATTGCCGGGTGATTGCTTGTGGGCCAAGCAGTTAGGATAGTACTTATTGACCAGCGTAGGTTGAGGAATCGCCGGTATACACGACTGAGGTATGAACCGACTCCTCGCGGACTGGTCTGCTCAGCTTGTTGGGGCCGTGATTGCGTTGGAGCCATCTGTGTGATACTGTCGGTCAAACTAGATGGAGACGATCGCTTTTGGAAGACGGTTATCTCGAGAAGATATAACAGAACAGAACGAGAACACACAAGCGCGACATTGGAAGGTATGCCTGGACTACTTAGGAAGGGCAGTCCCGGGATCGCTGTGGAGTAGAATCGGCTTCGTCACAGGACGTTAAATGATGCCACGAAAGGTTGGCACGTCGACAAAGCGCACGAGATCGTCGGAGCCCGGATATACACCTTCAACGCGGCCAAAACGCCATTCAGTAGATTATCTTCATATATAATGACTGAAGATTGCGGTTCAGATGCTGCCATTTGTTTTGTTTATGTAGCCCTTTCAAGTATTCGTGCTTCTTCCGGCGACAGAACTGATGATGTTAGGCCTTGAGGCGCTTCCATAGGTTGATTAGGGACATCGGTTCTTCATGGACCTTAAGCTCACCCAAAAGGGGTGAAAATGAGCCGGGCTTAAAGCAAGCAAATCAGCCGACTCCTCGGACATAGAGGAAATAGGTCGGAAGTTCAAGAATGCCTCCACATTACACAATAGGGTCGAAAGTTCCTTAAACGTATACTTAACTCCGGAGGTGGACTTATACAAAAGAGCATTAAAGCTTTTGACACCCACCTCCCACAAACCTCCTATGTGAGGGGCGCTGGTTGGAATGAATTCCCATAAGAGAATCTGAGATCCGATCGCGTGTCGGATTGTTTGGAGGCTTCCAAGATGTTCTTATCTAAAAGAGTAGACGCTCCGACGAAGGTTTTCCCATTGTCGGAATAAATGCGCTGGAGACACCGGCGTCTCGCGACAAAGCGGGAAAACGCTGCGAGGAATTTTTCGGTCGTGAGGTCAGAGGTAGCTTCCAGGTGGATGGTATTAGTGGTGAAACACACAAAGACACAGACGTAACTCTTGGTAATTTAACAGGCACGTCCCGTGTAGTTCTTTATTTCGAATGGACTAGCGAAATCGACAGGAATGAGTGAAGGGTCTGGAGAAGGTTACACGATCGCGTGGAAGATGTTCCATTAATTGCGAATAAAGCTGACTTCTATACAGAATGCTCCGATTACAGGAGTGAGACTGTGATTTTATCAAGTTTTTAACCTTGGGAATCCAGAATTTGGAACGGAGTACTCGGAGCATAATTTGATTTCCTCCGTGAAGTGTGATTCGATGAGTAAATCGTACAAGCAGCCGAGCCAGTCTCGAGTTGTAGAGCAGAATGACGGGGTGACGCTCATCATAGGTGAGGGATTCCGAGGCTTGCAGTCGCCCGCACGCACGGATGATGCCCTGTTGATCCCGAAAAGGATTTAAGTTGAGCACCGAGCTCGATGAAGGAATGGGACGTTTGTCTTGCAGGCAACGGAGCTCTTGCTGCTGAGTAAGTGCAATGAGCCGTCACTCTGCGGTGACTAGCTCTTCGTGGTGAAGATTCGAGGTCGGTTAGGAATGGATTTTCCGACGAACGAAACGCTGGACATAAGCGATCACTCTTAAGGACTTGCCAAAGTCGGAAAATCGTTCAAGGAGATTGTTCGACAGACGGAGATTAGCTGTGTGGCATTGCACTCGTGGCTCGATCTCTGTTTCAGGTATAGAACAGGAAGGCCAGTATTCTGGAGATTGCTGGAGCCAGTCTGTCCGTGCCACCACAGATCACTAGCAGGCAGGGCAGGCGCTGGCACGCTTGCTTAGTCAGCAGGGTTATCTTCATTTCGGACATAGGCCCAATTATCGATAGCGCTCACCTTAGACACGGCAATTACTCGCAACAAATGTGGTCCATCGGCATGTCGGTTTTTGGAGCCATGCCAACATAATGGTGGAGTCAGTCTAGAAGAAGGATTAGACGGGCTGTATTGGAAGGTCAGCAGCGATGGCTGCATAGAGTTCAGCAAGGAGTACTACCCCACATAATTCGAGGCGTGGGAGCGAGAGTCTATTTCCTCAAGGGAAAGCCCGAGGAGTGCAGCGCCTCTTGGAGCTGCTGGATCGCGGCATGTGCATCCTCTGGAGGGTGAACTCGGGCAAGGACATCATCAACGTACATGAAATGATATAGAGTGTTGCTCGCCATTGGGTAGATGCTCTCCACGTCTTAGGCAAGTTGCAGAAGCACTCGAATTGCTAAAAAAAAGGGCTCAGAATCCCCACTTAAGGATCTACAACGTAAGGTCGGCTCGCATGGTTGATCCAGTATGTAGAACGTTATTAAGGATAACTCCATTGGTGGACGGACAAAATGCGTTTAAGTGGATGTGCTGACAGGGTTGAACACGGCGTGATGAGGAAGTTAAAATTTGAAGTGCCGGTTGGAGGCGGGACTCGGAGCATATGTGTCAACTGGATATATTCTTGCAGCACTGCATTATATGTGCTGTTTAAGGAAGCGTTTTTCTGCAAACGAGCTTCCGCTGAGGATGGGCCCGCTAAGAACCCACCCAAAATGGATTTCTGTGCAAGCATCCAGACGCACACCTGAGTTTGGACACCACTCAAAAGAATAGACGGAAGCACAACGGGAAATTTGGTAGATCTTTGAGTGCCCGTCGGGATGGAGGTAGACGGAAGAGCGCTGAACAATCGGGGCAATATGACGGCTACTGTGTCGATGCACAGAGAATGCTTAACAGGCGGCGAAAATTGCTAATGACACTTCTTCTGGGATCGGGCGAAAACCGAGCCATTTAGACCACTGACTTGCGCGGTGACTTGTCGCAAGGCGGGTCGAATCAGGTAAAAAATGCGTTCGGATATAAACATGCCCTCCGATCCAGAATTGATCAGAGCGCGAGCCGGATAGCTGGTACGCTAATGCTGAATATTTATCATTGCCGTGCCTCCGTCGGTGCCTGACTTGGACAGAATTGCCCCGTGTTGGCGGCATAAGTTGACATTGGCGCGGATGTAACGCCTGTTTCGGGTGAAGTCACTCGATGGAGGAATGTATGCTGGCGGCTTGACAAACACGGTAATTGTGCGCACTCGTGCAATCTCTCAACTGATGACCTCGCGCGAAACACTTCATACACAACTTTTGTTGTTATGCGGTTGTTAAGCCTGTCGTGAACAAAGTCGATAAGAAACTCACGTTGTTGGTTGCAACAACGGAAACTATTCCTATCCTTTTTTCTCTTTTGTAAAAAACCTAAGCACAAGAGGAGAAAATAATATGGCATTGCCCAGTGAAAACGAATTATCATCCATCTCAGTGAGCCCAAACGCCGTTGTCCGCTCCGATACCAAATTATTTCTATCAGCCGGTAAATGAAACCCGTGATCACACTTTTTGGTCTTTTTGTCTCTAGGTGTGTCTAGTTTTTTGTTCATTGCGGGGCGGCAAAGGGGCGAGGCAACAATTTGAAATAAACTTGATCTGCTCGCGAAGATGACAGACTTTCCTTTCAAATTTGGTTTTTCTAGCTTTTGTAGCTTAAAAGATCCATGGGTTTATACGGACGGACGGACGGCTGTTGATGCTGATCAAGAATATATATATGCATGCACAACTTGCCTTCACTCTATCCAATGCGCTACTGCGACAGTTGTTAACACCAAGTGTCGCCAAAATTGTATCCGGAGTTGTTCCGTCATATGGCCAATGTGAACCAGTCCACGATATCGCTGTATTATAATTCGATTGACTATGTTCACATCACCGTATTTATCTTGTCGTTCCACCTGATACGATAGGTGTCGCCCACACAAACATGTCCAAAGGTCTTGTGAAAAATCTTACCTTCGAAGACACCAAGAGCAACTGCATCTGACAGCGTCACTGTCCATGCTTCAACACTATAAAGAAACACTAGAATGATGATTATCTTTTACATAGTAAGAGAGGGATATGTTGTTAATTTGCCTACTGACACCAAAGTAACTTCTGTTAGCAAGTATAATCTTCGGCTTGGTCTCTAGGCTGACTTAAATATTATTTGTCACTGCAGTTTCCAGATGGACAAAGTCATTAAGAGACTGAAAGTTATAATCTTCAGCAGTATTGTGAGAGTTAAGATGCCGCGATTCTCTGTGACTGAAGATAAACTTTGTTTTGCCCATGTTTACTGTATTGTCACTGTCAAAGTCACTGCGGCTTTGAAGCTATCGAAAAACAATTTTGGGAGCCGCAGTGACATCACATTTTATACCATTAATGATATAAAAATCATCAGCGTAACTAAGGTGTTGAGCATTTTTGGTTTCCAGTATTATGCCCGTTGCACTTCAACTCCCCTTATTATGCTCTCCAAAGCACAAAAGATAGCAAGTCCCCTTGTCTGAGACCTCGCTAGGTATTGAAAAATTTGATTTTGTTGTTGCTCAACGTCATATTACAAACTAGTATTAACTTTGGTATAATATTAAGATGAGACATGGTAACGTACAGGCGATTTCGCCGTGAGCTTTAAAAGCAGCTTAAAAGTCGACGAACAGATTGAAGATTTGGTCGATGGTGGAGTTCCGTATGTCTTGCGATTGGAGCTTCAGCACCATAATCTCTGAATGGGGTTTGGTTTCCAGCCAAAAGAGTCTAAAAAACTTCGAAGGCGTCTTTTGCAACAAATGCTTTCCGACACTCCTGGTCTCACCATGAATTCTGTTCGGGAGGATGTTAAAATCCAAGAAATTTTCACAGCAGAAAAATGAATGGCGTTGGATATGTAAGTTAACCATGAGCCATCAGCGGCTCGAAATCAAGAAGAGTGTTTGCCACCCGCTCTACCCAGATAATCTAACTCAACGTTATCAGCAATCAGCTAAGAACCGTAAACAAAGGTGTCAAAGTCAAGAAGTGTGTTTGCCACTCGCTCTACCCAGACAATCTGACTCAACTTTATCAGTGGTCAGCGCAAAACCGTAAACAAAGGTGTCAAATTTGGCAAGCTCCATCGGGCAATAACTCTGATTCAACGGCTTGTAACTACGTTACCTAACATCCGCCGCAAAAAAATATAACAGTTTGCGCAAAGCGCTTTCGCTGCATTTCTGAGAATTGCTACGCATACTGATGGCTGAAGCGAAGCACTGCCGGCGAGCTTAGTGTTGAGATGAAACTCTTTTTGTTCTTCAGATTTAAGGTTATAATTGCAACCGACATGCAGCGGATCGGTCCTAATATCTCGTTTTATTCAAATTTTTTCTTAAATCATTTTATAATTTGTACGTCCCCATATTTACAGACGTTGGAGAGAGTTTGCCAAGTCGCTCAGAGAGCCGATTGGAGAATGCTTCCTCATGCTGTTTTTACTGCAGCTTGCCGATGTCAAACATTATTGGTATACTTTGCAGTGAGACATTCGAGGCAGACCTAATGTAGAAAAATCTTGAAGCTTTTCGGATCTTCGCAATTCTTTATGTATAGCTTTAAAATGCGAGCGACTATTTCGCAAATTAGCTCCAACAAGCAAGCCACATCTCTTGCCTGTCCAGCCAGCCAGCGGTAGTAAAAATCGCAGTTTATTTTCTTTATTCCATCCTATTTCTTGAAGAGCTGTAAAGTCAGCCTTCAACTCTATGAGGGTCCTCTAGTTTGTTCATTTCAGGTGAATACTCATGCTCTTAAATAATTGTCCTTTTGCAGCGGGAGCCACGTAGACTTGAAGAGAGCAGTAACAAGTATCGCACTGACGGCCAACAAGCCTAGCTTAAACTAATAGACTTTCTCCCATCCCCCAGATATTCGCTAATTTTATGTTTTTATTTTATCGCTCAGTAGTCAACTACCAATCAACATTTTGAAAGAATTTAACAATTCATTTTTAACAAAAACATGTTTCACCAGCTTGGTACGTCCTATATTTAAATATGGATATCGCATTTAGTCTGCCCAATAAAGGATTCATCACGATAGAATAGAATCTGTACAAGCACAATTACTTCTTTTGCCCTAAGGGCTCTCAACTGGAACAGTAATATACACTTGCAATCTTATCTTACAAGACTTTTACTAATAAATCTTCCATCTTGGTCTGATCATAGGACAGTGCTCGGTGTAATCTTCTCTCCTCCTGAATTCATCAGTAAGATTAGATTCGCTGTCCCGATCAGACCCATTAGAGACTTTCTTCCCCTCTCTCTTCAACCTTGTGCTACTTACTTTGCTATCCGATCTTTGTGTAGTAACTACAACATACTTTCTGAAGTTGTAGATAGATCTCTTCTATCTCTGTAAGTAGGACTTATCTTGATGGAAAAAATGATTTTGGCGAATTGTTTATATTCGATAAGTTCGTGGGAAGCCATAATTATTATTGTCACAATTTCTACCATCTCTAAATCTGTTTTCGTTGCTTCTGAAGTTCCCCAGAGAGTCACATAGGCCCTTTATTATACTCTCTGCAAGAGTATATTGGGTTTGTGCAAAAGTATGTAACAGGCAGAAGGAGGCGTGGCAGACCCCGTAAAGTATATATATTCTTGATCAGGATCACAAGCCGAGTCGATATAGCCATGTCCGTCTGTCTGTCCGTCTGTCTGTCTGTCTGTCTGTCTGTCCGTATGAACAAACAGATTTCAGAGATGGTAAGAGCTACAAGTTCTAACTTGGTGTCAATCGATCACATATTTAGTAAGTCAATACAAGAATGTTTTTTTTTTTTCGATGCCACTCCCCGTTCGCCCACAATGAGCAAAAAACTAGACACGTCAATGAAAAAATCGGTGTTTTCGGCGCATATCTCAATAACTATGGCACCTAGGAACACCAATTTTGTTATGGAGCGTTCATAGCGACAGCATAAATGCATTGCCATTTAAAATTTTGGACTGTCACGCCCCTTTTTTTCCCACAATACAAAACAATAATTCTCAACTTTCGTTCCGTTTTTAGACATTTCTTCATATAGTACACCATTGTTATTACATAATTCAAGTGGAGGCTAACTACATCAAACTGTTCTAAAAAGACGCATTGAAATCGGACTACAAACAAGAAAACTAGAAGCGTTATAATATTGATAATTGAACGCCATATCAAGGTATGAGTGCAAGCGAGACAGAAACATACAAGAATGATCGAACGTTTCTCTGCTTGTGTGGCGGCAGCGTGGCTAACAGACGCTGGCTGCGCCGAATACACACATACATACATATAATGTCAAACGTATGTGTATTCGCATACAAACAGCTGTTTGATTTTGCTTAGATTGTTTTTGTTTCACGGTGTTTTGATGGAAGTACTGCACATTGTAATATCTCGATACCGATTTTAATAATTTAATCGGGATTAAAATGCAGAGAGTATTATACGGTCGGGCGTGCTCGACTGTACTTTTCTTTCTGGTTTTTTAATCTTTTTATGACGACGTCTAAAGACAAACGCTGCATGGCTTGAATGTAAGAAGTTGGAGAATAGCAGGAGCAGGAATAAGAGAGAAGCATGACTCAAGGGAATAAGTCTAGATCGCTTACCTAAAGAAGTGATGATGGGAACCTTGTCGCAGATGCAGAGTTTGAACTGTGGTTATGGAGGGATCGCTTTGTAAGTCCTTTTGGCTGGAGACAACCAAGAGTCTGATAAAGAACCGAAACCGCAATCGGAGAATATGGCGTTGAAGTTCCCATCGCTTGAAATACGGAAGTCAAAGTCGCCATTCAACGAAGGGGTCCGCGGGCGCGGACGGGCTACCAGCTGAACTGGTTTTGGCTGAAGGGAATGTGTTCGTGGAACCTTAGTGTGATCTGTCCCATCCAGAAGAAGGGTGATGTAACGCAACGCACCAACTATCGCGGCACCAATCTTTATCCTGTCGTATACAAAAATTCCGCGAGATCTTCAAACTATGCCAAATCCTAAAGAAAACCTTTTTGTCGATTTCAAAGCTGCTTTATTTTTATAGCATTGATCGTACCAAGCGTGATGTCACTGCGGCTCTTGAAGCTATCGAAAAGAAATCAGGTGTTGACATAAACATGGGCAAAACAAAGTTTATCTGCAGTCACAGAGAATCGCAGCGACTTGATTCTCGGCTTTCTGCTGGAGGTTATAACTTTGAGTCTGTTAATGACTTTGTCCATCTGGAAACTGCAGTGAAAAATAACTATTAAATTAGCTTAGAGATCAAGCGGAAGATTATACTTGCCAACAGAGCAATCTCTTACTATGTATAAGATATTCATCGTTTCAGTGTTTCTTTATGGTGCGGAAGGCAATTGCGGAACATATCACATCAGGTGAAATGACGAGCTGTATGATCTCTACAGCAATGCGGACAGAGTCAAGGGAAATAACATTCAGCGCTTTAACTTGCTTGGTCACATTGTCCGTATGGAGGAAACTCTTCCAGCTAATTCTGTTTTAGATGCGGTAATTCGGAGACAACGTAAGAGAGATAGATCACGCGGGCATTGGGGAACCAGATGGATGCAAATCTGGCAACACTTGGAGTCACAACTGGCGGAATACTGCACAAAACAGAGAAGCGCGGAGGAAAATTGTGCATTAGGCTGTATTCCGTTCGAAGTGTTCATGCCATCTATATAAATTAACGGCCAGCTCAAAGAGTGTCAGCTTCAGCTACAAGCTGAGATAATGCGCAATTCTTGGTTCCCAGCTTTTAGCGGTCAGCCCAAATGGAAACATTTAAGTCCCAGTAAATAAAACTTGCATTATTATTTATTAAGCAGATATCTGTTGGTCTCAATCTGTTCTTAAATAAAGCATGTTTTTGTGAATTATAACTATCGCCGTGTCTTTAATAAACAAATATCAGCGTACCCGTTACTCAGTTTCTATATGTTATTAGCAATGGTTAAAGATAAGATAGCTTGGCAAACAGAACATTTTCATACAAATTCATGCTTAAAGCATATTTTCGACCGATCGTTCCTATGGAAGCTATACGATATAGTAGTCCGATTTGGATCAATTCTAGTCAGTATGTATATATTGTATATTATTGTATATATTGGCAAATGTATTCTGTGTAAGTTTGATAAATATAGCTTGTTCATCGAAAAAGTTTTCATACAAATCAATTTTTAGACCAAATTTTCGACCGATCGTTCCTTTGGTGGCTATACGATATAGTTGTCCGATTTGTATCAAACTTGGTCAGCACATCTACTTCCTAGACATGTACTACCCGTGTAAATTTGGTTAAGATAGCGTAGCCAACAAGTTTTCCATACAAAGCATTCTAGATTTACCTGTACATTTACCTTTATATGAAGATAGAACGCCCTAAAGTGGGCGTGTCAAAAAAACAAAATCAAACTTGTACTGCTTGGGTATTGTACCTTTCATTTGCGACCCCTATCATCTTTCTAGCTCTCATCGTCTCTGATATCCTTTTGTTCATACATACGGACAGATGGACAACTTATTAATTGACAGAAAAATGCTGTCATAAGCCCAAGCAGTAATCGATTACAAATCTCAATTAATTAATGATTCTAAAATAGTCATCCAATTCTGAGCCTAAAAAATGTTGCAATAGTCTTCAGTCCAAGACACTTTAAATATACAATTACCCAAAAATGCAAATATTTATACTTTAGATCATCTTAACAAAGAGAGAAATTAAAATTTAAAAAAATTTATGGAAATCTTATCAACATAATCAATTTCAAGAAGGAGATCAACTTAGTTTAAGTAGCCAAGAGGATAATAATATCAGCACTACTCATAACTCTCTCATTTACTCCAAAACATACAGTTGTCCTCAAGCTTATGAAAAAAGGCTTAAACCAAATCCAGGAAAGGTTAGAGCAAGGTATTATAAGGTCCAGTAATTCATTTCAATATGGATTGTCCCGAAAAAAAACGCATCTGGTAAACAAATCGGGTAGAATGATAATCGCCTATAAAAAACTAAACGTAGTAACATGAACGAGATGTTGGGACAGCTATGTATTAATAATGTATAATATTATTATAATATAATAATGTATAATGTAACTATTTTACCACAATTGATCTTGCGAATGGTGTTCATCAGCTGGAAATGCATTCAGATGCAATACATAAAACAGCTTTTTCAACCAAAAATTGTCACTATGAATACCTTTGTATGTCATTTGGCTTAAAAAATGTTCCTGCAACTTTTCAAAGTTGTATGAATATTTTTTAAGACCATTATTAAACTATCTGTGATACACCAATCTGACCGATATTATAGTGTATTTCACATCCTTAGAAGAGCATCTGCATTCACTTCAACAAGTTTTCGAAACGCTTTCTAAGCTACAACTTCATAAATTCGAGTTTTTTAAACAAGAAACTACTTTACTTGGACATATACTAAAGACAGGAAAAAATCCAATCCTGAAAAAATGAAGGCTATTCAATAATACCCAATTCCTAAAAAGTCAAAAAAAATTATCGTGGATTAACTTGATATTATCGAAAATGTTTTCCAAATTTCACACACATAGCCAAAACCATGATAGTGACCATCAACCGCTGTCTACAAAATGAAAGAGCCAAACTTAAAATTAAGTCGACGGAGAGTTAAGTTATCAAAATATGAATTAAACAATAAGTACATAAAACGAAAGGAAAATCACATAGCCGACGCTTTATCACGCGTTAAAATAGAATTAGCCAATTTTGCAGAATATGTCTCTTATCGTTCTGATGAAGACAAAAGCCACTTAGTATTTACTGCCAAGAAGTCAATAACACATATAAAAGGCATATAATATCATATATTCCAAAGCCGTTCCAAACATTAAAAGAGAAAATTACTTCAAACAAGAAAGAAAAGTACAGTCGAGCACGCACGACCGTATGGTTGTACTTGCATTAAAACACATTGAAACAAAAACAATCTAAGCATAATCAAACATATTTCAGTTTGTTTGTGTGCGAATACACATACGAATGACAATATATGATGCATATATGTATGTATGTATTCGGCGCGAAGCACCGAAAAAGTTCGAATATGTGCTTGTGTGTTTCTGTCTCGCTTGCAATCGTTAGTGATATTGCGTTCAATTATCAATATTGTAACGCGTGTAGTTTTCATGTTTATAGTTCGATTTTCATGCACCCTTCAGGATAGTTTGATATAGTTAGCCTCCACTCGAATTATACAATTACAATGATGTACTATATGAACAAATGGCTGTAGGCGGAACGAAAGTTTAGAGTTATTTTTATGTATTGTGGGAAAAAGGGGCGTGGCAGTCCAAAATTTTAAATGCCAATGCATTTACGCTGTCGCTAGGAACCTCCATACGAGAATTAGTGATCCTAGGTGCCATGGTTACTGAGATATTCGCCGAAAACAACGATTTTTTCCGAGGTGTGTCTAGTTTTTTGCTCATTGTGGGCAAATGGGGCGTGTCATCGAAAAAAAAAAAGATTCTTGTATTGACTGACTAAATATGTGATCGATTGACACCAAGCTTGAACTTGTAGCTCTTACCTTCTGTCGCCGGACGTATGAAGGATATCGAGAAAACGAGTGTAATCTATACATAAGTTTAAATATCGAGTGCTCCGAATCATAGAGATCAGTATTTTTATCATTTAAGTACAAGGGGATTGTAATGGAATCGTCATACGGCCACATTTGTAAAGAAATTGCGTTAAATATCGCTTTCTTTGTTATTTCTTGGCCAGAGCAGGACTTACTGCGGTACGTAAACACTTATGTATATGTTAGGCATTTAATGTTAAGTGAATATCATCAGAAAAACAGACATTTATACTTAAGAAGATGCCTATTCTGTTGAAAGAAAATTATATTGTTGCAACTTATGCTGATGATACAGCCGCTTTATGTTTTAGCTCTTCACCTTTACAAGCAAGCCGCAGACTCCAAAAATTTTTTAACAACTTTGACTCATGGACTAAAAAATGGAATATCAAAATCTCAACAAGCAAGACAGTTCAAATAACATTCACCAAAAGACTCTTTTGAAAGTTTGTCCCAACAATCTTTTGAATGGAGTTACAATTCAAAGAGTTAACAATGTTAAATACTTGGGATTAGTTTGAGATAAAGGACTTACGTTTAAAGAGCATGTCAATAAAAATGAATGGTACCATTAATACTCGTATGAACAAAATAGATTGATTAATAAGAAATTCTTCAAAATTAAAACAATATTTTAAGTTGATACTTTACAAAGCGTTGTACCAGCCCATTTGGGAATATGGGATTTCAGTGTGGGGTATTGGTGCTGCATGTCATTTAAAAAAGTTCAAGCGATAGAATGTAAAGCCTTATGTAAAATAATTGGAGGTAAACCATTTTCGCGCAATGCGGACATTCAGAAAGATCTAAAAACGAAGACGATTTTGACAATAATTAATGAAGTTGCCTCAATTTAAAATACACTCCACTATTGCCATCCTATTATCTTATTTAATCAACTTGCGTTTGGCCCGAATATACCAGTAAACCATTGGCTTAAGCGTTCCTTTTTGGAACAACATCCATATCGTTAAATTTTTTCCTAATGTTTTCGACACCAGGATCATCTTATAAGTGTTTTTAAGTTCCCTGAATAATATGCTTTTATTAAAAAAAAAAAGAAAGAAGAAAAGTACAGTCAAGCACGCCCGACCATATTATACTCTCTGCATTTTTATCCCGGTATTGAGATATTACAATGTGTTGTACTTGCATTAAACCACGTACTTGCATTAAACCACGTTAAAACAAAAACAAGCTAAGGCTAATAAAACATATTTCTGTTTGTTTGTGTGCAAATACACATACGTTTCACAACATATGTGTGTATTCGGCGCGGCCAGCGACTGAGGGCCAAACGGGCGAATGGGGCGTGTCATCGAAAAAAACAAGTAAGAAATGCTACAGTCGATCGAGCCGACTGTAAAAGACCCCGTACTCCCATAGTAACGCGCATTTGTATTTAATTTGAATTAAAATTTTATAACGAAATTTAAAAATTAAAATTTATATGTATATTTTGAATTGATATATAAAAAAAAAAAAATTAAATTAGCAATTCTCATTGCCAGCATTCGAACCTACGAACCTCAGGCAACGATCTCACATCGCGCTGTAACTCTACCATTCGCACCACGCGCCACTTTCAAGCATCTTCCGATTATTCGCATTTACATGTTATACATACAAGTACACACTCGTTTGGAATTATGTGTATGCACAAACGTATGTATGCGTGCCTAGCAATGGTCGGCGCGGCAGCGTCTGCGAGCAGCGCTGACGTCACACAGGCGGCGAAATTGCAGCTAAATTACATAAACTTTCTAACGTTGTAACTTTCTTGTAACTTTTTAACTTGTGTTCTTAAGTGCCATAGTTACTGAGTTATTGACCTAAAACTACATTTTTTTTTTCGAGGTGTGTCTGATTTTTTACTCATTGCGGGGGCGGTAAGGGGCGTGGCAACAATTTGAAATAAACTTGATCTGCCTGACATAATAACGAACATTCATTCTAAATTTGGTGTCTCTAGCTTTTGTAGTTTAAAAGATACAGGTGTTCATACGGACAGGCGGACATGGCTATATCGATTCGTCTTTCGATGCCGATCAAGAATATATATACTTTATGGGGTCTGCCACGCCTCCTTCTGCCTGTTACGCACATTTCGCTTCTGACAAACCTAATATACCCTTTTACTCTTTTTTAGAGTACGGGGTCTAAAAAAAGATTTTTTGTATTTACTGACTAAATATATGATCGATTGACACCAAGCTTGTAGCTCTTACCATCTCTGAAATCTGTTTGTTCATACAGACAGACAGACGGTCCTGGCTATATCGACTCGGCTTGTGATTGATCAAGAATATATATACACGCCTCCTTCTGCCTGCTACATACTTTTGCACAAACATAATATATTCTTGCAGAGAGTACAAAAAAGAGAAGATAAGCATTAGCTCAGTTACATAGATATTTTTGTTTTTTAAATTTGCTACTCTCGAACAAATCAAAAGCAAAGATTAGATTGAATGGAAAAACGTATTGATTAATTAATTGATTGAATGAAAGATATTGATGATTTATTGGCCGGATGGCAATTATATAGTGTGATTTTATTCAAGTTCAGTGTTTTCTTTATCTCTTTGTCTGCGCGTCGGTGAAGAAGGAGAACGACAACCGGCAAAGGTGTGCCCAGCATCCATTTTTACCTGGGAGGCCATTACGCGTCCAGCTGGTCATAAAATACTAAAATATACTAGCATTAATGCGCTTAATCGATAATTACAAACTTACTTTAAACATCGATTGTAAATACAAATTCCTTACATAAAGAATGCTAAAATCGCCTTGCGACTTTAGGACACCCGTTACTCAGTTTTGGTATGCTATTAACAATGGGGTATGATAATAATATTAGTTCAATAGTTTAGTTGATGGATAAGATAGCTTGGTTAACACAGAACATTGTAATGTAAATTCATGTTTAGTGCATATTTTCGACCGATTGTTCCTATGGAGCTTTACGATATAGTCATCCGATTTGGATGAAACTTGGTCATTATGTTTATTTTATTGTCAAATGTATCCTTAGCTTAGCATAAGTTGTTCCTATTAATTCATATTGTGAGCTTATTTTTGACCGATCGACCCTATGGGAGATATACGATGTAGTTGTACGATTTGGATCAAACTTGGTCAGTCTGTTTATATTATTGAAGAATGTATTCTGTGTAAGTTTTATTAACATAGCTTCTTCAACAAACATGGAAGCTAACCGATATAGGTGTCCAATTTGGATCAAATTTGGTCAGCACATGGACTTCCTAGACATGTACTATCCGTGTAGCTAACAAAAAAGTTTTCTATACTTACATTTATCTTTAAATGAAGATAGAACGTCCTACCTTGGCATGTATAAAACAAGAAAGAAAAGTACAGTCGAGCACGCCCGACCGTATAATACTCTCTGCATTTGTTTCCCCGGTTAGATTATTAAAACCGGTATCAAGATATTACAATATCTAGTACTTGCAAATGACAGTAGGCGGAACGAAAGTTGTGAGTTATTTTTATGTATTGTGGGAAAAAGGGGCGTGGCAGTCCAAAATTTTAAATGCCAATGCATTTACGCTGTCGCTAGGAACCTCCATACGAGAATTAGTGATCCTAGGTGCCATGGTTACTGAGATATTCGCCGAAAACAACGATTTTTTCCGAGGTGTGTCTAGTTTTTTGCTCATTGTGGGCAAATGGGGCGAGTCATCGAAAAAAAAAAAGATTCTTGTATTGACTGACTAAATATGTGATCGATTGACACCAAGCTTGAACTTGTAGCTCTTACCTTCTGTCGCCGGACGTATGAAGGATATCGAGAAAACGAGTGTAATCTATACATAAGTTTAAATATCGAGTGCTCCGAATCATAGAGATCAGTATTTTTATCATTTAAGTACAAGGGGATTGTAATGGAATCGTCATACGGCCACATTTGTAAAGAAATTGCGTTAAATATCGCTTTCTTTGTTATTTCTTGGCCAGAGCAGGACTTACTGCGGTACGTAAACACTTATGTATATGTTAGGCATTTAATGTTAAGTGAATATCATCAGAAAAACAGACATTTATACTTAAGAAGATGCCTATTCTGTTGAAAGAAAATTATATTGTTGCAACTTATGCTGATGATACAGCCGCTTTATGTTTTAGCTCTTCACCTTTACAAGCAAGCCGCAGACTCCAAAAATTTTTTAACAACTTTGACTCATGGACTAAAAATGGAATATCAAAATCTCAACAAGCAAGACAGTTCAAATAACATTCACCAAAAGACTCTTTTGAAAGTTTGTCCCAACAATCTTTTGAATGGAGTTACAATTCAAAGAGTTAACAATGTTAAATACTTGGGATTAGTTTGAGATAAAGGACTTACGTTTAAAGAGCATGTCAATAAAAATGAATGGTACCATTAATACTCGTATGAACAAAATAGATTGATTAATAAGAAATTCTTCAAAATTAAAACAATATTTTAAGTTGATACTTTACAAAGCGTTGTACCAGCCCATTTGGGAATATGGGATTTCAGTGTGGGGTATTGGTGCTGCATGTCATTTAAAAAAAGTTCAAGCGATAGAATGTAAAGCCTTATGTAAAATAATTGGAGGTAAACCATTTTCGCGCAATGCGGACATTCAGAAAGATCTAAAAACGAAGACGATTTTGACAATAATTAATGAAGTTGCCTCAATTTAAAATACACTCCACTATTGCCATCCTATTATCTTATTTAATCAACTTGCGTTTGGCCCGAATATACCAGTAAACCATTGGCTTAAGCGTTCCTTTTTGGAACAACATCCATATCGTTAAATTTTTTCTAATGTTTTCGACACCAGGATCATCTTATAAGTGTTTTTAAGTTCCCTGAATAATATGCTTTTATTAAAAAAAAAACAAGAAAGAAAAGTACAGTCAAGCACGCCCGACCATATTATACTCTCTGCATTTTTATCCCGGTATTGAGATATTACAATGTGTTGTACTTGCATTAAACCACGTACTTGCATTAAACCACGTTAAAACAAAAACAAGCTAAGGCTAATAAAACATATTTCTGTTTGTTTGTGTGCAAATACACATACGTTTCACAACATATGTGTGTATTCGGCGCGGCCAGCGACTGAGGGCCAAACGGGCGAATGGGGCGTGTCATCGAAAAAAACAAGTAAGAAATGCTACAGTCGATCGAGCCGACTGTAAAAGACCCCGTACTCCCATAGTAACGCGCATTTGTATTTAATTTGAATTAAAATTTTATAACGAAATTTAAAAATTAAAATTTATATGTATATTTTGAATTGATATATAAAAAAAAAAATTAAATTAGCAATTCTCATTGCCAGCATTCGAACCTACGAACCTCAGGCAACGATCTCACATCGCGCTGTAACTCTACCATTCGCACCACGCGCCACTTTCAAGCATCTTCCGATTATTCGCATTTACATGTTATACATACAAGTACACACTCGTTTGGAATTATGTGTATGCACAAACGTATGTATGCGTGCCTAGCAATGGTCGGCGCGGCAGCGTCTGCGAGCAGCGCTGACGTCACACAGGCGGCGAAATTGCAGCTAAATTACATAAACTTTCTAACGTTGTAACTTTCTTGTAACTTTTTAACTTGTGTTCTTAAGTGCCATAGTTACTGAGTTATTGACCTAAAACTACATTTTTTTTTTCGAGGTGTGTCTGATTTTTTACTCATTGCGGGGGCGGTAAGGGGCGTGGCAACAATTTGAAATAAACTTGATCTGCCTGACATAATAACGAACATTCATTCTAAATTTGGTGTCTCTAGCTTTTGTAGTTTAAAAGATACAGGTGTTCATACGGACAGGCGGACATGGCTATATCGATTCGTCTTTCGATGCCGATCAAGAATATATATACTTTATGGGGTCTGCCACGCCTCCTTCTGCCTGTTACGCACATTTCGCTTCTGACAAACCTAATATACCCTTTTACTCTTTTTTAGAGTACGGGGTCTAAAAAAGATTTTTGTATTTACTGACTAAATATATGATCGATTGACACCAAGCTTGTAGCTCTTACCATCTCTGAAATCTGTTTGTTCATACAGACAGACAGACGGTCCTGGCTATATCGACTCGGCTTGTGATTGATCAAGAATATATATACACGCCTCCTTCTGCCTGTTACATACTTTGCACAAACCCAATATACTCCTGCAGAGAGTATAAAAAGACAATACAATTTTTAATAGAGAAAATGAATCAAATATTGATTTGTAATTTTAGCGCATAAACGCAAAAGAAATTATAAAATTTATTGAACTTCACGCTATTGTAACATGGAACATTTCAAATACAATTCGAACTTGTAGCTCATTCCATCTCTGAAATCTGTTTGTTCATACGGATAGACGGATATGGGTTTATCGACTCGGCTTCTCATACTGATCAATAAAATTAAAACCATTATACTCTTGCAGAGAGCATAAAAACCAAGTTTAATTTAACATACATAAACAGTATATGTATGTTAAATTAAACTTGGTTTTTTTCTACTTACATACACTTACTATTGACATTATATTTTTGCACACAACATTATACCATAAATAAAAGTTCATAAGCTCCGTGGCGAGCATGCCTCTCGATGGGCAGTCTGCAGAATTCTCAGTTTTGGTATGCTATTAACAATGGGGTATGATAATAATATTAGTTCAATAGTTTAGTTGATGGATAAGATAGCTTGGTTAACACAGAACATTGTAATGTAAATTCATGTTTAGTGCATATTTTCGACCGATTGTTCCTATGGAGCTTTACGATATAGTCATCCGATTTGGATGAAACTTGGTCATTATGTTTATTTTATTGTCAAATGTATCCTTAGCTTAGCATAAGTTGTTCCTATTAATTCATATTGTGAGCTTATTTTTGACCGATCGACCCTATGGGAGATATACGATGTAGTTGTACGATTTGGATCAAACTTGGTCAGTCTGTTTATATTATTGTATATATAGATAGACGGATAGACGGATAGACGGATATGGGTTTATCGACTCGGCTTCTCATACTGATCAATAAAATTAAAACCAATATACTCTTGCAGAGAGCATAAAAACCAAGTTTAATTTAACATACATAAACAGTATATGTATGTTAAATTAAACTTGGTTTTTTTCTACTTACATACACTTACTATTGACATTATATTTTTGCACACAACATTATACCATAAATCAAAGTTCATAAGCTCCGTGGCGAGCATGCCTCTCGATGGGCAGTCTGCAGAATTCTCTTTGGTGCTCACATGTATCCAAGCACTGCATGGTATCGTCTCTATAATTTCAACTGTCCGGTTCACCACAAATGTTTGTAATGGACATGGTTGATGCAATAGCCACGATGGAATAATTGTAGAATCGCACTAAGAGTAGATCCTTTCTCCTTCTGGTGAATGCCGCATTTAACTGTTTGGACAAGGCAAGTCGCCAGTGCTCCACACAACTCCAAGCCGGTCAACGACTTTTGCTTTAATGGAGATACTCTCAATTTGGCAGCGATCTGTGACACCTTCACAGAGCCATCAGAGTATGCTACTCAGCTGTATACAACATCAGCGTAAGCCTTCACTGAACCGTCGGAAAATGCGTGCAGCTCGATTTCTTTCATGTTGTTGTCCACGAACCGTGATATTTTCAGTTTCTGTAACAAACTTATATCTTCACGGTGCCTAGTGGGTAGAATACTAGAAGTGGAAGAAGGAAATAGAAGTAGTTGTCTCTTTGTGCAACTTGACTGTTACAATAACAACCTGCTGTATGTGGGGATATCCTCTCCAGGATGCCGCTGCAATCCAAGCACCTTTGCAGTAGTTTTCAATGCATCCTTGTGATAATGAGTCAGATGTTCCAGAACTCCAACCGCAAGAATGCCGCACAAGCTATGACCTATGTAACAGTACATAGCCGGTAGTGATCCAATGGTGCCTTTGGCTGCTCTCTCCACACGATGCGTTGATAGTCTTAATCCTTGTCTGCCACTAATACTATTCTGATCATCTTGACAATATCAGCCGAAAATTCAAACTTGTGCTTCCTGAATCGTAAGCATAGGTCACTAGATTGCGCTGAATGCTTGACCCAATGTGCAGTGTTTCGTTTACTGACCTACCATCTCGGTCTTGATACGAGCCATCAAATACCACAGGCAACTTAGTGCCAACAACTGGGTAGTGTGGTAAGTAAAACATTTGCGAAGTCTGTGCACAATCTTCAGCATTAACCTTTTACATATGCCCAAGTGTAATATACTCTCTCATGAAGTTAACATACTTTGAATGAAGACTGCGGTCCTTTTGCAATCTTCTTTCAACTGATAGAGAGCAAGATTTTGATCCTTGTAGTGTGTCTGCCTACTCCAGATTGTCCGGATTGAATGGCTATTCAACGACGGGTCTTCCATCGGCGTTACGTCAACCTTTTCATCTACTGGATTGACTTTTGTGTATCCTAGAACTTCTTTCAATTTGCAAAATTTCAGTAGTAAGCAATTTACATCAATAGTAGTTAACAAGAATGAAGAAGTTAATGTTCTATGTACTTCAAACGACGTGATGACTCAACCAAAAATTGTAACAACTGCGATGATGTAGTCATCTTCATCATAATCTGCATGATCTCGTGTGAGAGCTCTAGTTGCTTCCGATTTTACTGATGATATCCCAGATATGATGATCCGACCATGCCTCTCGATGGGCAATCTGCAGGATTCTCTTTGGTGTTCAGATGTCTTCAAGCACTGCCTGGTGAGTCCTGGAGTACGGATAATAGAAATGGAGAAGGCAGCAGTTAAGTCCCTGGTTGACGAGATGGGGTGGCCGGTGGATGTGGATCCGGGAACTAAGCAGTTCCTGGAGATTGAACTGGCGTCTCTTGTGAAATTATAGGGACTGGCGCAAATTGCTAAGCATTTCATACCGATGCGCGATAACAAGCCGTTGAAGCAGAGATCTCACCCGAAATGCCCAGCGATGCAGAGATTGATCGATAAGCATGTGGATAAGCTAATTTGGGCAGGTGCCATTGTAAAGTCGGGGAGTACACATAACGCCCCAATAGTCTTTTTGAAGAAGCCAGCTTAATGCTTATTTTTTTCCAGATGCTTGCCCTGTTACTCGTATCAACCCCATTCTTGAGAGTTTACGGCTCGTATGCTCAAGATAGCCGGGGATGTACTGCTTTTTCCATGCAGGAGAGAGGCTTCTTTAAATGGCGTGTTCGGCTTGCACTCATCGGGAGCAACGTTCCAACGGGCGTTGGTTACGGTGATCGGGTCTGAAATAAAACCATACTCTCTTGCCAATTAGAATGACATCGTGTTGATCGGCGCCACAAAGGAGGAGCACGTCAAAAACCTCAGAGATATGGACATGCGGCGAGGAACAAGTGAAGCCTTGAAACAGCTTAAGGATAAAGCTAGTACTCCACCTCGTACTTCTCCTAACGCGCATTTTCCATACAAATGAGCAATTGTGTAAATATTATTCTTCGATCCGAATCAAAATTGGTGATTATAGATATAATAGTACCATTTATAAAATATATATATTTGATAGCTGTAGCTCAACTAACACTGTCGGCATTTGGCGTCTCAAAGATTTGAAATAATCCTTATCTGTCTGACGGACTTTCATTCCAAATTTGGCCTCCTATAGCCTGTTACGTATATTTCGTTTCTGACAGACTTAAAGACCCCTCTACTCTTTTAAAAAGAACAGATTCTAAAAATATTGTTTATAACTGCTCTTATTCAAATACACCAATACACCAGCTCAGATACAAATTCACCGATACAACTCTGATACAAAAAACATCGATACAACAACTAAATACTAAAAGACATTGTGGTGATTGGAAAATTTTAAGTGTTGTTTATTGAATTTTAAAGAAATTGTAAAGAAGCGTGCTAACCGGGTACAGATCTCTGTCCAGGGCTCGAATCTTACAAGAAATTTGTAATATTCGCGGAGACGCTGCAGACGGGAAAAACTGATCGATCTGGGGGGTTAATACAAGAGTGGGAAGGGGAAACGGGACGCGAGATTGAGGCGGGGATACTGCCGTCGTTCTCCGGGAACCGCTGCGGTGCCCCGCGAGTTCAAAACGGGACGCCGAGGTACTCTGGCAACCGACGCTGTTCTCGGACGGGAGGGCACTGCGTAGGGAAAGGGGAAGCGAGACGCGAGATCTAAACGGGGTGCGCCACCGTTGTTCTCAGCAATGCCACGTGCTGTTCTCAGGCGAGGAGTGCAAGAGGGAGAAGGAAGATGCGGATGCGAGATCCAAACGGGGAGCGCCACCGTTGATCGCAGCGAGTCGCCGCGTGCAGGGAGAGAGAACGTCTTGCGAGTTCCTGATCGTGGCTCAAGGGGGCAAGGAGGCCACGATGGTTCTCAGAGAAAGACAGCGTTGATTCGCGAGAACAGAGTGTAGCTCTAGGTAAACCGTAGAGTCACTGCTGTTCTTGAACAAAACGGAAAGTATCGGGAGTAGGGATGTGATGGACAGAATCTTACCAGTTTTCCCAACTAACTAAAGACGCGTTGCTCGTTTTCGTTTTCTTTTGGTGCTCGCTGCTTACGTCTGTTCGTTCCAACTCTCGATCGAGAGCGTTGCTGTCGATCGAGCTGCGCGGAAGCTGTCCTAACTCAATTCCACCATGAAAGCTCTCTGTTCACCACAGAGCTTTCGTGCAGAGTTGCACCCGACTGCTCCCCGCGCTCCCGGCAGAGGCCGCTGCCAGCCTCACTAAACTTTTATCGATAGGATAATTATTCTATAACTTAAAATACATAATTTCTTATTCAAAACATATTATATGGTAATTCATTATAAACTTTTATTACTATATTAACTAAACTATGACAATTCATTTTCATAAACCTTCAAATTATGTATATATCAAACATGTAAGACGGGACTAGGACGCCGCCTTACAGGGATGTGATTTATATGATTTTTATGCTTCAGTGAATCGCTAATACTGGGAAAAATTCTCTCTGAGGTATATGAGCCCGTAGAGTTATCCGTCATGGCGAACAACTACAGGTATCTAGTTCTATATGTGACAGCAAGGATTTGTCTGATCTATTGTTCACAAGGAAACACGGTAGCTTACGGGTAGCTTATTCAATTTGCTTGAAAAGGCAGAATTCCGGGATCAGAAATATCCATATTCACGTCACGAGATTTTTCAGTATTATTTCACTGTTTAAATCGTTGCCTAAACGCCCTGCACCGCATAATCTGCGTTCGTTTAATGTTTTTCCCTTTCCCCCATCGCCTAGATATCAGGGTCAGAACTCATTCACTTCTAAAATGATTATGCCTCGTAACCTAGGCCTTTCGTCCAAAGCCGGCAGAGAAAATGGACGTCGCTCGTCCATTACAAACTCAAAAAATAATTACTTGAATTAACCTAGGAACACTAACGACTTTAAACGTGACAGATGTTTCAAAGGTGTCTTTATTAAAAAACTAATATTATATCATATATTTGACGGGCCGGACGGGTATACAAACCAGGAGGATCTCAAGCCAAACGACGATATACATTCGCAATGCGACACCAATGAGACTGATTCCGAAAATCTACAGGACCCCGGAATCCGGATAGATCCAAGTGACGCTTCACTTCTCGTGTCTGCAACCTGTAGGCAGTATCTTTTGCAGAAGTCGTTTCTTAAGACTCCAGCTCATAACATGGATTTCAATTTGGATGCTGAAATCCTTCTGCTGTTGCAGAAGTTTGTAAGGCGTCCATATATTCCTATTGTCTGTACGCACAGGAGAGAGATTGACTAGTCACAAAATATGTTCTTAAATGGCTTTAAATAAAATCTATTCATCCTGAACATTTGCTGCTCTAACGTCCGTATCCAGACAGATTGTACTTATATTAATTATAAAAATTTCGATTATGCTCTCGAACGCTTACTCGTAATCGTTTTCAAGAAATTTTTGGTACGCAAGTAACTTTAGACTGCAAAATCGCAATGCAAAAATATGTGTGCTGCCGGGCATGGCATAAACAATTCCATAAACCAATTTTTTAACTTTAATGCCGGCATTTTTCTTATCGTACAGTACTGTAATTTATATATCGTTTAGAGACGTTTCAGCGTGTCCTAATACAAGTACTATCCATTGTTATACCTGGATACCGTTTTTAAAAATAATCATATAATAGGGAATATAATGAAGGGAGTATAATATGATCGGAAGTGCTTGACTGTACTTTTCTTACTTGTTTTTAAATAAATTATTATATGAATATTATGTTCGCACGTTTATTTTC
The DNA here is from genome assembly GCA_018152125.1 of Drosophila dunni. Classification (NCBI taxonomy): domain Eukaryota; kingdom Metazoa; phylum Arthropoda; class Insecta; order Diptera; family Drosophilidae; genus Drosophila; species Drosophila dunni. The sequence goes on along the minus strand of JAECXC010001574.1, from coordinate 342,437 downwards.
AGAGTAAAAATGTACCGCTTTGCAAAAATCAGATTTCTTCTGTTACAATTATCTATTAAAAACATTTGTAACGTTTACTTCATCGTTTGAGGAAAAGGTCGAGTATACTCGTTGCAGGTTTCTGGTATATAATTAACAGCCTCTATTAATAGAAAAACACACATAAATTCACACATTGGTATTAATATATTTATATCATCGTAAAAAAAAAAAACCATAAAGAAAGAATAACAATGGATTATGAGGAAAATATTAGTACAATCGTTTAGTTTACAAATAAGATGTTTGCCAAACATATCACATTTTCATACTAATTCTTGGTTAGAGCATATTTTTGACAGATCGTTCCTATGAGAGCTATACGATATAGTCATCCGATTTGGATCAAACTTAGTCAGTATGTATATATTATTACCAAAGGTATTGTGTGAGTTTGATGAACATAGTTTCTTCAACTCAAAAATTTTTCATACTTATTCACGTTTGGAGCGAATATTTTACCCATGGGCTCTATAGGAGCTATACGATATAGTTGTCCGATTTAGATCAAACTTGCTCAGTACACAAACTTTCTATACATGCTTCCGTGAATCCGTGAAAATGTTGTTCAGATAGCTGCCGGGCATGGCATAAACAATTCCATAAACCAATTTTTTAACTTTAATGCCGGCATTTTTCTTATCGTACAGTACTGTAATTTATATATCGTTTAGAGACGTTTCAGCGTGTCCTAATACAAGTACTATCCATTGTTATACCTGGATACCGTTTTTAAAAATAATCATATAATAGGGAATATAATGAAGGGAGTATAATATGATCGGAAGTGCTTGACTGTACTTTTCTTACTTGTTTTTAAATAAATTATTATATGAATATTATGTTCGCACGTTTATTTTCAGAGTAAAAATGTACCGCTTTGCAAAAATCAGATTTCTTCTGTTACAATTATCTATTAAAAACATTTGTAACGTTTACTTCATCGTTTGAGGAAAAGGTCGAGTATACTCGTTGCAGGTTTCTGGTATATAATTAACAGCCTCTATTAATAGAAAAACACACATAAATTCACACATTGGTATTAATATATTTATATCATCGTAAAAAAAAAACCATAAAGAAAGAATAACAATGGATTATGAGGAAAATATTAGTACAATCGTTTAGTTTACAAATAAGATGTTTGCCAAACATATCACATTTTCATACTAATTCTTGGTTAGAGCATATTTTTGACAGATCGTTCCTATGAGAGCTATACGATATAGTCATCCGATTTGGATCAAACTTAGTCAGTATGTATATATTATTACCAAAGGTATTGTGTGAGTTTGATGAACATAGTTTCTTCAACTCAAAAATTTTTCATACTTATTCACGTTTGGAGCGAATATTTTACCCATGGGCTCTATAGGAGCTATACGATATAGTTGTCCGATTTAGATCAAACTTGCTCAGTACACAAACTTTCTATACATGCTTCCGTGAATCCGTGAAAATGTTGTTCAGATAGCTTGGACATATCTTAGCTATCTGAACCAAATTTTCACCGACTAAAATAGTTTTCTATGCTAAAACAGTATAGTTTTACCTTTACATTTACCATTATATAAAGAGAGAACGCCCTAAAGTGGGCGTGTCAAAAACAAAAACAAACTTGTTCTACTTGGGTATTGTACCTTTCACTTACGGGTTTTACTCTACGAGTAACGGGTATAAAAAGAGAGATGCATGTCATATGTAGGCTTTTGGGTCATGTGGTCGCGGAGTAATCATGAATTCCTTGTGTGTCAATGATCGTCACCCTCAAATAACATGAATGTTTGCTTTCCAAACTAATGGATATGCTATTGATATTGAAGGTTTGCTTCAAAGTATTATAGTGCCTATTCGACATGTTAAAAATGCTACAATATCTCCAAGAAACATCGTTAGCCATATCTTGGATGCCTGCAATTTGAATGGCTACAAATGTTGCTAATAATCAAGAAGAAATATTTATTCTAAGTAGTGTGCTTTCTTAATCAGTCCAAAAACTCTCCCTCATAGTTCAACATCGGTCCAACATATGCTTTATAGGGGACAATAGTTCTTCTAATATATACGCGACAGCAACTGACAATGTGTTTCGCTTAGTGGTACTTAATTTGTCGAAGCTATCATCCAAGTGATACTAAGAAGTATCTAACCTTGGTGTTCACTTCATGGCATGCTTTTTTTTAGTATCGGCAACTTGAGAATCAAAGCATTTCGGTCTTTCTGCAATAAATTAATACAGATGATTTGGAAACCACTTAGCAAATTAAAAATCATCTGTTTCGAGAAATTCGGGCACTTGCTTTGATATTTGCTGTGAGTCCATAAATGAAATAAATGAGGGATCTGAATAGTAGGTTCCACCATTATAAATTTGTTGAGAAAGTGCGACGATGCTATCTTACACGACGTACTGGTGAAGTGGACCATCTTCTTTATGTTGAATACTGTGCGGCAATAAAGGCGTTTGGTTCCGATCTTTTTACACCGCTTGGTCAATATCCAATCAAGCAGCATCTTCTCAAGCAACACATAGCACGCAGTTAATATGCTAAAATCGGATCAGATCACTATATCATACTTTATAGGAACAATCGGTTGAGATGCTTAGTATTAACATTTTCGGTGTCTATTGACCGATTTCAACAAAATTCACGCAAAATGTATTTCCAATCATTCCCCATCTGCTGCTATAAAAAGTATTGGTGATTGAAACCAAATTAACGCAATATGCATGACTGCGAGGGTGTAAACTGAACTGAACTGAACTGACTGCCTACCAGAAAGGTAATTCCACTATTTCTTAAGCTGCTGGCTAGTTCGGTTGCTTTTCCGATCGCAAACACCTAAGCCTGAAAGATGCTGCAGTGATAGGGCATCCTGTAAGTTTGTCTAGTGAGAGGGTTTTTGCAATACAAAGCGGCCTTCCGCGTGATTCCGTTAAGAGTTGGGGGAATCCCTTGCGGTACCTTGTACATCTTAATGAAGAGGATGAGGTTTGTTTTGTCCGCGTTGATGTGTAGACCAGCCTTGACTGCCCATCTACATATCTGCCTGAGCGTATTATCAATGATGGCACTGAGAGTGGACGGGCACACGCCCGTAATAAGTATACTTATGTCATCCGAATAGACAGTTATTTTTGGGTCTCCTCAGTCGAATATCTTGATTAGGTCATCTACCACTAGGTTCCACAGGAAGGATAGGACTCCATTCGGTGGAAATATGGCCCGTGTTGAGACAGGCTTTAAAAATTCTAAGCAGCCATGGAATGATAACGTTTTTGGTGGTCTCAAGCATGGCTGGAATGATATCGTCATGGCCGGTGGTGCTGATCTCTTCCTATTTTTAGATGGGCGACACGACCTTTGGAATGCTTCTCGGAGAGTCTTGCAGACAAAAGATATCGAGGTCTCAATGTCGAATACAGACTTTATGTTGCCCGGCGCACCAAGTTCCGCAATCACCTGCGTTCGGAGATGTTGAATATTTTATAATATGTTAGATCATTTTGTAGTATGTAAGACCGTTTTGTAGTATGTAAGACATGCAAATAATTAATTAAATCATTAAAGTTAATCGAATAGAAGACAGCTTTACTTTTTATCAATAGGATTACGACGGCTACGCCGGCTTAATCTCGCGTAACGTCCATCTTCTGGATTCGGTTGCTCGCGGAGGACGATAGAGGCTCCGCTGTCCTGTTCTCGCGCTACGATCCTGCCTATTCCTTCTTCGTGGGCGTGCACTCGATCCCAAGATACGACCTGGGCAGACTGAGATCTGTACCCCGGCAAGAACGCTACTTTACATTGTGATCTGAGAATATTTCGAGCACCCTCCATTATGAAACGTTTATTCCTTATAAAAGCGTAAGGTCAAGAACATTAGAGAAGGTGTGTCCCGCATACGTGTGTACTTCCACCGTGTTTGCTAAGCTTATCTTAGAATTGAGTAGGAAATCAAGAAGAGACTCACTCATGGAGGGCGTTGGCATCTGCCGGAATCATTTGAGTTGCGTTCGATGTGCCATGTAGCAGCAGGTGCTTACTTTCGCTTTTCAGCAACACCACGGCTAGGTCACCAGTGCTGTAATTAAACAATATATAAGCATTTATGTCTTTGCGTACTAGTACGGCGTTTTTGAGTGGGATGTATTGTAATTGGGCGACCTCAGTCCTGCCACCAAATTGCCTGCTGCAATCCATGGCTCCTAGACAAAGGCCACGTCGACGGGTCCTTGCTCCACGGCTATCAGGAGGTCCGCCGACGCCATCTTGCTCTTATGGAGATTTATTTGCAGAACTCTCATTTGGAGTTTCTGCAGTCATCTTCTGGGCCGGGTTGACTATTACAGTCAGCTCTCCATCCTCTTCTTCGTCCTCTTCTTCGGAGCCAATCGCCATATTCTGGCGGCCCCGAGGACTAACTCTAGGCCCAGATCCCTCTTCACCTCCCCGGCCTTCAGTGTCTGGGCATCATTGTACTCAGGGTGCCTCTTCCGGAGCCTCAGGTAGACGCTACTCACTCACTATGCCATTTTGCCATAGCGCGGATAGAGTAGTTCCTCCGCCTCCTTTATTTGGGGGATAACATGCTGGCCCCTTCTACTGAGGAGAAGCCACTTTCATGCATCATCCAGTCGCCTGGACGTTTTTGTTTTGACTCTCTAGCAGCTTTAGCACGTGTTCTCCCTTGACACAGATGGACAAGAGTAACTCTGCCTTAGGGTTCGACGGGATGTTCTCCCTGTCAACTACATCCAGTTTGGCCCCTTCCCACAGCGCTTCCAGCACTGTCAAAGGTAGGTATCTGAGCGTCAGGATCTTCCTCCGTCTTCTCCATGAAAGAAGTGACCAGAACCCCATGGACGGTTTTCCGCCGTTCCTCTGAGACCTTCCCGTTCTCGTCACTTCTGTCGCTCAGGGCCGCAATGACCGTTCAGCGACTTCCTTCATTGCGTCCCGTTTCTTCTGTTTGGGTCGAGTGATGGCGCTTTATGACCACGTTGACGCTTGCTAACCGGAGATTCCTTGCCTCCATTGCTCTCGGTCGATTGCTGATATTTAGATGCCATCATCTCCTCTATCTTATTGGCAAACTCGCTCGTAGATGCACGAATTCGCGGCATCTGTTCCAGATGTCATTTGCTCTCCTCAATTCCGGTCCGAGTCTGCTCCGACTTCGGTACCAGTCTGGATCTTTTTGAGCATGTTTTTGTAGCTATACAACCAAATTGTCCTGCTCCCGCCAAATTCGAGGTGCGACCACTGCCGAAATGGAGATAGTATTTCTCCTCCCCGTATGACAAGCAATAATTTTAAAATAAAGGGTCCCAATCAGATATTTTCAATTACTTATCAAAATCGCAGGGATTCAAAATTAAAAAAATTCATACAATTTTTTAATGCTTTAAATAATATTGCAAATGTAAAAAAAAAAAAAAAACGATTTCAGCCAAAATTATCGTAATTTGGTTATATTATATGGACGTTGACGTACTAACGGGACAGTACATTCAAGTGGCCCAGCAACACCAAGCAACGTGCTTTTTAGCGCGCGGAACCCTGCAAATAATGCAGCCACCTCCCGCCCAACCGACCGAGGGGCACACCGCATAACGTACGGCTAGCGATAAACGCGAATCGAATTTATTAGTTAGAACATAAAATATAAAATAACTAAAAACGAAATACAATACATTTTAAATTATTAAGCTAAGTTAATTAAGATCCAGACAGGTGACAGAGAAGAGAAGTTCTAATTAAGGGAGTCGAAGTAGAACTACCTACAACTCGAGAAAGTTTGTTGTAGCTACTACATAGGACTCGGAAAGGATTATGGATAGCAAAGTTGTTAGAACAAGGTTGAAGAGAGAGCGGAAGAAAGTTTCTAGTTGGTCTAATCGGAACAGCAAAAAAAATCTGCCTGAGTAATTCTGAAGAATCAATTTCACCATTGATTAGTTTGTGTAAAAAAATTGCACCGAGCACTGTTCTACGATCAGACAAAGAAGGAAGATTAATTAGTAAAAGTCTACTACGATAGGAAGGTAAGCGTATGTTAGTATTGCAGACCTTAGTGAAAAAAGAAGAAATTGTTTTTGTACAGATTCTATTCTATCCTGATGAATTCTGTATTGGGTGACCAAATACATGATCTATATTAAAGAATAGGCAGTACCAAGGCAGTAAAAAGTGTTTTTGTTAAATAGGGATCGTTAAATTCTTTCGACCAGCGCTTTATGAAGCCAAGGACACTAAAAGCACGATTAGTAATTGACAATACATGCCTATCGAACTTGAGCTTAGGATCCATAAGGATACCCAAATCAGTGACCGACTCAATTCTTTTAAGAGAGTTGCCATTCAGAATGTAAATGTTTTGGAAAGGGAGACGCCTACTGAAGGACATTACGTTACACTTACTAAAGTTAAGGTTTAATAAATTAGCTTGACACCAGATTTGAAAATTACATAGATCAGATTGTAACCTGGTCCCAAGAACAGACTCAGCAGCCGAAACACAGAGTTTAACGTCGTCGGCATACATGAGCACACGAGAGTAACTGATCGCTGATGGAAGATCATTTATGAACAATATAAATAACAAGGGACCAAGATGGCTTCCTTGTGGAACACCCGAAGTTACTTGAACAGATTTGGACAAAGTGTCTTTAAAATAAACATGTTGTGTTCTAGAACACAAGTAATTTGAAATCCAAATAGTAAAGTTATAGGAAAGACCCAAAAGATTGAGCTTATGTATTAATAGGCTGTGATTAACGGAGTCGAAAGCCTTACTGAAATCTGTGTAAATGACGTCAGTTTGCAATTTTCTCTCAAAGCCCTTCAATGCAAATGATGTAAATTCTAACAGGTTAGTGGTAGTGGATCTATATTTCACAAACCCATGCTGGCAGGGTGAAATCATGGATCTACAGAAATGTTGCAGTTGAGAAGTTATTAATTTCTCAAAAGCCTTGGGAATAGCAGACAACTTGGAAATACCCCTATAGTTGCAAACATCGGATTTATTTCCTTTTTTGTGAAGAGGAATAATGTAAGATGATTTCCAAACTTCAGGGAAACAGCATGTTTCAACGGACAATGTAAATAGTTTATACAAGGGCTTTAAATGGCCGTCTGCACAGTTTTTAAGCACACAGCCAGGGACTCCGTCTGGACTAGGCGAAAAAACAGATTTAGTAGCCTTTAAATTACATAAGAGAGAGCTTTCGGTGATGACTGGTGTAAAATTACTATTGAATGAATTTAAGTGATAAGGATAGGGTGAGTCACAGTTATACTCGTGCTTACTGTAAGTTATCCGAATTAGCAGATTCTCTTTCAAAGAACACACTAGATGGAAGCGTTGATAATTTACGCTTCGAATTAACGAAGTTATAAAACCGTCTCGGATTCCTTCTGAACTGTTGCCCACAGTCAGTAAGGTATTCTTTATAACGACGGTCACTCAAAACATAGAAATCAGATCGAGCAATTAGATATCGCGAGAAATGCAAGGAAGAACCAGTTTCCCTGAATCTCTTATAAAATTTCGACTTTCTATTTTTAAGCAATGTTAACTCACGGGTAAACCAAATAGGCTTGTTAGACCTGGTTGGAACACAGAGCGGAACACAGACATCAATTAAGGAATTCAAGGTATTATAAAAGGTTGTAATTGCACTATCCATATCTCTACACATGAACAGTCAGGACCAGTCAGTTTGGGATAGCAGTACATTTAACTTGTAAAAGTCGGCTTTCCGAAACTGACGAGACCGTTTAGTATATATACTACTAGTACGGGTCACCCGATCAGGTAAATCAATCAACACTTCCAAAGTCGGGTGATAAGGATCTTCAGGATTCGATAAGGGTATTATGCGGGAAACAGAAAAACAGGAAGGGTCCAAAACAAAAATCAGATCAAGCATTCTATTTAAAGAGTTTGGAATAGCATTGATTTGAAGCAATGAAATTCCAAACAGCTCATCAAGAAAATCGTGCTGAGTCGTGGAGGTCAACACGGGTGATTTAATAAATTCCGACTTCAGGGTTCGGAAGGATTCAATACATTCTGAAGAGAAAATGTAGTGAGCATCTTTGCGTAACAGTTGTGACAGCAGGTATGCGATTTTGGCGAAGCTTGAAACACATCGGCGGAATGTATTTTATTGTATTTAATCCTTACATGATGGAATCCACTTTTCAAATCTAGCAGGCAGGTCGACCGGGTGACAGTACAGACTCAAGATCAGACTCTTTTTCATGGACTTTAGGGACCTCAAGAGCGTTTATTGGAGCCAGGGCATCGTTCAAGGTATCAGTGGGCAACACTCACCAGTTGTACACGATCTATTCTTGAAGCCCAGAAATCAGCAGCAGCAGCTTTGGTGGCGACGCTACTTCTCTACCTGGATGGTTGGTCTAAGAAGACACACTTGAAGCAAGAATTTTGATTCATAATCGGTTTCGGACAGCGACTTCTAAAATGTTCCAACGACGAGCAGTTATAGCCCTGAACTTCGCCTGCAGCTACGGCAGGGGAGTCGTCATGAACAGCAGAGATAGCATTATGAACCGTAGAGGGTTAGAGCAGAATACTGATTCGAAGCGGCGGACTGCAAATGGAGTCATACCCTAAAACGAGTGTGCAAATCGTATTCAATAGTGCATGAAGAAAGAAATCAAGGGATGTAGTACATGGTTGCTCTTGCAGGATTATTGCATTTAGGCAATCTAAAAGAGATAAGGAGTGATATCACCGATTATTCATTTGTCTAGGAAAATAACTCAAGGAACTATTTTACGATTTGTAAAGGACGGAAGATTCAAAAGCAAGAGTCTGTTGGCGCAAGATGGCAAATGAAGATTAGGGTCCAAACTAAGTCCTCGAAGCGCGAAAAGTAAAAACTGATTCAGTACTGACTCAATTAAAACTTGGCCAAAGCATGTTGAATAGACCAGTCACATGAACAAAGTTTCTTAGACCAGCGCTTAATAAATCGAAGAGTTCGATTGGATTTTTTAACAGTTGTGGAGATATGATGTGTGAAAAAAATGTATTATAAAAAAGAACAACGAGGTCATTAAATGGCGATATACAATTTAAGGGTACATTTTCAATATAGTAGTTGGCTATATAATAAGAAAGCCTGTTAAATGCGCTAAATCGGCATTTAAAAAATTAGGGTACAAGTGATTAGTTATGCCCCAGTTGGGATTAAATTAAAATCATCTTGAAGTAACGATCTGAGCGATCTTATAAATGATTATATCAATATAACATAATCGGCATACATAAATATGCGAAAATGTATTAGCTAAGAGGGAATGTCATTTATTAAAACATTAAGAAAGAAGGGTCCTATGTGGGTACACTGGGGATCAACGGACACACTAATCTGAAAAGATGAGATTTCTCTAGGCTCAGTGAAATTAAATTTAGAAATTGAAACGTTACTTAGCGATCGAAAGTAACTCCAGTCATTTGCAGATGTCGCGAGAAACAAAATTCTCGTTTGAGTCCTAGTCTGGGGCTCTCTCGAAGTCTGGTTCCTCGTGACAAATGGAGAACGGTCGAAAACGTGTATCCTAGAGAAAATTAAGGCGATGCGCTGACCTGTGAGGACTTATGGTGGCATCAAGGAGGGATGAAAGTGAACAATCTCCTAGATGCTTGCTCTGTCGGTTGTGACGAAGTTCTATGAAAGACAAAAATCTGCTGCTGCTTCCATTCTGCAACCCTACCTTGCCAACAGGCAACTTGAGTATTGTTTCCAGTGTTGTGCAAGAAGTTGGCCTCTCGAGGCAGGCCATTCTGATCCTCGACGAGGCCTCGGCAAAGCAAATGGCCAAAACGAATGGTACGGCCACGCACTGTTTAAAGCAGGCGCTTATCCGCCTGTATTAATTGGCTGCAATCAAGGCCAATGCAGAAATCCGACCCGGAGCAATTGAATCTCGCAAATAAGATCGACATTGAGGATGATATACGGGAAGGGTATATCTCTGAGGAGGGTGACCTGCCCAGAGGTCTCAAGAATGCTGACGTGGCTGATCTAAATGAGGAAAACTCAGCCGTCGATTTTACAGTGGTGGAGTTTGGATCTCAGAATGTCAATCAGTCTCCAGCAAATAACCCTTCTTCCACCGTAATGCTGCATATTTCGCTCTACTACTCCTTCTTTGCTAGGGGACCATAATACCATAATTAGCCTGAAGCGAGACGAAGACTCTGTAATTTTGTGCTTCATGGCGCACGTCGAGACTGGTCCCCCCTCCACGACTACTCAGGGATATTGTGGAATCCTTTGACGGATTGAATAAAAATATGTTTATTGCCTGCGATGCAAACGTATACCATCATCAGTGGAAAAGCACTGATACAAATGAAAGGGGTGAGTCATTCTTTAACTTTATCTGTTCTATCAAGTTAATAATTTGCAATAAGGGTAATGAGCCGACCGTTATCATTTGAAATAGACAGGATTTACCTTGTAGTCACTTCTCTAGAGACATGCATTGTGCCATGGAGAGTTCAAACGGAGCAATACGTCTCTGACCATAGATACATAGAGACTATTATATCACTCGACTTAATGTTCTCTTTTCTCCTATAACAAAGAATTACACCGAGTCAAACTCAACTCTTGGCGTAATTTCTGCCTTTGAGGCAGCAGGGCTCTGGACGATACTCTTTTACACTACTCCCTCTATGGGCTTCCTCTAACACAGCGGCAACTCCTGCACCTCAACCAGCTAGGAGTCGGTCGAGCTGCTGATGAAGACTCATTTTTCCAGCTTTTCTGATAACCTTTCAATACTCTCGAACACACTAGCAGGAGACCTGACCAGCGCGACTTAGTCGCTGAACAGTAAGAGGGCAAACTCAGATACATTTTAATGTAATGTTTTTTTTCAAGTTTCAAGTTTTCAAGTTTTAGTTGTGCGCTCGCTGCATGAGTGACCAACGCGATACATTTTTGCGATGTTTTTAGATATATTTAAAAATATCGCAAAAATTAATCGCATATTAGATGTTTGGGGAAAAAAATATCCCTATATAAATATTTATTTTTATGTAAAAACAAGTAAGAATGGCTACGGCCGACTGTAAAAGATCCCATACTCCCAAAGTTGGGCGCATTTGTATTAAACTTTAAAATCAAATTTTAGAAAATAAAATTTTTTATGTATATTTTGAATTGAAATTAAACTTCATTCTCATTGTCAGCATTCGAACCTATGACCAGATTCCACAACGCGACGCAACTCTACCAGTTGCACCAGGAGCCACTTTTTAAGAATCTTCCGATTATCAGCATTTACATGTTATACATACAAATACAAATATATATACAAATTCGTTTGAAATTATGTGTATGCACATATAAATGTATGTATGTATACCATGGGTTGGCACGGTCAGCGTCTGCGGGCAGCGCTGACGTCACACAGGCAGCGAAAACATTTTCCCTTGCGCGCCTACAGTAATATTGCAGTTAAATAACATAAAATTTGTTACGTGATAGCTGTCGTGTTTATAGTAGTATTTTTATGCAACTTTTAGGACAGTTTGAAATGATATGTCTCCAAACGAATGTTAAATTATAACACTGTACTATACGAACAAATGCCTTAATAACGGTATTGAAGTTTGGAAGTTTTTTAGTGCTTATGAGAAAAGGGGCGTGACAGCTAAAAATTTTTAATGAAATTGCATTAAGGCTGTCTCTAGGAATCTGCATACCAAAATTGGTGCTCTTAAGAGCCATAGTTACTGTGATATTAACCTAAAGCCTAATTTTTTCCGAGGTGTGTGGTTTTTTCTCATTGCCTGAGCGGTAAGGGGCATTGCAACAATTTGAAGAAAACTCGATCTGCTTGCAAAAATGAAGGACTTTTATTCCAAATTTTGTGTCTCTAGCTTTTGTAGTTTAAAAGATCCACGTGTTCATACGGACGGACGGACAGACGGCCATTGCTATATCGACTCTGCCCTTGATGCTCATCAAGAATATATGTACATATATACTTTATGGTGTCTGTCACGCCTCCTTCTGCCTGTTACGCACATTTCGCTTCTGACAAACTTAATAGACCCCTCTACTCTTTTTTAGAGTACGGGGTTTAAATATCGATATGTTGATATTTCGAAATATTTTCGATATCTTTCCAGTCTGAAGTGCATGTATAGAAGACAGCATGCTTATAACCTTTTCTGCCCTATTCACATGCAGATAGACTATTGGCATGCAGTGGGGTCTAAACACCTCCGTTACCAGATAGCTATACACTGCCATTTTTAGCCCTATTCTCTTATTTGGCGTAGTAGTGTGGTGGACTGTTCTTAAAAAGAGATCTGTCATAGCCGAGTTTAACAAAATTTTACTCTATATTCTGTGCGCCTGAAGTTCCACACCACTTACCAATAGACATTAATTGAAGAAAAACAGCTACATCAGAATGGATGAGAAGCTAATCTCCAGAACTCAAAAAAGATAGGACAAAGTTTCCGTTGGACGTTCTCAAAACCGACTATTGTATTCTAACTGAGTAAACTTCGAAGAGGTGAGGGCATCTATTGCTCAGAACTAGGTAATGCCATTTTTTTGTAGTCCGCCTCCTCCAACTCCAATATATTAAACGATTGCCGCAGATCCCTGATGGAAATGGCTAGTTAATTCGATATTTACCTTATATGGGATTATTGACATAGTGACATAGAATTGAGCTGCTGGCGAGCACGCTAGGCTGCGCATTGTATCCTCTCTTGAAGTTTAGAGAGGGCAGGTATCCATGCTAATGGGTAAAACGCCCGATTTACTTAAATAATGTCTTGCTGTACGGTTTATAAAAATTTGCAAAACTTTGTTGCCCATCCATTAGAAATACCCCAAAAGTAAATGTTGCATATCCAGAATTTGAACAGGGGCGTTTTTGGCGTGTTAACGTTTGTAAGCAAACTTTACGTAAATTTATAACAACTTTTGACCCACCTAGAAAAGAAATGAAATTTTATCGTTGAAAAAATAAATCTTATGTTTGTAGCATTTTGTAGCAATGAAACTACAAACATTTTGCTGTATAGCCTCGTTGTATATACAAAAATAAATTGCAATTTTCTTTGAAGCTTGGCGGCGACTCGTGAGCAACCAAACCAAGCAAGACAACAATTTCAAAGCTTGAAATGCCCATTTATTAACTTTTATAGCAACATTGTTTAAGAAAATAACAAATTTAAATTACTTTGACTTAAATTTGACCTTAAATTTAAAAAAAAAAACTGTTATTTGCAAATAACGTTATTTGACCATCTTTCTATCACATACACTAGCAAAACTGTAACACGAGTTCAGTGTTGTCACTTCTACGGTCTTGAATAAATGGACATCAAGACTTTTATGGTTGAGCACAAAAATTTAACTAACTTTATTTCTTAAAATCCTAGGCCTTATATAGCTAAAAAATTACATCGGAGCACAGATCTCCTCTAAGAAATTGTACCCCCCGTACAGGATAGAGCGTGGTTTTATATTTAGATCTATTTTTATCTCAGGCTTCGTTGCCAAGCATGGGAACGGGTCGCCAGCATAGATACAAATATATTCTTAAATTATACATTTTTGAGTTTACATAGTCTCTTAAAATAATCTCTCCGGTGTTCTAGTTTCATTGCTTGAACATTCTGCCAAGGGCCACAAAAAGGTGGTAGTTTAAGTACAATGGCAATGACATATTAACCTTAGAGTAAACATTTTTATTTTTTTGTTTTATTTTTATATGTGAGGAAACGTAATCGTTTGTAGTCTTCTTGTTACATTTATTTTTCTTATTATGTATACAATTATAACTAACAATATTATCAAACAAATTTCTAAAGATAGGTGACCGGATACATGATGAAAGTTAAGGTTGACAAAGTTAATTCGAAATGATGATTTTTAATGTCATATAGCTCATTCTTTAATTGATCTATTTTTACTGTATGGTAATAATATACTGTATAATTGGATATCTCAATGGATCCCATATAATTTTCGGTATCTCACTTATATTACTTATATAATAAGGTGACAATTTTTCGTAACTCTCGTAGTGAATTACATAATTTGCAACTAGTATCTTATCGACTGTTCTAGCAGTATGGGAACTTTAGATCGGCAATTATTACTCCCTGTTGGTTTTTAATTGGTAAGGGAATCATTTTACCTGGGATGAATGTCTATTGAATAAGGGTATTTTTGCATTTATTTTTATTTTTTTGTCTAAATACAGCCCTTTTGCAGTTAGCAAAGTATAAATCTCTTTGAGTTCCGCACCAGTTCTTTTTCCCGGTAGAACAAGTGTATCGGATACTTTGTCTTTAATGTAACTAATTTCCATTTTTAATTGATTTGGTTTTAATATATTAGTGTTTAATTTTCCATGATTGACGTCAATGAGCAAGCTGATTATCATAGCTTGGACCTTTTCACACTCATCAATCAATAAGTTTAACTGTTTTGTTATCATAAAGAACTTTATTGATTCTTTATATACAAAATAGCTTTCTTTAAGAAGTTCGGTCATGTTGCCGACTCGTAAATTCATACTGTAAAAGTTTTTATTGATTTTTTGATTTGATTCAGAATGTTTTCTGTGGAATCAATTACTGAAGCCTGTTTTTTAGACCCCCTACTTTAAAAAAGAGTAGAGGGGTCTATTAGGTTTGTCAGAAGCGAAATGTGCGTAACAGGCAGAAGGAGGCGTGGCCGACCCCATAAAGCATATATATTCTTGATCAGCATCAACAGCCGTGTCGATATAGCAATGTCCATCTGTCCGTCTGAGCCACCAGAGCCACCAGCTAGAGCCACCAAATTTATAATGAAAGTCCGTTATTAAGTCAGGCAGGTTAAGTTTATTTCAAATTTTTGCCCCGCCCCTAACCTCCCCCGCAATGAGCAAAAAACCAGACACACCTCGAGTGTTTTAGGCCAATAACTCAGTAACTATGGCACTTAGGAACACCATTTCTGGTAAGCAGGTTGCTAGAGACAGCCTTAATGAATTGCCATTCAAAATGTTGGCCTGCCACGCCGCCTTTTCTCCTATACTATAAGCAAAAAAACTTTCAAAATTTTAAATTCAAAATTAAGGCATTAAGTCAAATAGTACAGTGTAATTAAGTAATTAATTATTCGAAGAGAGGAATATCCTATCAAACTATCCTCCAAGCGGCGTTAAAATCCGTCTATTAACAAAAAAGTTAGAAGGTTAGAAAAATTATGTAATTTAGCTGAAATTTCGCGGCCTGTGTGACGTCAGCGCTGCTCGCAGACGCTGCGGCGCTACCGTGCCGACCAGCGCTAGACACGCATACATACATATGTGCATACACATAATTTCAAACGAGTGTGTACTTGTATGTATAACATGTAAATGCGAATAAGCGGAACATGCTTGAAAGTGGTGCGTGGTGCGAATGGTAGAATTGCGGCGCGATGTGAAATCGTTGCGTGAGGGTCGTAGGTTCCAATGCTGGCAATGAGAATTGCTAATTTAATTTTTTTTAAATATCTATTCAAAATATACATATAAATTTTAATTTTTAAATTTCGTTATAAAATTTTAATTCAAATTAAATTCAAATGCGCTTTATTATGGGAGTACAGGGTTTTTTACAGTCGGCTCGACTGTAGCCTTTCTTACTTGGTTTAGCTAGATTGTCTATGTTATGTTGATTTTCTAATAACACGATCATATTTTCTTTCATTTGAGTTCTATCATCTGCATCCATGAGCCCAATTACCATATGATATAAGGATCCTACGAAATCTAAGGGTGGCATTTTCTGTCTTGGTGTTCTCTGCGTCATAAAGAGGCCATTGTTTTCCTCTAGATCATCAATTTGTCTTTGCATGTTGTTCAGCACCAAATTACATTGATCTTCAAAATCATGCAGTTTTCTACAAATCACTCGCATCTTTTGTATAATTTCTTTCCCTTTGTCTATCATGATGAAGTAAGTGTCCATATCTATGTCACCCATCGGATCCAAGTCTATTTATGCTGTACTGTTGACTTATTCAACTGTCCATTTTTTTATAGCGGTCTTAATTGAAACCGCATTAGATACTTGACAAATCAGCACTAACATCAACATGGCTAAATATAACACACTTTTTGAAAGTCTACCTCCTCTAGTTGTGTTTTCTGCAAAGTATGTAAATAATCTTTTTTCTATTTTATCCAAAATTCATTTTTAATCCTTTTAATTGATTTCCATCTGTCTAAATTATTTATCTTCTCCTCATTTATAGACTCTATTGCTTCCAATCAGAAACAATTAATTAATAATTAATACCTTCATGTCCTCATGTCCTCATGGACGAGAACTTAACACTCCTTTAATTTGACATAAAAGAGTAGCAAACTCTTCATAAGTTTAAATCGTATCACCAATTGTTCTTTTTAAGTGATATTTCACCGATTTAACTCACGCCCCCCAAATGCCGCCGAAATGCGGTCCTGCCGGCTGGAAAAAATGCCAGCTAATCCCTTCGTTTTCTAAAATTGGAGCTACTTTTTCGTTATCCATAATAGCTTTTTGAAAATCTTCATTTAATTTTCGTGCGGCACCCACAAAGTTTGTTCCATTGTCGGAGTAAATATTTACACATTTTCCTCTCCTTGCTATAAATCTTTTTAAGGCTGCTAAAAACGCATCTGTTGTAACACTTGTTACACTCTGTTGTAGCACTCACTTACAACTTCCAGATGTATAGCTTTGGTTGCCATACATACAAACACAGCAATGTAGCCTTTATATAATTTATTTCCCCTGTTTTTAGAACATTTTATATGGTATGGCCCTGCGTAATCTACTCCAGTATTTAGAAATGGGTAATCTGGGGTAATTCTATATTTTGGAATGCCTCCCATTATCTGTTCTGCTGTCGTCTGCCGATATCTTCTTTGTGTATAAGTTCTCATCAGATTGAGTCCACCATGCTATATTTCTCTATGTGCCTTTTTTATTATTAAGTCCGTAAAGTGACTTTTGTTTAAAATTAAAGGATGTACCTGATGTACCTGAAAACATGCATTAGAGTTCCTTAATCTTCCACCAACTCTGAGTAACAACATTTTTTCTATATCAGAGGAGACTACAACTGGCCATTTACGGCATTTTAACAGAATATCAAAAATATCTCTTTGGACTCTTGGTCCTGTCCACATGATGTCATTTAGGCTTTTCCCATTTGTACTTTTTGCTGAAGCATCAAATACAGCTCTTAATTTTGTTGTTAAGCTACTATCCCTTAGTATTGCTTGATGAGGAAGATAATATTTTCCTACTTCGTTTGATTCAACCATATGTCCTAATTCCATGTACTCCCTCATAAACTGAATATAATTTTCTTTCAGCTTTAGATTTTTATGAAATTTCTTTTCTAAATTGTGAAAACGTGCTAAAGCTTGTGTTTTAGAATCTTCTAAGTTCGTATTTTCTTTAAGTAGGATTTTTACTATAAATCTACCATTGCTATTTTTTGTTGTTGTTGTTATATAATTCTTTTCACAATATTCTGCAGCCTGATACTACCCAACCAAATTCCGTATTTTGACCCAGGAGTCCGTCTATTTTAATAATGCCATTTTTCATTATTTGTGAAAATAGATCGGCTCCAATTATCATATCTACTCTGCTCGGTTTGTCAAAATATGGGTCAACCAAAACGTAATTTTGCCATTTATATTTATTTATTTTATTCCTCGTGAATTTTAAGCATTTCATACATAATTGCACTTTTCTTACTGCGTCGATTCTCTCTACTGGACTCATGCCTTTGAATGTGTAGCACTGTACTGCATGATGTCCAGGTTTCTTACAAATCGGGCAGTTTTCAATGCTATGTTGCTGAACATTAGAATTTTTAATTAATGGAACCATATCGCTGTTCCAAAAATTCTTTGACATCTGACAACTCTTGAATCTCTTTTGTCTTTCTGACGTAAGATTCGTATAGTTGTAGTGTCTCTTTATTTTATTTACGCAATATAATATGCGCAAAGATACTGTCTACTTCATTAGACAGATTTGATTTTAATTTTATAATGTGCATAGCCTCATTGCTAGCATCAATAAAATTTTTTATCTGCTTTTCAGATTCAATATTTACTGAAGGTAAATCAATTAACCTATTTAATTGATCTGAAAAAATTTTTCTTTGATTTTCAAACCGTTTGGCCAACAGTTCCCACACAACATCATAAATATTTACTGAGCCAGTAAGCAAATGTGATACCATGCTCCTGGCTTCACCTTTTAATGCCGATTCTAAATAATTAAATTTGACCGAAAGACTTAGGTCTCTTTCATGAATTATTTCCATAAATAATTCAAAAAATGAATCCCACTCTCTGGGTTCCCCATAAAAAGTGGGTACCTTAATTTTAGGTAGAGCTGGAAGATCTTCTGTCTTCACGGCTACCTTATTATTGTTGAGACTTATATGCTCCAATATATCAACCATATTGTTAGCATCAAACTCTAATTCTGAAACATCTTGGTTGCATTGAATATTTTGTTTTTTAAAGAAATTAATTTTTTCTTGGATTCTATTCCAGAGAAAATTAATTTTATTTTTTCTAATGTTACTCCATTCTGGAGTAGCATTTTTTAATTATTTTTCAGTTTCCTGAATATAATTTTTAAGTTGCAACAAGTTTTCGTCTAACTTATCTGCAATCTTATTATTTTCAACTTTTTCTGGAACATTTTCTGTTCCAGGATCAATAGTATTTTTCGAACATAAATATTGTTCACTATTGTTTTAATTGTTCCTAATGTTTTGTCAAATATTTTTTTAATGAAGTAGTCGTGATAGACTGCTCCAATTTTTAAAAGAATAGAGTTGTTTGTTATAAATTTATCTTTTAACTCTTTCAATATTTCAATGGATTGGCTGGAAATAATTCCAGGCTTTAATCTCCTGAACTTTTTTAACAATTACTGCTTGCTTTTCCAGCAAATTAATTGTTGCTTCTGACAACATTTTAGCAATATATTTTTTAAATTTAGTTTCATACACTTATCTTATGTTGTGATGAAGCTGACTCTGCTGCTGATGCTGATGCTTACGCTGCTGCGGATGCCGCTGACGATGCTTACGCTGACGCGTATGTCGCTGACGCTTATGTCGCTGCTATGTCGAGTTAGATTCTCGATCGCACACAATTCCGACGTAAAGCCTCGGAAACGCTAAATTTTTTTTTTATTCCCTGCCTCTTTTCCTTTAGAGCGCTAGAGTTTTTTATTAATCCTCTTCGGATATTTATTATCTCTGTCTCACAAGGAGAACTAGAGCAATCAGTTCTGTGCTTCTTATCACTGGTGGAGGATAGCAATAGACCAATTTATTTTGCAACCTTAAGTATTTCACTATAAGGTGCTGGTTTAAAATTCTGTGTCTCTTACCACTGGTGGGGGAAAACAACAGAATGCTCGAAGGACCAATGAATAAATGGACATCAAGACTTTTATGGTTCGTCCTAGGCCTTATATAGCTAAAAAAATTACATCGCAGCACAGATCTCCTCTAAGAAATTGTACCCCCCGTACAGGATAGAGCGTGGTTTTATATTTAGATCTATTTTTATCTCAGGCTTCGTTGCCAAGCATGGGAACGGGTCGCCAGCATAGATACAAATATATTCTTAGATTATACATTTTTGAGTTTACATAGTCTCTTAAAATAATCCCTCCGGTGTTCTAGTTTCATTGCTTGAACAGACTGAATTTGCGATTCCAATTTTTGCATGTTTAAGATCTTAGTCTTGTTTTGTTAGTGCTGTATTTATCTCTTTTACCTAGAAATTTAAAATCATTCGGGAAGGTGGAAGAAATATACGAAAGTGAAATGTGCAAAACGTCTAATGTTACAGTTATGCACTCTCAATGCAAAAACTGTTTTTTTGCGATACACAACATTTTTTACCCTTAAAGCTTGTTTATTTCCATTAAACTTGGTGAGCTTTGATCAATTCATTTCATTCAAAAGCATGGAGCTCGTCTCAGCGCCTTTGCCCTAAATGTCACTATAGCCAGGAACTCAAATGAGGAGGATTTCAAATTGTTTCGCCATTTCCATCAGAAATCGGCGACAGTCGTTTGTAATTTTGAGTTGGATAGGATGCAGATTCTCCACCTATACGGTATGGTTTATTTCACAGTCTCGAGGGCTTCTTTTATAGCAAACACTTCTGCTTGGAAGACGCTGCAGTGATTTGGTAGCCTAAGAGAATTGGAGATGTCAAGATCAGTGCAGTAGATTCCTCCACCCGTTCTACTTTCATTTTTTAGGACGTGGGTGTGTAGAATGGAGGAGTTTAGGTAAGGGGGACCATTTTTACAGTCCTCCTTCGAAGGGAAACCACATTAGGGGTATATGTATACTCTGTTGGAGTGCAATAGAGTGCGCCCAGGGTAAATGGCACTGCCTTACGGCATGCATTCCAATTTAGTTTTCTGTCAATCACCAAGATATTTAGTTTTATCACTTAATTTGAGACTTTCCCCTCGAAGAGAGGAAGAGAAGTTCGGTCTTATTGGGATTAACTCCTAGACCTTTACTTTTGGCCCAGTTAGAAAGGAGCGCAATGAATTACTCATCCCGTCGAAGAGGGTCTGTGGGAATTTACCCGAGAAAATTATAGAAACGCCGTCGAGAGCACGGATATAACCGTTTATCGCTAAGTTCCATAAGAGAGGAGATAGAACACCCCCTTGGGGAGTTCCCCTGTTGACGAATTTCGAGGAGTTGACATTTCCTAACGATTCTTCGATGACCTTTAGTTATACCATCCCGACCAGGAGACTTAAAGGGCTTAAAACTTTTAATTGATCCAGAAATTGAATGCAATAGAGGCGGGCCGTTTCCGTCCCCTGATAGTGGGTATCCATCAGCAGCTCTAGCGACTGCTAGCTGTTTGAGGTCCAGGATTTGTCGCTGCGCTTAAGGAAGACTAAAGAGGGAGTAGCGTGAGTGAGTATCTTAATAGGCCTTGCGGCTTTAGAAGTGTCTTTCACACTCGAGCAGAACTTACGACAGGAGTTGCGTTTGGCAGTTATCTCAATGCATCTATGGTCAAAGAAGGAGTGTTCCGTAAGGACTCGTCATGATGCAATGCGCGACTTTAAAGAGGTAGACACAAGAGTGATACCTAATAAATCCCATTCTTATGAAAACGATCGGTTCGTTTCCCTCTTTGCATATTGTTAGCTTGGTGTAGAGGATAAAGTTCAAAATTGACTTACCCCTCATATTTGTATCAGTGCTTCCCCACTGATGGTGTGCGTTGGCGTCGCAAGCAATAAGCAGATCTTTGCCCTGTGTGTGTTGCATGATGCCACAATGTCCCTGAGGAATCGTGGACGAGAAGGGTCAGATTGATCATGCCCCATATAAGATGAGCAAAGCACCACAGTGTTGTAATAATATGATTATTACATTAAGATTATATGTTTGGAATCGATGGTTCTCAGATTTGAATTGATTTTTTATTCAAAGTAAAAGTTTAGCTTAATATAGGTATATAAATTGTATATATGCAGTTCTGCCGTCGAGAGCGTCGTGAGAAAAGCATTTTGTATTAAGTAGTATACATACTACAGTATCATCGCCTCGCTCCAGGCCTCCCCCTCCCCTGACATACAGAGATACGCCCTCTGCCACCGTGAAGTCGACGACTGATTCGTCTTTCTCCAAATCATCCAGATCAGCTACGTCCACCTCCCTGAGACCTCTGGCCATTTCGCTTTCCTAAGAGACATACCCTTCCAGTATATCAATGTCAATCTCTGTCTCGAGATCTTGCAGCTCCGGATCAGTTTTGGGTACTGATCTCTTGCCCTTAGCGTCAGCATTGAGTAGGCGAATGTACGCCTTTTTAAAGCCGTACTTGACCATTCCGTCCGTCTTGGCTAGAAGTTCGGCGAAGGCCCCATCGAGGATTACTATTACCTGTTTCGAAAGGCCAACTGCTTCCTTCCCCCTATCAACTTTCCAGTTTGCCGTTGGCAAGGCTGGGTTGCAACCCTGAAGCAGCCGCAGAATTTTATCAGAATCCACTGGCTTGACGAAGACCGATATACTCTCTGTGGGATTGCAGGGAGCTTCGTCCCAATCGACAACCTCAAACCTTGCTCCTGGATAAACTTCCTCGAGAGAGGCGACCGCTTTTTGTAGAGGTCCCCAGAGGAAGCATCTAGACGGTCGATGGCTTTCACCCGGCCTTGATGTTACCTCGCGTCCTCACAGGTCGTCGGGTCGGCTCCACTCTACTACCATTCGTCAGCATCCATGGAAGAGACATATCCGTACCATGGATCTCTTGCTAGCTGCCCTCGTGAGGAGAGTATAATCGCACTTCCATCGGTATATACAGTTACAGCAGTAATATCGATGTCCACTGTTCTTTCCCTGTATATCCGACGGCTGACTGTCTGTAAACCAAATAAAAATATATAAAATTAGCCAAATACACCGAACAGGGCACAGCCTGATGCGCAATTCGCCTCCACGCTTCTCTGTCCTTTGCACGACTTCGACAGTTGAGAACACCATATGATTGCATATATCTAGTCCTTCCAACGTGAGCGTGGCCCTTCTCTCCTCCATTGTCCGCAAAAAACCGCATTAAAAACAGAGCGCGCTGCAGTTTTTCCCTCCATACGGGCAATGTGGTCTAGTCAGTGAAGGCGCTGAATGTCAACTTGCTTGACCATGTCCACATCCCCGTTCAGCTCGTTGTTCCACCAAATTCGATAGATATCGCCATAGCAATTTGGTCAGAAGACCTTTAGCAGAATCTTTCTCTTGAAGACACCAAGAGTAGCTGCATCTGACAGCAACACTGGAGTAATGAACGTCTTGTAAAGTGAAACCTTTGTCTTCCGCTCTATAATTAAATTGTCTACTGAGCCCAAAGTAACATATGTTGTCAAGGGTGATCCTCCGTTTGATCTCCAGGCTGACACTATTGTTGCTGGTCACTGCAGTTCTGCAAATAACCAAAGTCTTTGACAGCCTCGAAGTTAAAGTCACCAGCATTACGGTGACAGTCAAGCCGCCGCGACTCTCTGCTAATGCACACCGTATATTTAGTTTGGCCCATGTTCACTGCTAGTCCAACTTTCCTACCTTGACGGAGCTGATGGTATTGCTTGATGTCATTCTGCAATGCCGTATTAGCTTTGCAGGTCCACCAAGCTCAGACATGGTAACTGACAGGTGATCCCGCCGTGGGCAATCGAAAGCAGCTTTAAAATCGACATACAGGTGGTAAGTGTCGATTTGGTTATCGTGTGCTTTCTCCAAGATCTGGCGCAATATGAAGATCTGGTCGACTGTGGACCTAACAGGACGAAAGCCGCATTGATACGGTCCGATCAATGCTTCAGCATATAGGTTAAGTCTCTCACATATTACGCCCGTGAGAACTGTATGTAGCATCACTCTTCTTAAGGATTGAACAGATCTTACTGAGGTTGCAATCAACGGACATGCTTTTCGTTAGCCATACGCTGCTGATGAGCTGGTGCATACACCCTACCAACTCATCGAATCCAACCTTAAGCAATTCAGCCGGTAGCATATCAGCTCCAGTTGATTTATTGTTTTTAAGTCGGCGCATTGCGATTTCGACCTCCGTATGGCTAGGGATGTAATGTTCCCACCATCATCTCTGATTAGGGTTAGTGGATCAACCGATCGTGATTTTCTACCGATCGTGATTTTCTAGTCCGATCGTGATTTCTAGGGGATTTTACTACTATTTTCTTGATAATTTGTTTGGAATTTCATTGTTTCAGATCAATGCCATCCCAAATTCCTTGAATAGAATGGTCGATCTAATTTTTGTCTTGGATCCATCCCGTTATTCTGACTCCCGTATTCTTATCACTCGTTCTTATCACTCGTCTCTGGATTTGAATGACCGTTGTTATAAGGAATATCTTACTGATTGTGGACAATACTTCAAAAGGAATCCTAGACGGTTTTATAACTTTGTTGATTCGAAGCGTAAATCATAAACGCTTCCATGTAGTGTAGTCTTTGAAAGAGAAACTGCTAATTTTTTTGAACGACTTATTTTAAGCAGTCGAGTCTGTGTTCTCATAAGGAGCACACCGGTTTTTTTAACTCAAAAACTTATTTTTCTGTGATAATTTGTGTAAAACATTATTTCATTTCTGTGTTTATCAAACAAAATTTTTGGTATAGACAAATATTTTGATTTTTTCCCGGACGCATCTCTAACCGAACATTTGTGATTTTTCGGTCGTTTCGGAGCTTGTTGGTTCCCCGTTTTGGTGTTCCTCTAATGCTGAGATGGCCTGTTCTTCTGTGTGTTTTGAATGCGAAAATTATTGCTCTAGTGATTTATCTAGTTGAACACAATGATAAAATAACTGAGATTGTCCCGAAAATTGTGTGTAGCCTTGTACAGGAATCATTGGGCATGTCACCTTTTCAAAATGTGAAAGCAAAAAAAAAGTGGTTGTAAGTCCGCAAATTCGGTCCAACGCAAAGATTGATTTAATCGAGAAATTTTTTTGGAAGTACCAATTGAATCGGATGTTGATTTGCACATGTCCGATGCAAATCCTTCTTACCTGCTAAATCCTTCGAAGCCTTCTCCTGTACTAAGAAATGTGTCCCCTACGATTTTGGATGATAATGCTCCTAGAATTTCCCCCCACCGATAATCATAAACGGATTTTATTATTTTAAAATCGGAAATTTTAAAAAATGTGCGGAATTAATATCTCTCTTAAGAAGTTAGCCAAAAACAGTCTCCGTGTCAATTGTTCTAACTCTGATACATTCAGAAGCTTTGGCTAAATGGCTTAATTCGAAGTAACATTTTTCTTGTGCATCCCTGGCAACTTAAGAAGGAGAGGGGTTTTAGAATTGTTATCAATGGCCTATATCACGGATCTAGTAAAGAAGAGCTGTCGGAAGCTTTAGCTCTATTAGATCATAATGTGCATATGTGCATAATGTAAATGTTATAGATCGTAATACTAAGAAACCTTTAAATCTATTCTTTGTGGAGCTTGAATCTAAGGGAAATAATAAAGCTGTGTCTGATGTAAATCGACTTTGCTATGAAGTGGTCAAAATAGAACCCTCAAACACTAGACCGCCTATACCACAATGTCATCGTTGTCTTGTTTATGGCCACACTCAGGCTTATTGCCACAATGCTCCGAGATTCGTTAAATGCGGATTAGGCCACAAGACAGTTGAAGGTACAAAATCAAAAGACCTTCCTGTTAATTGTGCTCTGTGTGCTGATGGTCATACTGCTAACTGGAGAGGTTGTCCGGAATTTAAAAAGATGGAAGCTAGTATTTCGAATGAAGCATGTGTCAACCAAATGGCATTCTTGCCCGAAACTTCGGTGTCTAAGAATGTATCCTATGCTGATATCACGAAATCGTTCAATAAGCAAGCTGAAGGGAAATCTTGCGTGATATACTCTGTTCCTTACCCCGCCCCTAGAACTGTTCTAGTTAAAAATAAAAGTAAGTCTAAAACACCTGCTCAAGATCACCTGGCAGTGTACAAAAAATTATTTCTGAACAAACCAAAGACGAGTTAAGAGTATATAATCATCATATGGTACTATTTGTCTTCACAATCCCCGAATACTTTTTTTGATACTAATCTGTTTTCGATACATAGGCGTTTTGATCAAATTTTCACAAAATTAAATGACTTGATCAGCTGGAGCTCTTCTATCACCTCTGTAATTAACGTTTTTGAAGCAGCCTTAACCAATTTAACCAGTCTTATTTCTTCTCCCCGGCTGGGTGACTCTGATGTGCAACATTCTTGCACGGATTAGTCTGAAGATTGGAGTGTGGAATGTGAACGGGCTCATTCACCATCAACTACAACTCGTTGCGTGGTTGCAAGAAATATGTTAATATTATGGTAATATCGGAATCACATGTGAACAGCAGGTCTTATCTTAAAATTAATAACTATTCTATTTATTCTGCTAACCAGCCTGATGACTTAAGCTTTGCTGGAGCGTGTCTATTAATCAAGTCAATCTTTTCTCATCATCCCTTCTTTTCTACCGCTCAAACTTTGGACAAGTTGTTCGAGTCAAAGTTCAAAGTGTCTTTGGCGATTTCGTCATTGCTGCAGTTTATATGCGACCAGCTCAACATCCTGATCTCTTCACGACCATTGAATTTAAGAATTTGTAATAATCGCTTGGTCCTAGATTTATTATTGCCGGGGATTGGAATGCTAAGGATCAATTGTGGGGCTGCAACAGATCCTGCATTCGTGGTCGTGTAATTAGAAATTTTATACATTCTTCTTCTTTTAACATTTGTTCGACAGGCTCATCCACTTACTACCCGTATGACCATCGGCGAATTCCCAATGCATTGGACTTTGGAATATTTGGCGGAATTCCGTCCAGTGATATTGACATTGTGGATCATTGTGAGCTTAGCTCTGATCATATCCCTCTTATTATAATGCTGGATTAAGGTGCATACTGGAAGAATGTGAGACGACCTCTTCTCTCGGGAAGAGCTGATTTCAACTTTTTCAAAGACTACGTCAATACCCATCTACAAGAAAATACTATATTGCAGACACCTGAAGACATAGACACATGCTTGCAAAACTTTATGGACATCATTCAAGAGGCAGCTCTTGAAGCTACTGGTCGAGCAAGCTCTATGGGGACTTCGGTGCCTGTAAGTTTTGTCAACAACGAACTACGTCTTTTAATTCAAAAAAAGGGAAGAATTAGGAGAAGATGGATACATTATAGAAAACCTAGTGATAATAGATAATGAAAACGTTTGGCTGGCTTAATTAGATTTAATTTATTTTTAGCCAAATCTAAGTATTTTGAGGAGATATTTTTCGAAAATCTGGAAAAAGGCTGTTGTTTCTATGCTGCTTAACCTGATAAACTGGCAAACTCAACAAATTCCTACAGACCTATTAGTCTTCTTCCTATTTTTGGTAAGGTTTTTGAAAGACTGATTCTGAAAAAGTTCAAACTGAGTTGAAAGAATTAGAAATTACCCCCATTTTTCAATTTGGCTTTCGCCTTCTTCATGGAACCACCGAGCAACTCCATCGCGTTGTTGGCAATATACTCAAAAGTTTTTATGACAAGTTATATGGTGCAGCTGTGTTTTTCGATATTGAACAGGCGTTGATAGAGTTTGGCATGAAGGACTTTTATTTAAACTAAAACGGTTTGCATCTGCTCCTATTTACAATTTACTTAAATCATGGCTTTTGGGCTGATCTTTTATTGTAGACGTAATTGGTGTAATGTCTTTAGAGAAAATGATAAGTGCTGGTGATCCACAAGGTAGCGTGCTTAGTCCTACATTGTATAAAATTTTTACTCATGACATGCCTATCCTATTGAGAGAAAGTTATATAGATGCAACTTATGCTGATGATACTGCCGCTTTATGTTTTAGCTCTTCACCTTTACAAGCATGCCGTAGACTCCACAAATTTGTTAACAACTTTGACTCATGGACTTAACAAGTAAGAAAGGCTTCAGTCGATCGGACCGACTGTAAAGACCCCGTACTCCCATAGTAATGCGCATTTGTATTTAATTTGAATTAAAATTTTATAACGAAATTTAAAAATTAAAATTTATATGTGTATTTTGAATTGATATTTAAAAAAAAAATTAAATTAGCAATTCTCATTGCCAGCATTCGAACCTACGACCCTCAGGCAACGATTTCACATCGCGCCGCAACTCTACCAGTTGCACCACGCGCCACTTTCAAGCATCTTCCGATTATTCGCATTTACATGTTATACATACAAGTACACACTCGTTTGAAATTATATGTATGCACAAACGTATGTATGCGTGCCTAGCACTGGTCGGTACGGCAGCGTCTTTGAGCAGAGCTGACGTCACAGCGTCTGCGATCAGCGCTGACGTCACACAGGCGGCTAAATTGTAGCTAAATTACATCAACTTTGTAATGTTGTAGTTTTCTTGTAAATAGACTGATTTTTATGCCGCGTGCAGGATAGTTTGATATGATATTCCTCTAAAGGAATAATAAATTACAAACACTGTACTATTTGACTAAATGCCTAAAACCAAGAGTTGAAGTTTAAAAGTTTTTTAGCTCATATAAGAAAAGGGGGCGTGGCAGCTCAAAATTTTGAATGGCATTGCACTAAGGCTGTCTGTAGGAACCTGCATACCGGAATTGGTGTTCCTAAGTGCCATAGTTACTGAGATATTAACCTGAAACATAAATTTGTTCGAGGTGTGTCTGGTTGTTTGTTAATTGCGGGGGCGGTAAGGGGCGTGGCAACCATTTGAAATAAACTTGATCTGCCTGACATAATAACGGACTTTCATTCTAAATTTGGTGGCTCTAGCTTTTGAAGTTTAAAAGATCCAGGTGTTCATACGGACAGACGGATATGGCTATATCGATTCATCTCTCGATGCTGATCAAGAATATATATACTTTATGGGGTCTGCCACGCCTCCTTCTGCCTGTTACGCACATTTCGCTTCTGACAAACCTAATAGACCCCTGTACTCTTATTTAGAGTACAGGGTCTAAAAATGGAATATCAAAATCTCAACAAACAAGACAGTTCAAATAACATTCAAAAAAAAAGAACTAAAGTTTGTTAGGAGTTTGGAGTTACCATTCAAAGAGTCAACAATGTTAAATACTTAGGACTAGTTTAAAGATCATGTCAAAAAATTAATGGTATTATTATTTATATGAAAAAAATAGATTGGTTAACAAGAAAGTAATCAAAATTAAAACTATATTTTAAGATGCTACTTTAATAAGCGTTGATCCAGGCCCTTTGGAAATATGGCATTTCGGTGTGGGGTATTGCTGCTGCATGTTATTTTAAAAAATTTCAAGCTTTAGAATGTAAAGACTTACGCAAAATAATTGGAGGTGACCCATTTGCGCGTAATGCGGACATTCGGAAAGATCTAAAAATAAAGACGATTCTGACAATAATTAATGAAGATGCCTCAAATCAAAATACACGCTATTATTGCCATCCTAATATTTTGGTTAATCAACTTGCGTTTGGCCTGAATATACAAGTCAGCCATAGGCTTAAGCGTTACATTTTAGAACAACTTCCATATCGCTAAATCGTGTCTACTGTTTTCAACGCCAGGATCATCTTATAAGTGTTTTTAAGTTCCCTGAATGAAGTCTGTTATCTTCGCGAGCAGATCAAGTTTATTTCAAATCGTTGTTACGCCCATTACCGCCAACGCAATGATCAAACAAGAAAGAAAAGTACAGTCGAGCACGCCCGACCATATAATACTCTCTGCATTTTTTCCCGGTTAAATTATTAAAATCGGTGTCAAGGTATTACAATTTCTAGTACTTGCATTAAAACACATTGAAACAAAAACAATTTAAGCATAATCACACATACATCTGTTTATTTGTGTGCGAATGCACATACGTTTGACATTATATGTGTTCATACATGTATGCATGTGTGTATTCGGCGCTGCCAGCGACTGCGGGCAGAGCTGCCGCCACACAAGCAGCGAAAACGTTTCTGTCTCACTTGCTCTCATTAGTGATATTGCTTTCAATTATCAATATTGTAATGCTTCTAGTTTTCTTGTTTATAGTCCGATTTTAATGCACCTTTCAGGAAATGTTTGATACACTTAGCCTCCACTCGAATTATACAATTACAATGCTGTACTAAATGAACAAATGCGTAAAAAGTTGAGAATTATTTTTATGTATTGTGGGGAAAAGGGGCGCGTCAGTCCAAAATTTTAAATGCCAATGCTTTTACGCTGTCGCTAGTAACCTCCATACCATAGTTGATGATCCTAGGTGCCACGGTTACTGAGATATTCGCCGAAAACAACGATTTTTTCCGAGGTGTGTCTAGTTTTTTGCTCATTGTGGGCGAATTGGGCGTGGCATCGAAAAAAAAAGATTCTTGTATTGACTGACTAAATATGTGATCGATTGACACCAAGCTCGAACTTGTAGCTCCTACCATCTCTGAAATCTGTTTGTTCATACGGACAGACAGACGGACATGGCTATATCGACTCGGCTTGTGATGCTGATCAAGAATATATCCAATATACTCTTGCAGAGAGTATAAAAACCGGAAACACCTCGGAAAAGTTTATGTTTTAGGCGAATATCTCAGTAACTATGACACTTAGGAACACCAATTCTGGTATGCAGATTTCTAGAGACAGCTTTAATGCAATGCCATTTAAAATTTTGGACTGACACGCCCCTTTTCCCCAAGCCCCCTTTTCTCATATGAACAAAAAAACTTTCAAACTTCTACTCCGTTTTTAGGGCATTTAATCAAATAGTACAGTGTTTGTAATTTAACATTCGTTTAAAGGAATATCATATCAAACTATCCTGAAAGCGGCATTAAAATCCTACTTTTAACAAGAAAGTTATCACGTTATAAAGTTTATGTAATAAAGCTGTAATATCACTCTATGCGCAAGAGCGACATAGCAACATACAAGCACACGTTCGAATGTTTTCGCTGCATGTGTGACGCCAGCGCTGCCCGATCAATGCTATACATACATACATTTATATATGTGAATACATATAAAAAACCATGTACGTATAACATATAAATGCTGATAATCGGAAGATTCTAGAGAGTGGCGCGTAATGCAAATGGTAGAGTTGCGGCTCCTTCTGAAATCGTAGGTCGTTGGTTCGAATACTAACAATGCGAATTGTTAATTAAATTTGTTTAAAATTTAAATTCAACATGTACATATAACATTTTTTTTTTTAAATTTGTATACTCTCTGCAAGAGTATATTGTGTTTGTGCAAAAGTATGTAACACGCAGAAGGAGGCGTGACAGACCCCATAAAGTATATATATTCTTGATCAGCATCACAAGCCGAGTCGATATAGCCATGTCCGTCTGTCTGTCTGTCCGTCCGTATGAACAAACAGATTTCATTCGCCCACAATGAGCAACAAAAATTAGACACACCTCGGAAAAAATCGTTGTTTTCGGCGAATATCTCGTTTTTGGTATGGAGCGTTCCGAGCGACAGTGTTAATGCATTGGCATTTAAAAATTTGGACTGTCAAATAATTCTCAACTTTCGTTCCATTTGTAGGCATTTGTTCATATAGTACACCATTGTAATTAAATTATTCGAGTGGAGGCTAACTATATCAAACTATCCTAAAAAGACGCATTGAAATCGGACTATAAACAAGAAAACTAGAAGCGTTACAATATTGATAATTGAACGCAATATCAAGGTATGAGTGCAAGCGAGACAGAAACATGTTCGCTGCCTGCGCCGAATACACACATACATAAATATAATGTCAAACGCTTGTGTATTCGCACACAAACAGTAATTGCTTATATTGTTTTTGTTTCAATGTGTTTTAATGGAAGTACTGCACATTGGAGTGTCTCAATACCGATTATAATAACGCGTGCTCGACAGTATTTTTCTTTCTTGTTTTTTTTAAATTTTAATTGAAATTAAATACAAATGCGCACTAGTATGGGAGTACGGGGTCTTTTGCAGTCTGCTCACTCGACTGTAGCCTTTCTTACTTGTTTATTATTGCCGTATTAAAAAAAAAAAAAAATTAACAGAGTCAAACGCTTTACTTAAGTCAGTATATATGATGTCAGCTTGCATTTTATTAAGGAATGCCTCATTTACATTCCAAAGATTGGTCGAAGTCGACCGACTCTCACGAATCATCTTTTAGAAGAGCTTAGGCATTGCGGACACATTCGAAATTCCCCTGTTATTGGATATATCCGTCATGCACCCTTTTTTATGCAGTGAGATAATGTAAGATTCTTTCCATAAGGTAGGAAACACAGAGGATTCTAATGAAAGATTGACAATATACCCTCTGCAAGGGTATAAAAAGAATTAGGAATTTGTTATGGAAAAACAGCACTCCTTAAGCACACAACTTAGAATGCTGTCAGGCCCAGGAGAGAAGGAAGACTTTAAGGTGTTAATTGGGGAAAGCATGCAACTATCTGTAATATGAGGCAACAAAACTGAATTAGAGAATGGGAGTTAATAGGGGTAAGACAAGTTAGTAGGCAAACTGGTGGTGTAAGAAGATTGAAAAAAGATAGCAAAAAGATCGGAAGCAGCCGAGTCCTCACTTACTTTACTGAAATTAAAAAAAAAACGAATTGGGTAAATTAGTAGATTAGATTAGATAAATTTGTAGTAGTAGATGCCGTGTTGACCCCCACGACTCAGCACGATTTTCTTGACGAGTTGTTTGGAATTTCGTTGCTCCAAATCAATGCTATTCCAAACTCTTTAAATAGAATGCTTGATCTGATTTTTGTTTTGGACCCTTCCTGTTTTTCTGTTGCCCGTATAAAACCCTTATCAAATCCTGAAGATCCTTATCACCCGACTTTGGAAGTGTTGATTGATTTACCTGATCGGGTGACCCGTACTAGTAGTATATCTACTAAACGGTCTCGTCAGTTTCGGAAAGCCGACTTTAACAAGTTAAATGTACTGATATCCCAAACTGACTGGTCCCGACTGTTCAAGTGTAGAGATATGGATAGTGCAATTACAACCTTCTATAATACCTTAAATTCCTTAATTGATGTCTGTGTTCCGCTCTGTGTTCCAACCAGGTCTAACAAGCCTATTTGGTTTACCCGTGAGTTAACATTGCTCAAAAATAGAAAGTCGAAATGTTATAAGAGATTCAGGGAAACTGGCTCTTCCTTGCATTTCTCGCGATATCTAATTGCTAGATCTGATTTCTATATTTTGAATGACCGTCGTTATAAGGAATACCTTACTGACTGTGGGCAACAGTTCAGAAGGAATCCGAGACGGTTTTATAACTTCGTTAATTCGAAGCGTAAATCATCAACACTTCCATCCAGTGTGTTCTTTGAAAGAGAATCTGCTAATTCGGATAAGGCTATTGCTGACTTATTTGCCGATTTTTTTCAAACAACTTACAGTAAGCACGAGTATAACTGTGACTCACCCTATCCTTATCACTTAAATTCATTCAATAGTAATTTTACACCAGTCATCACCGAAAGCTCTCTCTTATGTAATTTAAAGGCTACTAAATCTGTTTTTTCGCCTAGTCCAGACGGAGTCCCTGGCTGTGTGCTTAAAAACTGTGCAGACGGCCTTTTAAAGCCCTTGTATAAACTATTTACATTGTCCGTTGAAACATGCTGTTTCCCTGAAGTTTGGAAATCATCTTACATTATTCCTCTTCACAAAAAAGGAAATAAATCCGATGTTTGCAACTATAGGGGTATTTCCAAGTTGTCTGCTATTCCCAAGGCTTTTGAGAAATTAATAACTTCTCAACTGCAACATTTCTGTAGATCCATGATTTCACCCTGCCAGCATGGGTTTGTGAAATATAGATCCACTACCACTAACCTGTTAGAATTTACATCATTTGCATTGAAGGGCTTTGAGAGAAAATTGCAAACTGACGTCATTTACACAGATTTCAGTAAGGCTTTCGACTCCGTTAATCACAGCCTATTAATACATAAGCTCAATCTTTTGGGTCTTTCCTATAACTTTACTATTTGGATTTCAAATTACTTGTGTTCTAGAACACAACATGTTTATTTTAAAGACACTTTGTCCAAATCTGTTCAAGTAACTTCGGGTGTTCCACAAGGAAGCCATCTTGGTCCCTTGTTATTTATATTGTTCATAAATGATCTTCCATCAGCGATCAGTTACTCTCGTGTGCTCATGTATGCCGACGACGTTAAACTCTGTGTTTCGGCTGCTGAGTCTGTTCTTGGGACCAGGTTACAATCTGATCTATGTAATTTTCAAATCTGGTGTCAAGCTAATTTATTAAACCTTAACTTTAGTAAGTGTAACGTAATGTCCTTCAGTAGGCGTCTCCCTTTCCAAAACATTTACATTCTGAATGGCAACTCTCTTAAAAGAATTGAGTCGGTCACTGATTTGGGTATCCTTATGGATCCTAAGCTCAAGTTCGATAGGCATGTATTGTCAATTACTAATCGTGCTTTTAGTGTCCTTGGCTTCATAAAGCGCTGGTCGAAAGAATTTAACGATCCCTATTTAACGAAAACACTTTTTTCTGCCTTGTTACGGCCTATTCTTGAATATGGATCATGTATTTGGTCACCCAATACAGAATTCATCAGGATAGAATAGAATCTGTACAAAAACAATTTCTCCTTTTTGCACTAAGGTCTCTTAACTGGAATACTAACATACGCTTACCTTCCTATCGTAGTAGACTTTTACTAATTAATCTTCCTTCTTTGTCTGATCGTAGAACAGTGCTCGGTGTAATTTTTTTACACAAACTAATCAATGGTAAAATTGATTCTTCAGAATTACTCAGGCAGATTAGTTTTGCTGTTCCGATTAGACCAACTAGAAACTTCCTTCCGCTATCTCTTCAACCTTGTTCTACCAACTTTGCTATCCATAATCCTTTCCGACTCCTATGTAGTAACTACAACAAACTTTCTCGAGTTGTAGGTAGTTCTACTTCGACCCCCTTAATTAGAACTTCTCTTCTCCGCCACCTGTCTAGATCTTAATTATCTTAGCTTAATAATTTAAAATGTATTGTATTTCGTTTTTAGTAATTTTATGTCTTATGTTATAACTAATAAATTCGATTCGCGTTTATCGCTAGCCGTACGTTATGCGGTGTGCCCCTCGGTCGGTTGGGCGGGAGGTGGCTGCATTATTTGCAGGGTTCCGCGCGCTAACAAGCACGTTGCTTGGTGTTGCTGGGCCACTTGAATGTACTGTCCCGTTAGTACATCAACGTCCATATATATGTTAAGAATTAACAAATTTATTGAATTGTTTAGGATCACGCGCAAATTGAGTCTTGCATCGGTTATGACAATGTTCATAGCATTGATCAAAAAAGAATAATTTAAAAGTGTAAGGTAAAACCTGTCTTCTTAAACTTTTTGAAATATTTGGGTTTTTTTAGTTAGATAGTCTTGGTGAGAACCAAGGCGATTTATGAGAAACGGACCTAACAACACTATAAGGGATGAAGATATCAAAGACTGAATTTAAAATTATGTAAAAATACTCGAAAGCTATGTTATATCGTGCTATATAGTATAGACCAGTAGGTAGCAAGAATTAGTTGATTAAGCAAAGAAATATTTCCTTTGCGTAAGCAACAGCGCGACTTGGAAGAGAAAGAAGGAGGTAAATGGATAGACAAGGATAGTTCAAAAGTAGGAAAGAATCTTTAGATAAAACTACAGGAGAAGATCTAGTGACAACGGCTCTGGATGAATCATTTACGAGGATGAGATCCAGCATCCGGTTTAAAAGATTAGATACATGATTGACTTGAAAAAAAGGAAAATCAATCAAACTACCTAAAAAATCATTACTGGGTGTAGGCATGTAATTAAACTTGTTAAAAAACGTCCAGCAAACGTTTGGCAAGTTAAAATAAACAAGTGTCACAATCACAATCACGAATGTGAATAAATATTTCAATGATGAAAATGAAATGCTTCAGATAAAACGATATTTCCGAGGATGGAGAAATATAGGAACAAGTTACATGCAGCGCAAATGACGAAAAAGTGACCTTAACGGCAACAATTTCAATTTCGTCCAGTGGTGAAACATTTATCATTTCAGCATTAAGGGAGGATTTTACTGAAATAAGGACTCAACCATTACGTATTATAATATGACGACAATATTTCATGATCAGATATGCTGGAATTAAGCCAAGTCTCTGAAAATGCAATATTATCAGAATTTTAAGAGAAGCTTTTCTTATGTAACTTTTGTAACTTAGACCGCAGACCTCTTAGTCTAGGTTTTTGAGGCTATGACTGAGTTCGCTTGAGACGGACCATTAGTCGGAAGGGTGACAGGAGTTGCACGACTTCTATTCTTATGTTTAAACTCGTGAACAATCATGTGAGGAGGCCAAAACTTTGGATCACGTGTGACAGGAAACAGTTCAGTGGATACACTTATCTTAAACGACGAGATCTCTCTAGGATCAGCGAAATTAAATTTTGAAATGGAAACGCTACCAGGAGTTTTGGTAGCGATAAATGCAGCAATATACTCAATAGTCGGGTTTGCGGATATAAATATCTGCTTACGTGGAGCCACGACCGTAAGCAGGGGAGGCTGAGCTACAATGGGAGTAGCAATGGGATGACTGTTTCGTCGACTTGGAGGACTTTTTGAGCTTGAATTCGCAAAATTAGAGGAAATGGTAGGTACCACAATTTTATTAGGTGGTGAAGGGGGAGCTGCGGGGGTGTCAGTAGATCGACTGTTACGTCGAATAGGGGGACTCTTCGAGTTTTTACTCGTAGCCTTAACTCCATTAACAGTCACCGATTTGATCATAACGGGTGATGGGGCGGTTTCGGAGGGGACAGGCAGTGCCGGAAAAGCAAGGTTACCACATGAGGGTTGATCTGGTACAGGAGATGTTGCAGGAGGAATATAAGATTTAGGGGGTGAGAGTTTCGGGGAGAGGGGGAAAAAGATAAAAGAGGTGAAGTTAGGAATGAAACAGGCGGAGGAGGTAAAGGAAGACGTTGTTGAGAACACAACACCTTGTCAGGTGGAGACTCAAACTTATAGTCGCTAAGCAAGTCCGCACTTATATCAAAATCAGTGCTTAGCGTCTTAGCGAGTGAGCGCAATTTAAGGAATTGTTTTTTCACAGTATTATACATACGTGAAAAATCACATTGCAGCTCAATGCAATCTGGACATGACATGACCATCGTAAACCACTGCCTAATTTGCAAATTTTATATGCATAATGTTGTCACACAGCCAACAGTGCACACAAATTAGTTGGTCACTGTCCCGAGATTGACCATAATTGCAATTGTTCTTGCAGCAGCCCATTTCACAAGAGTGCACAAGATTGCTTCGATGTAAACAAAATTGACTCGAAAACAGAATTTGCAATAATGCAAAAACAAATGTTAACGAAATAGTTAGACAACAAAGGAATGCGTGGGCACAAGCGCAAAACAAAATTGAGTGAAAGCGAACAAACACACAAACTTATTATTGCTCAACAAATGGGAGTAAAGGTCAGAGTTAAAACGGGCACAAACTAAAACACAGCTGAGACGCTGTATTAACAAAATATCTTATATTTTGTTAAAATGCATACAAAATACAACTTTGCACAAACCAGATTAAGGGTATCACTTAGCACAAATATTGTGTTTAATTTTTTTTATTTATAATACTCTAAATAAGGCGGAAATTATTAAAAAAACACGACCGGCACAGCTGATAAGATTTCTCTCTCTTTGTATACCTTTGCAGAGGGTATATTGTTTTTGTCACGAAGTTTGTAACGCATTGAAGTAGTCGTTTCCGACCACATAAAGTATATGTATTCTTGATCAGCATAAATAGATGAGTCGATATAGCCATGTCCGTCTGTTTCTATGCGAACTAGTCTCTTAGTTTTAAAACTATTTTAATGAAACTTGGCACAAATGTGTATTCTCTCTGCATGCAGATCATTTGTAAAAGTCAGACAGATCAGACCACTATATCATATAGCTCCCATTAGGGCTGGACTTACCACATTAATGTCATGGGGCCTGGTGTGGTGGGGGCCTCTAAAATAGAGCAGGGATTTTTTAATTTTACTGAAATCCTCATCGTTGCCGACCACAGTGCTGAACATATCGTATAATTCCGGCCAATTGTCATAGCAACCGCTGAACTTAGGCAATTGAAGTTCAGGCATGCTCGTTCTGCGGAAATGTGATTAAGTTGTCTTAAAATGAAAATCAGCAACTGCTGTGGAATTTGCACAGGTAGACCGGGACTTTCCAATTATTTCCAGTCTCCGTGAAATCTTTGACTTGGACTCCAAGTATAGCTGGGAGAGGTCGGCTCTGGTACCAGTAGAAAGCTCAAGTTTGGACTGAGAGGTTTCAAAATCAGCTTTCATACTCTCTATCGTCTCCAGACGGACAAGTATGTCTGACGCATCAAAAGAATCAATTTCCTTAGCTAAAAATGCATTGAGTGCCTTTAGTTTCCGCTTAATTCCTGTCGATTTTCCCTTCAGGAAGTCAAGATCATTTGTCGTTCATATTTCCGAATGTTCGCAGTGAACGCACACCGAATCAAGCGGGTTAATTACGTAAAGAGTCAAAGAAGATAAAAAGAAACATAACAGACCGATAATGGCTAGCTGTGCACCGTTTGTATGCGACTTGTGTTGCGGCGATTTTGCTGTACCGAAATTGTGTTTAGCATCCGTTTGCACCGAAAAAGCTTGTATATTATTTTACAATGAGTTAATACTATCGCGTGATGAGATTTTGGGCCACCATTGTTTCGCATGCTTCAATCACTATTCCCTTTTATTGCATCCAAAAATATCCCTTGGTAGCCCAGGCGTGAGTGCTTCTCAGGTGTCTAATGGAGTCAGCGTCCTTGGGTAGAGGATCGCTTCCACGTCGGTCAGGTGGCATTGGAAATTGCCCTCTGTAAGCGCGTGCTGCTGATCTGCAGGATTTCCAGGTTTATTACGTACACGTGTCGTCTTTTTCAAGTCTCGGCGGACTGGTGTGCCACGTCGTCCAAATAAGTTGTTCACTGTGAAAATAAGAGGTTAAGTGGATCGTGCTGTAAATTCAATATGAACAGCCTTTGATACAAAACACACGAACACCGCAATATACACTTTGGGCGGGGCTCGTCCTCTTATTTTCCTCAACACATTTGTGGCACTTTTGAATAAATAGATTCAGCGATTGCAAACTTGCCCAACTATCTAAGCAAACGAGTACCGAGTATTCTTTTAACCCTCGAGGCCATTGTCTTTTTGCCTTGCAACGAAAACGAACGAACTGATCGAGTTTCTGACCGACACACCTTCTTGACCACAAATTGGCTGGATTTGATGATGTTGGTCCATGTCTTCAAGATAAATTATTGGCCATCTCTTCGAGGCCTGCAACTCGATTGGCTACAAATGTTGCTAGTATTGAAGGGAAAGTTTTTAAACAATGTAGTGCGGTTTCTGAATCATTCGAGAAACTCGCACTCTCGATTCGACATCGGTCCAACTCGTATATTTGGGCTAATATATACGCGAAAGAATCTAGCAATGTTTTTCGCTTGGTGGGACTTACTTTGGCGACCAAGTGATACCGAAAAGTATACAAACTTGGTGTCCCCCTCATGCCAAGCGTTCTTGTCGAATCGGCATCATTGGAAATCCAAAGTTTCTCATTTCCGCCATCTTCTAATAGTTAAGAATGGTTTGAAAACCATTTTGCCAATAGAAATTCGCCCGTTTTGATATCTGCCGTGAGGGCAGGTCGGTTCAGACAAAACGACTGAGATCCCTCTGAATAATAGTTTCAACCAGTAATTCCTCAAGAGAGTGTGACGACGTTTTCTTACACGACGCGTCCACTACATCTCGAATTTTGGTGAAACTGC
Source organism: Drosophila dunni (assembly GCA_018152125.1). Taxonomy (NCBI): domain Eukaryota; kingdom Metazoa; phylum Arthropoda; class Insecta; order Diptera; family Drosophilidae; genus Drosophila; species Drosophila dunni. The sequence goes on along the minus strand of JAECXC010001574.1, from coordinate 302,808 downwards.
TATCAGGTCTCAGGACGCACTGGTGTTGAAGGGTACAGTTTGTTCCTGGTGGAACTTCTGTATCTATTAGCATACGAACAAGGTCAAGATTCAAGATCATGAAACTCAAATATACATCATGGACTTCCAAGTTCATTGAAAGTACATATCTCTTGGCAATTTTAGACGACTCCATCACTTGGGGATCTGTCATAAAATATAAAATGCAACCAAATTGTCCATTCGGCCATTTACAAACTCTATCCCGAAAGCTTTGTTTGCAAACAATGCGTTCCGCAGAATAATTTGGCGACACACTTGTCCCCGGGACAGCTTCAACCTCGCAGTGTCTATCTACACTGTCTTCAAACCGAACATCTTTTCTATGTTGCATCACTGAGCAACATATTGGGCTTTTTTTAAGCATTTTCTTGCACCGCCCAGATGTCACCCAACCAAACAGCGTTCTTTGTAGTAACGGACCACCTTTCGCCAATCGAATTTGTCCGTTACAAAGCATTTCAAAAAAGGAGTCGGCTCCTAGAAGTATATCTATTTTCTGAGGTTTGTGGAACTCAGGGTCAGCCAGTTCGACATTTGCTGGGCTCTTCCACCTATTGATGGGAAGATCACAATCTGGCTGCCTGCTACAAATCGATTTCAGCACTCAAAACTCGGCGATGAACTGATGTCTCGATACACGAGACGAAACTATAGTCGATACTTCGCTATTTGCAATTAAACTCGACTGTCCAACCGACTTGACGGTTAAGCACTTGTTTCTGCGTTGAAGGTGCAAGGCTTGAGCGAGGTCTTCCGTCATGAAATTCACCTGAGACCCTGAATCCAACAAGGCTCTAGCGTTTCGTTTCTGACCGCATCTGTCTCGAACTGTAACGACTGCGGTCGCAAGGATTACTCGGTCCATTTCGCTAGCAACATGATTTACATGGGCAGGACGAGCAGAGACTTGTGATTTTTCAACGAGTGCGTATTTGTGCAGGAGAGTATTGTGTGGGTGAGAACATACTCTACACTTTGACGCATTGCAGTTGGACATTCTGTTTCCCGAATGTAAGCAATTTATACACAGCTGACCGGATTTCACGAAATTTGGATCTTTCGTCAACTGGCAATGCTGCGAACCCTTATCTTTTTCCAATCATATGGTTGGCACTGCAAAAGTCGTATTTGGGATCCATTTCTTTCTCGACATTCGTGCATGCAAATGACGATTTTCTTGCATGTTCCTTGTCGGATTTCTGCTTCATCCTGGACTTTGAACTTTCTTCAGCAGACAAATGCTGATATCGCCTGTTCAAATCTTCTTCATTACCCAACCGACATTAGCGAATCGAAAATTGCCGATACCGAGTCAACCATTGTGCGAAATCCAACTGCCGATGGCTTGGACATCGGCTCAATGTCGAACAACTGGGCGAGAGTGTCAAAAAAGATAAGGCATTTGTTATCGTAAACTCGTCTTAGACTTTCTAATGCTTTCGGGAAATTTGCATCAGATACGTGATAAGCCTTTATTGTTCCCAAAGTCTCGTCTGATAGACATGATATCAAGTGATTGAATTTTTTAATATTTGATAACGAACGATCAGAATCTACAGAACTTTCAAACAGACCAATAAACTGTTTATACTCCGAATGCTTACCGCTGAAACTAGGCAACTCAAATTTGGACAAGTGCGAATGATGAGACACTGAAGCACGGTCAACAACTTCAAATTTGCTAAGAGCAGCCAAATATGAGGACCGTGCAAGCATGCAAGTTTCCTCAAGCATTGAGCGGCTATCGTTTTTTGGGTCTATCACATCGATAGCAATATATGTATTGAGTAAATCGAGTCGGCACTGTATCTCATTTACTAGGATTCACCATTTTATTAGCTAGTGAAATTCTTTGACGCTCAATGTTAGCCTCAACTCTCTCTAATTGTGCGAACAGTTGGCTTAAACGCACACTAAGGCAACTCTCGTCGACATCCACAAAAGTCTCATTGTGATCTACTCTGTGCGCCAAGTGTACTACCAACAATAATCAGCCGATCAACAAACTTGGCTGAGAAAGATAATCAAATGATTAAAGATAATCAGTTGATTAACACCAGATGGCGATCAATATAATTTAAGAAAATCAGATGATTTAAGATAATCAGCTGACTAACTAAACTTCTCGCATGTAACATTGATAACCGCAACTGAAGAAAACGCAAGCGTATGCAGATAAGCGCTGAAAGTTGTCAACAAAAACAAATAGCAATCTACGCAAACGCACCAACGCAACGATAATAAGCTGATTAGCGATATTTGAATTATTCGAATTATTTATTATTTGAAACAACAACAACAGCGCATGCGCAGGTAGACAAACAATGCGATCTAAGAACAACAACTAAAAGACTTGCAGTTAATCAGCGTACGTATGTTTGCTAGCGCTTATGTATGTATATATGTATAAGCAGCATTGACACAAACAAAGCAATGCGAAATCAAAGCAAAGCCGAATCAAAGTAAAGCACTAACAAAGTACAAGCTAACTACTGCAAGCCAAACTCCAACAGCTGTTGTATGTAAACGCGAACTGCGCTTTACTTATGGGCAAATTATGTGCAAATAACAAAGGTCGAAAAAACCACCACTGAACATATGTACATATTGGCAAATAGCGAAATTAAAGAGGAACGACTGATGTTGATATGCAAAAAAAATATAACAAATATATTTGCACTAGTTAAGTGTTTTGTTTTATTTATGTATATTTATTTGATTCGATTTGTGTTTTTGTGCAACAAATGGAGCAGTTCTTTTCTATGTACGTTTACGAATATGTATTATGTGCCGCTTCTACGCTTGCACTTTCTATTCTCCTATGCATTAACTTGTTTGGGCACTGTTACCTGATCAGCAGAATCGCTCTTGGACTCAAGTGTATTCGTCTCCTGGCTGTGATTATCCAAACTTCCACCAACGTCAACAGCTCCAGGGAAAATCGAAAAATCCAAGTTTTTCGACACCGACACACACCGCAAACCAAGCCATGAAATGTCTTAAAGACCAACGAACGCGATTGAAAGTCCCTGCTCGGTTGCCAATGAAAAATCGAAAACTACTTTTTAATAAAAACAAATTGCAACTTCTTAAACGCTACAATTTATTGTTGGACAGGCAATCGCGGAAAGGCTTGGAAGCGTGTGTGTGGGTAAAGCGAGACAAAAATTACAACTAAAATGCCGCTCGCAACAGATGCACTGCCAAATACAAATCAAACTTACATGCTAGCTGAAGTATAAGTTTTTAGTCGTATATTATGGGACAATTCAATAATATTGGTAATTAAAGCTTATCCTAACAATCCATTTTTTCTCCTTATTCCAACTTTGCTCATGATCCAACAGGAATGTTGTTAGTAGAATGTAATGTTGACGTTAAAATTAACGTTGTTCTGCTGCGATTATTTTTCCCACTTGGAAACCGAAGGCTTTCAACCGACGTGGTCCCGATTGGCAAAACAGCAACCTTGATTATGGCTCTCATGGCCAAGCCGTTGCTCGTTTGTATGATGGCGACTAGCATAACTCCGTCGTCTCCGGGAATGGTGCTATGGACTCGTCCTAGAGACCATTTCAACGGAGATCGCCTTTTCCCCTTTAGCAGCACCATGTCGCCAGGTTGCAGATTGGACAGGATAGAGTGTCACTTTTAGTCACCAGCAAATATTCTGCAAGCATACGAACTTCAGGTGTGTAACGTCAGGCTCACCTATAGTGACGTTGGCTTTGCCGCACAAAAAGTGACCAGGAGTCAACGCTTGCAAGTCCCTTGGATTATCTTTAATAGGCCAAAGCGGTCGGGAGTTTAAAATTGCAGAAATCTGGCATGTCAAAGACCGCAACTCATGAAAAGTGAGAATGCATTTTCCAACGACGCGTGACAAATTTTACTTGGCTGCTTTGACAGCAGCCTCCCACAACCCTCCAAAGTGTGGAGGAAGAGAAGGAAAACAATGCCAATTAATGCCGAGGGCCAAGAATTCTTCAGCGATATGACTTTTATGAGGGTCGCTCAGAAACAGATGCCGGTGCTAGCCGTCTTCTTTTTTTGGCACCAACGATATTTGTAGCGTTATCAGACCAAACGGCATAAGGCTTGCTTTGAATACTCATAAAACGTTTGAGAGGAGCTATAAAAGATGGACTAGATAAGTCCTCGATCAGCTATAAATGGGTTGTCTTGGTAGCGAAGCAGACAAACTCGCTAATGTAGCATTTTAGCGGGGGCCTGTTTCTGATCTCAGATTTGATGTAAAATGGTCCACAGAAGTCACTGTTGGTGACGTGGAACATGGCCCTTGGCTGCAAGCGGTCCGCTGACAAGGGTGTCATGACATGCTCGCGCAATATGGGGTATAGCCTGAAGCACCGAACACACTTAATGATGTGAAGCCTTTTATTCTTCAATAAGCCAGTACATTTGAGGTGGAGCAGCAAGCAGACATGATAAAAAGCTATTATGGAAACCATAACAGCATGATATTTAGGCAACAGAAGCGGATGCTTGGCTTCATATTCGAGATCCGAATTTTGCAGACGGCCACCGGCACGGATTCACAAAACGTTGTAGCGATCGAAACTGACTCTTCGACCTTAGAGGCTTGATGATCTTTGCCAAATTGAAACAGTTGAATGCTCTTGATGTGCAGATGATTTCAACTCTTTACCTTCTGTGAAGTGAGTGGTCCTATAAGCATAGAATCGAACAACATATGCGAAAACACTATATGTACTGTAAGCTTTGAGAGATTGGCACAAGAAGTTCCGAAAGAGTGGGGAGTGAGAAAGCTTTAATTTGGCGTTTTGATCAAACAAACTTGTCTTCCATTAATGAATTCTCTATAAAGTTCGGCACGGATAAAAACGCATGCTGTATAGGCGACCATGCTTGCGTCATAGAAGAATGAACTTTTTACTTTGCGTCAGAAAGCTGTTGCATTTGGGGCTGAGCAGAATCGAAATATTGATAAGTGTTTGAAATTAATCGCACACTGTTCTGCTCAGCTGGGGTGGCCATATGTGGAAGAGAGGGAAAGTATAAGAGTTGGGGTATAAGAGTAGGGGTTAGGAAGAGAGAGGATTAGGAAGAGAGGATAGATGCCAAGGGCAGACGGTCGTTGACTCTAAGGAACCGTTGCATGGAAGAGGAATATGAGGATTCAGAATTTGAATTATGCATAGCAACGTGTGGCCTTAGAGTAAAACGGAGAGTTGGTTTTTTGAGATCGGCACGATCAGTTGCGTGGCCGGATCGTCGTCGTGCTTCCTTTTATTGCTTGATTTTTTTTTGTGTGGTGTCAAAGTCTTGTGGTCATGATCGCTTTTTTTTATTAAGTGGTTTCCCCAGTGTATAATGTTGTAACTTGTGAACGTTGCAACAAATGTATATATACATGTAAAAAAAATACCAATGTTGACCACAAGGAATGTACTGTGTGCAAATACACACAAACAATAAAATTACAATAAAAACAACAACCACAGAGATGATATAGACAATGTGACACCACTGTGTATTACGCATCTAACAAAATACAATTACGTGTTTCGCGTTAAATAATGAAAACTTACAAACACAACGAAACGAAAACGCACGGCCAAGGCAAAGACATTTAATATAAAGACAATTTAAAAAAAAAAGGAGGGAAACAACAATAAAGACCAACAACAATTACTCCAACAAACAACAATAAAAACCAACAACAACAACATAAACAACTCTCGCGGCAACAATGAACAAAACCAGCAGGGACGGAACAGGCCGTTGGTGCGACGACAACAATAACAACAACAATACAGCACTGACCAGACGACAGCCGTGACAGTGACGTCACGCAGCATCAGCTGTGCGCGCAAGCACACTGGGACGGATGTGGTGAGCTGTGTCGCCCCAGGCAGCCGTAATTTTGTCATGTAGTTTCTTTTGTAGAATTTATTTATTTATATATTTATTTATTTATCAAAAAAATATATATATAGAATTGTTAATTATTTAAATATTCTTGCAAAAAAATATATTATATGTATGAACTTATGTTAAAATTAATATGTATGAGTGAATTGCCAATGGGAGGGGGAATGCATAGCCTTGAGTGATCGAGCTGACATAAACATTTGTTTATGGGTGGCGCTGCAAAACAATTTGAATGTTGCCGCCACAGGCAGGGTGGGTACGTTGCGGCAAAGCATCGACGCCGCCGATAGAGATGGCCGATAGTTGTTTAGTGTTGGTAGTGTTTATGTAGAGTAACAGTGGTCCTGTCGAGGTTCCCCAATCGGTGATTGTGGATTGTACGCTCGGTGGGCTTTGGTTAAAAACCCCGCCCTGAGGCGAATGAGCTAGCCGCGGTAGCCCCAGGAAAGACAAGCCGAGTCGTAACAAAGCATAACATAGAGCGGAAACCTGTGGCTGCGGACAAATGAAATGTGCTCGACGGTCTTGATTTAGGAAAAATGAAGAGATTGCGGTAAGCTCTCATCCCAATCTAAGCTTTCCATCCATATAGTTTGAAAAATATATTCATTTGTGTGATTATAGGCGTGATCAATTTCCGAGGGTCGGAGAACTTGGCGATAGCTGACAAAATGCTTATTTTGGTCCCTGGCGTGTCTTGAGCGACATTGCCAAAACTTAACAGTAACTTATCTGAGCTCGGATCCCAATCGGTCCACAATTCCCCAGTGAAGATTTCCCGCTCGCTTGAGAAGCTAAGTCTTGACATGTATACGAATTCGGGAAACTTCATCAACAGAGTCTCCTCATTTGATGGGGCCATAGACGTAAAAATCACTTCGAACGATGCTAGCTGCCAATGGGAAAGCTGATGCATTGCAGGGATAGCCAAGAAAGCGGCAGGCTTCGAGCCGCAAGTAACTGTATCCAGTTTGAATATTCTTATTTTGTCCTTTGTTGTGTAGCCACATAATACACTGCAAATACTCATCAAGATGGGTGACATAAACGCAAATACATTTTACTAATATTACCCCACAGCGCAACCTTTAAAAGACGAAAACGAATGAGTGTATTGAATATTTTCAGCTGAATTGTGCGACCAGCGAAAAGAACGTCCTTTAATGAAGCGCTAGAGGTAGGCTCGGTCGATCCGTCAAATCCGACGTGTTGTTGTGCTGTCAGGCTTCTGAACGCATTCGATTAAATTCGATTCGCTTTCGCTGACGGACGTGTTTATATCGCTTCTGACTCTTTTCAAGTTTTCCTCGCTAAAACACTTAAATTTGTTTTTGTGCATTAAATTTGTTATTGTCATAAGTAAACATCAGTAGATGGCACAATACCATAAGTTTGCCCACGTATTGCTCATTTTAACTAATTTTTGTTTAATGAGGGCTTATTTAGCTTCTGCACGTACTCTTTTATTATATTCATATCTTTATTAATGTTTAATAAAGCCTATATGTACGTCTGTAATAACTTCAATTGAAAGGTTCGAACAAACGTGAATGTCGGTTTTTGTTGCCGAATTATTGACCTGGTTGAGTCTAAATCAGGTTAAAGTGTCTCAACCTACGTTAATTAACTTTTTATTCCTTTCTTCTACGGAAGTAGTTACATTGTTCGATAAAAAGACTCTTATTGTTGTTGTTCCACCAAAGAAACAAATATTTTTTCCAGTGTAGCCCCTAATACCACATAAAATGATGTCAAGGCCTTTATTCAGGCCAAATCAGAAGCCAACATTACGGTGGAAAAATTTAAATTCTCATACCTTCATTCATTTTAAGTAAGTGTCCCTGCCAAAAATATTTTACCACAATCTGCTGTAAAGAATTTTGGCCGGACCACTTTATAATAAAGGAGTATACAGAAAAGAAACGAAATCGTATTTCATTGCCTTCTAATCTTCTCCCGGCATCTGAAAGCGGTAAAAACTAACTTCCTATCGCTTATTAGCCTATCAAAATGGGAGAGGTCGCTGTAGTAAACTTAGTAATTTTTATTTTAATATTCCTTCAAATTCATGTCGTGGCCTTTTTCGAAACATGGTTAAAGCCCGATTTTCTTAATTCTGAAATTATTTTCAGTGAATTCTCAATCTATAGAAAAAATCATACACCTCGCCGCGGTGGGGGTGTACTTATTGCCGACGATGTTTACTTATCCTCGGAAGAAGAAATAACTGATGACTCTATGGATATTGAATTTGCTTCTATTAAGTTATGCCTAATAACATAAGTGTTTTCATTACGTTCTCCTATATTCCTCCTTCTTCTGACCCTTCCCTTTATGTATTGCACTTTTCTGCTGTAAAATCCGTCTCCTCTAAGCTATTCGAATGTTATTTTGTTGTAGGTCTCGCCGATTTTAATATCGTAGGTACTACTTGGATTTTGTATCCTGACTCTGCCGTGTTAACACCTACGACGATTTTCTTGATAATTTGTACCAATAACCTGTTAGAATTCACATAATTTGCACTGCAGGCTTATGATAAAAAGTTGCAAACTGACGTCATTTATACAGATTTCTGCAAGGCTTTTGACTCCATTAACCACAGCCTCTTAATACATAAACTCAATCTTTTGGGTTTTCCAATCAATTTATTAGTGGGATTTCGAATTACTTAAGACTTAGAACACAACAGTTGTTTTTTAAAGATTCACTATCGAAATCTGTTCAAGTTACTTCTGGCGTCCCGCAAGGATGCCATCTAGGTCCAATGGTATTTATATTGTTCACAAATGGTCAGCCATCTGCAATTAGTCACTCTCGGGTACTCATGTATGCCGGTGACGTTAAACTTTGTGTCTCGGCTACTGAGTCTATTTTTGAACCAGGTTACAATCTGATCTTGACAGTTTTAAAACCTAATGTCAAGCCAATTTATTGAATCTTGACTATAGTAAGTGTAACGTAATGTCCTTCATTAGGCGACTAACTTTTCTAAACAATTACATTCTGAATAGCAACTCTCTTCAAATAATAAGGTCCGTCATTGATTTCTTTTATCATTTACAAATCGTGCTTTTAGTGTACTGGGTTTCACAATGCGATGGTCGTAAGAGTTTTACGATCCTTATTTAACAAAAACACTTTTTACTGCCTTGGTACGGTCTATTCTGGAATATGGATCTTGTATTTGGTCTCCCCAATACAGGATTCATCAGGATAGAATAGATTCTGTACAAAAACAATTTCTTCTTTTTGCACTAAGGTCCCTCAACTGAAACCCTAATATACGCATGCCATCATATCGTAGTAGACGTTTACCAATAAATCTTCCTTCTTTGTCTGATCGTAGTATGGTGACCGGTGTAATTTTCTTGCACAATCTAATCAGCGGTGAAATTAATTCTTCCAAATTAATAAGCCGGATTACTTCGCTGTTACGATCAGACCCGCTTGAAACTTTCTTCTCCTCTCTCTTCAACCTTGTCTACCAATTTTGCTATCCATAACACTTTCCGAGTATTGTGTAGTGACTACAAGAAACTTTTTCGAGTTGTATGTAGTTCTTCAACAATCCCTTTAATTAGAACTTATCTTCTTTGTCACCTGTCTAGGCTTTAATCAATACAGTTTAAATTGTTATATTTGGTGAAACAACTTAGGAGCACCAATTTTGGTATGCAGATTCCTAGAGATAGCCCAAATGCTATGGCATTAAAAATTTTGGACTGCCACGCCGCCTTTTCTTATAAGAACTAAAAAAAATTTCAAACTTCAATGCCGTCTTTAGTGCATTTTGTCATATAGTACAGTGTTGTAATTTAACATGAGTTTGGAGACATATCATATCAAACTATCCTGAATATTGCATAAAAATCCGAATATAAACAAGAAAGAAAACACGTAACAAAGTTTAACATTTTAGCGTAAATTTAAACCGTAAGTTCGAACGTTTTCGCTGCCTGTGTGGCGGCAGCGCTGCCCGAATACGCTGGCCGTGTTGTCCAATGGTACACATACAAACATGTATGCTTGGTGTCGCTGGGCCACTGGTGTACTGTCTCGTTAGTACATCAATGTCCAAAAATAAAGAGGTAGGAAATACTAGGGTAGATTATGTTCCGTAATGATCGATGTATTCCTGGAGAAAGGCTGAATGCAGCTAAAGTTGAATACCTATTATGGACGAGTTCTCCAAAGCGATTCGTCGAATAAACTTTTGCGGTTGATTGTAGCACATTGTCTGCAGGCGTATTTTTTGGGGGTTTCAGGAGAGGGAATAGTAGCAATGAAAATAAGCGAATATGAATTTATTGTTTCTTGCCCTGAAGAAATTCGCACATTTATTACGGAAGGGTTGGCGCCCATATGCAAAAGAAAATGGTGCTTATATTGACTTGATCTGCATTGCTGGAAGCCATGCCCTTTGAAAAGACAATTGAGACTGTGATGCATGCGCTTAGGAAGGTTGCACGAAAGACTGCGGAGCATATGTTACGTGTTAGCATACATAGCTTAAATGAGCGGTCTTTTGACTGTGTTCTCCAAATGAGACGGGAGGTTCTGCATCTTGAAGGGGATTCGCACATTAAGTCTGCCTGATACTCGAGTGGTTTATAATCATGTTTCTTTCTTTCCTCTTATGAGGAGAATATAGAACTGTTCAGCCATATCCATCAGAGATCTGCGAAATTCGTCTAGTTATTGGGAGTAACTTGATATTGACATTTAAGACTAAAGGGCTGCTTGGCGATCAGAAAGGATGCTAATTTTGCACCTGTAGGGGATATCAGAGTTAACGATGTTCAGGGCTTCTTTATAGCCTTAACTTTTGGCAGGTTGACACTGCAGTGGTCAGGCATTCTAAAGAATATGGCAATGTCTAGCTCGGAACAGTATAAGCCCCCGCCTGCATGACCCGCTGAGCGCGAGCCATCAGTATTGAATTCCATGGAAGTGCTCGGGTAGGGACAGCCATTACTCCAAGCCTCTCTAGATTGAACAAGTAAGAAAAGCTACAGTCGATCGAGCCGACTGTAAAGACCCCGTACTTCCATGTTAAGGCGCATTTGTATTTACTTTGAATTACAATTTTACAACAAAATTTAAAAATTAAAATAAATATGTACATTTTGAATTGATATTTAACATAAATCAAATTAGCAATTCTCATTGTCACCATTCGAAAATTCGACCTCAGACGAAGATGCTAACACGCGCCGTAACTCTACAAGTTGCACCACGCGCCACTCTCAGGAACATTCAGATTATCAGCATTTACATGTTATACATACAAATACGCATTCGTTTGAAATTATATGCACATATATATGTATGTATGTATAGCAGTGAACGGCGCGGCCAGCGTCTGCGAGCAGCGCTGACGTCACACATGCAGCGAAAATATTCAAACATGTGCTTGTATTCTGCTGTCTCGCTTGCGCGTTCAGAATAGTATGATATGATATTCCTCTAAACGATCGTTACAATTACAACACTTTACTATTTGATTAAATGCCTTAAAATGCCTAATAAACGTTAAAATTTATAAGTTTTTTAGTTCATATGAAAAAAGGGGGCGTGGCAGCTCAAAATTTTGAATGACATTGCATTAAGGCTTTTTCTATGAATCTGCATAACAATAACTCGAGCGAAAGTTTCATTTATTGTAACCAACAACCCCCGCTTTCTTGCATTTTCAACTTTTGTTCGCGACGGGCTCAATCCCCTTTTCTTCAATTACAGCGCATCCGTAGCAATAGCTCATGCACATCCCCACATACACACAGACAACCACTGCTCAGAGTTATTACAGCCGCTCCTCGCCCTGACTTCCAACTGAAAGTTTATATTTATATATATATATATATATAAAGTTTATATTTATATATATATATATGTTATATACATATATATATATATATATATATATATATATATATATATATATATATATATATATATATATTTAAAAATTAAACTTAAACTTATTTAAAAAGAAGTTTCAACTGAAAGTTTATATTTATATATATATATATATATATATATATATATAAATATAAACTTTCAGTTGAAACTTCATATTCCAAAGTACTGTAAGATCTTTTAAATAAGTGAATATCGATAATGTATGTAATGTTAAGTGACTGGCGATATATCGTTAAGGGAGTAATATTAAGTATCGATTAAGTAGTATCGTCTAGGATAAGTATCGATTAAGGAGTACTCAAAACCTGCTGACATTAGGATAAGCCAGGCTTGATTTCGTCTCGTCTTCCGGTAACCGTGATGAGATGCAGACGTGTTCTGATTCTGCTCTCATCGTGTTAAATAAAATCTGACGATAAACCAACCATCCAAACGGAAATAATCAACTTTTCTGCCTTTTACAACTCAGAAGTGGGATATAAACTCGAAGAGAGTTATATTTCAACGCTCTACGCAGGACCTGAAGAAAATCCAGAAGTTTGCAAGATGTCACCATGCCGCTGTCAGACGTACTTGCGAAAATGAAGAAACTATACGCTAAGGCCATCAGGGCAGCTAACCCGATGGCCACCGCGTCCGAGCTTCTGATGTCTACAACAGCCCCAACTGCTGCTAAATCTACGGACACGCCTGCTGACTCGCTCTTGGTCCAACCCAGAGGTACAGCCATGGCTTCGTCGCTTTCTATATCTGCTGTCCAGTACGAAGCTAAGTGAACTACCCTGCCAAAACCCGTTCAGCTGACTGTCGTCTTAGCTGGTGCCCCCGCCTCCGCAGCACCGACTACCATTCCGATTTGTTTCCGCACGCCTGATGTCCACCCAACTGCTATCCGACGCCGTTGTGCCGACCACGATTGCGGCTTGTGTCCGCCCGCCTGATGCCCAGCCGGCCGACGTTCACGTTACCTGTATGGTGACTTGTCCCCCAGAAGCCTCATCCGCTGCCGTTTCGCCGACTACCGTTTCGACTTGTTTCCCTGATGCCTCAGCCGCCGCTGTGCCGACTACCGTTGCGGCTTGTGTCCGCCCGCCTGATGACTCCTCCGCCGGTTCGCCGACTACCATTCTAGATTGTGTCTGCCGGCCTGATGCCCACCCACCCAATGCTCTTGTCGCCACTCTGGTGACTTGCGCCTCAGATTCCTCCGCTGGTGCGCCGACTGGTGTTTCTGTTGATAACTCAGCTGTCTCTGTGTCAACGAGTGCCCTACCGGCAGCTACTTCCTCTACTGTCCGCCTGCATGCCGCACCAGTAGTCTAGATGATCACTGCTGCCTCGAATGTACCGACTATCGTGGAAGCGTTTGCAAAGACTACACCAGCCGACGCCGCTGCTCTGGACGATGTGACTCGATGGGTCGCCCCGACCATGATAACAACGTCGACTATGAAAAGCATTTGTGATCCCGCTGCCAGTCCAGTGTTCCCCCCGCCATCTCAGAATTCCCGCAGCCATTCAACGTGTTCCTGAGCTTGCTATCTGCTGTTTCGCCCCCGCAGTCACCGCTCCTTCCGATGCCACTCCTAAGTAGAATCAAGGACGATTCTTTGTCAGGACGGCCGAGTTGTAAAATGTTGTGTTTTGTGGCAGCTGAAAATTTTGAATGACATTGAATAAAGGCTGTTTCTATTAATCTGCATAACAATAACTCGAGCTCCTAAGTGCCTAAGTGCGTAAACCCCTCTTCTCCTTTTTAGAGTACGTGGTCTAAAAACCACTTTGAAAGTGGTAATTGTGGTTAGGGTAGCCATACTTTTCAAATAAGGTCCTATGGAAGAATGTGTAGGATGGCATCGACCGCCTCACCTGGGGTAGTACGCAGAGCCCCCAATGTGAAGAGTCCCGCCATTTGTTGTATTTTGTTGAGTTTGGCGAGTGTGGTCCTCTTTTTAAAAGCGCTCCGCCAGACTACGAGGATGGATCGGATAATGGCAGTGTAGTCCAATTTAGCTTTCTGTCAAGGTATACACCAAGATACTTAGCTTTATCACTTAGCTTTAGTGTTTCCCCGGGTAAGGTGGTGAGTCTGAGTTAAGGAATTTTTTGCTTGTTGGTAAACAGAACTAGTTCCATTTTGCTTGTGTTTACTCCTAGTCCGTTGTACGTGACCCAGTTGGATAAGAAGCGAAGAGACTTACTCATCCGGTCACGTAGAGTATGGGGGAATTTGTCATAGAAGATGATAACAAGGTCGTCAGCGTTGGCCACAACCTGGCACCCACCCTGCCTAGTAGTCAAAGATGTCTTTAGGCGATCGTCGGTTTTTGGTTGGTTTAAAAATTCCGTTTTCCATCTTGAGTTCTTCTTCGATGTGTTTGAAGTGTTGATACATTGTCTCACAGGCCAAACTGGTCTGTAATTTTGAGCACGTGAGCATCGTGATCACGGATAGCATTTACCGCAGATAAAAATACTTTGGAGCAACCTGCCACTAGGTTCGAGCACACTGTTTATGGCATGCATCAGTAATTTTCTCTGGGTAACGACATATTACCAACTTGTCTTTTTAATCAAATCGCTTATAATAAAGAAAACACGAAAGTTTAATTTATTGTAACCAACACCCCCGGCTTGCTTGCATTTTCAACTTTTGTTCGCGACGGGCTCAATCCCCAGCAAATTCATCGGTGGAGGATCTGATAAGTATAGTCATTATAAAGGCATCAGGCATTCATAACCTCACGTGAAACGGTTCCGTTATCTATCCAGCGAATGTCCACTGTGTTTTTTTTTGTACTCCAGGCTTGTCAGTGGCAAGCCATTCATTTATCTCTTCTTCACGATAACTTTATCCAACATTGACTTCGTGAGCGAGTCATAAATTTAAGTGAACTAACGGTTCAATACATTCGTTTGTTTAAATTAACTATCGGCACTCAACACTTAGGTATATAAACTATCGGCGTATTTATTCTCCACAAAACTACGCACTCCAACTGAAAGTTTATATATATATATGATAAGTATATATATATATATATATATATATATAATATATATATATATATATATATGATAAGTATAAGATAATTATTTTGGATCGACCGATTCTGTCTATTGTTTGTATAAGACTGAAAACTAAAAGTACAAAATGTTCTTATGCTAAGCTAGCCCTGACCTATAATCGCTGTGTCAGCAATTATGATGCATGGATCAAGTTCAGACGTCATGACGTCCGCACTTGGAGCGTTGTCAGCGGAGAAGCGATTGCATGGCAAGCAGAAATATTGTTGCAGGTTTGCTGCCCATGCAGAATTTAGGCCGATGACTTATGTCAGGTCGGATGTGTTAACTCCTCCCTCGCTAGTTCGAAGGCCGTCCCCGGTTTTCTTTAGGGTGTCAATGACAATACGTAGCGATGCTTGCTTTCTGTTGTTTCTCTATTTTTGTAAGGTTTTATAACAGACCCATTTATTTGTATTTCCTCATCAAACGTCAACAAGTAAGTTCCGTGGATTGTTGTGTTGGTGCCGTTCTATGTTTGGATTACGGCCGTGTCCTCATTTATGACAATAATCCCGTCATCAATTATCTCCAGCGGTTGTAAGTTACCGGGACGGGTGTCACAATGTGCTATGCCTCCTAAGTGTAGCTGCTGGGCACAGGTTGTCGAATTTAGTTGCTTGCAGAATGTGGAGGTAAGCGTAGCGGTGCAATTTATGATTGGTATTATTTTATTACCGCTATCTGCGACGTTATTATTTTCTTCGAAGTGTAATATCGAGCAAAGTTCGGTAAAGTTCGCCCGTCTCAATCTGTTTCTCATTTGCAAATTTAATGATGGTATTTACTGACTCTGTTAATTTGTTTATTTTCTCCTGGACTTTTGAATTTATTGAAGCCTGCCTGTTTATTGAATTAGCTAATTCTTTTTGCTGGAATTTAAGTTCTTCGAAATCATTAAATTTGGTGTTCCTGCTATTATCTTTAGAGTTGTTCCTTGTATTTTAATGATCCTAGTTTGTCTATGATGAATTTTAACTGTTTGCAATAGATTTCCTGTATGATGTACGTCGGACTCAAGAATTAATTTCATATGAGATAAAGGGAAATTAACCATTAATGCCGTTGTCTCATCAGTAATTTCCAAGTTCATTGAAAGATTAGTTGAGTGTCTGAGGATTTCATAATCTTTCCAAATAATAGCTTTCCCGTCCAGTATTGGGATGTATTCTGAGTTCGAGTAGTTTGTTATCTTTCTGGTTGTCATTGGTCCTAATAGTAGAAGGGTTAGTATCCAAACCCTATTAAAAATAAAGAGAATGAGTACTAGAAGGATGATTTGTTGACAAGAACCGTTGTCCCCAAGTCGGCTTTAACCGTGACTTCCTCAAGCAAGGGTGTCAACTTGTTGCCAAGTCTCTTGTTGCCAAGTCTCTTGTTTAATTTTATCGGTATCTTATCGCCTACCTGAAAGGTCCTATCTCTCCTATGTTTTGTCTCTGAAGGAGTTGCTTTGTGCTTTAACGATTCTACTTCTTATTTCTGCTTCAAATTCTGGCGGGGATGTGTGAATTATTTCTATTGGTTTCTTATTGATGACCAAATGTATTGTCTTATTGTATTCTATTGTTGCTTGGAGAATAAGGTCAACTGTATCGGTTAATTGCTTTTCCAGTTTCAGGCATCTGGCAATTTCTGCTAAAGTGCTGTGAAATCTTTCTACCTGTCCATTTGAGGTACTGTGCAGTGGGGGAGAATTTACAACTTCAATATTAAAATGATTTTTTAGGCGGGACTTTATTGTTCCCAAATTTAGTGATGGTTCGTTGTCGCAATATATAATTTTGGTGTGGGGATAGAAGTTCATGAGTTGCAATATTTGGGGTTCAATATCAATTATCGTCCTAGAGGCTATGGGTTGGACAATGGTGAATTTAGAGAATTTATCAACGCAAGTCAGAAAATATTTTTTGTCTGTGGAAAATATATCGATATGATGTACATATTTCTCCAACGTAGTTGGGAATGGGGGTTTCGCCGATGCATTGTTTTTGTGGGTGTCGATCATATTCTGCCTTATTACAAATTTTACAGTTTGCGACAATTTCATTAGTCAAGTGGGTCAATTTAGGGAAAAAATAATCTTGAAGTATCTGCTTTAAATTTTCTTGGGCCGCTCTGTGAGCTCTATTGTGTTCTGTAACTATGATTTCTTTCTGTTCGTTTCTATTGTGGACATCAATAACCAATTTATTGGCATACTAAAATTTGATGGAAGGGAAGGTTTCAACTATTTTGTTTTGGATGAATGCCAAAGTTGGCAAATCGCATTAAATAGCGTTTACTACGTCCTTTTTATACTCTCTGCAAGAGTATATTGGGTTTGTGCAAAAGTATGTAACAGGCAGAAGGAGACGTGGCAGACCCCATAAAGTATATATATTATTGATCAGCATCACAAGCCGAGTCGATATAGCCATGTCCGTCTGTCTGTCCGTCTGTCCGTATGAACAAACAGATTTCAGAGATGGTAAGAGCTACAAGTTCGAGCTTGGTGTCAATCGATCACATATTTAGTCATTCAATACAAGAATCTTTTTATTTCGATGACACGCCCCATTCGCCCACAATGAGCAAAAAACTAGACACACCTCGGAAAAAAACGGTTTTTTCGGCGAATATCTCAGTAACCATGGCACCTAGTATCACCAACTTTGGTGTGGAGGTTCCTAGCGGCAGCGCAAATGCATTGGCATTTAAAATTTTGGACTGCCACGCCCCTTTTTCCCACAATACATAAAAATAACTCCTTCCGCCTACAGGCATTTGTCCATATAGTGCAGCATTGTAATTGTATAATTCGAATGGAGATTAACTATATAAAACTATCCTAAAAAGTCGCATTGAAATCGGACTATAAACAAGAAAACTATAAGCATTACAATATTGATAATTGAAAGCAATATCACTAATGAGTGCAAGCGAAAACGTTTCTGTCTCGCTTGCACTCATTAGTGATATATTGCATATGTACATGTATAAACACATATAAAGTCAAACGTACTATGTATATTCGCATACAAACAGATGTTTGATTTTGTTTCAACGTGTTTTAATGCAAGTACAATACATTGTAATATCTTGATACCGATTTTAATAATTTAACCGGAAAAAAAATGCAGAGAGTATTATACGGTTGGGCGTGCTCGACTGTACTTTTCTTTCTTGTTTACTGTATCACATACTTTCCCTATTAAGGTATCCCTGTCTAAAAAGTATATGACATTTCTTGTCTTTTCCCGAACATTATAATTATTTTCTGGGAAGCCGTAACGCCTTCTTCGATTATTATTTGGTTTCGAAAACAATTAATTGGCTTTTCTGTGGATTCGATAGTATAGGCCAAAGACTGTTTGCTATGAGTAGTGGCTAGATCCGATGGAATGTCCTCCTCTAAAGCATAAATATTTTGTCTTGAAAGAGCATCGGCAACGAAGTTTTCTTTTCCCAGTTTAAACAAAATTTTGGCATTATGCTCATCAATGAACGCTTTCCACCTTTTGATTTTCGCGTCTGTGTTCTTTTCGGAAACTGCAAATGTAAGTGGCTGATGGTCAGTAAATATATTTAAACTCTTTACGCCGTACAGATAGTTTCGAAGGGTTTTTAAAGCCCAAACTATCGCATGTAGCTCACGTTCAATTGTCGCGAAATTCAATTCGTTGTCTCTTAAGATTCTTGATATCATCGTAATTGGATTTTTTTCTTGTGACAAAACAGCACCTTAACCAGAAGACGAAGCATCTGTGGCCAAGTCAAATGGTTTTTGGTAATCAGGGTATAGAAACATTACGTCCTCTGAGGCTAAGATATTTTTATCAATTTTTCGAAAGACAATCTTTGCTTCTCATTGAGACTTACTGGAATTTCCTTTGACTGTCCACCACTTGCTTTACCATTATCACCCTTAGGTATGTCAGTCAATGGTTTAGCTATAGATGCAAAGTCTTTTATAAAACACCTATAGTAGCCTGCTTAGCCGAGGAATGATCTTATTTTGAAAAGGTTGGTAGGCTGTTCGAATTTACCAATTGCTTCTACTTTACTGGGATTGGTTGTAACACCGCCCCGGGAAACCACGAATCCAAGATGTTAGACTTTTTCCTTGAAGAAGTGGGACTTTTCTCGTGATACCCTCATGTTAGCGTTTTAGGTTAGGTTATCTAATACCCAAGCAATATGGTGGACGTGGTTTTCCATTTTCTCAGAGAATATAATCACGTCATCTACATAAACATAGCACGATTTGCCAATCTGTTCGCGATATTTATCGTCGATTGTTTTAGAATTTAATTTCCTGAAGTCGATAAAAAGGCGTTTTTTCCTATTTCCTTGTGCGTCTACTCCTTTTTTGTCAACTACCCACAAGGGATTTTTATAAGGGGATACTGAAGGTCTGATAATATTATCCCTCAACATGTCCCTAGTCTCGCAAATGACAAAGTTTGAAACCCCCAACGGGTATGGATAGTGCCAAGAGTAGATCGGGTTCTCGTCTTCTGTTCGGATTGTGGCTATGATATTTGTGTTGTAAGGTTTGGGTCGTTTGGGTCAGCGAAAACGCTTATTCTTTCTTTTAACATTTTTGTAAATTTTTCTCTGATTCCTGGGGGTACTTCTATGTCTTCTACGTCTGTAAAATTGACATTTAAACATTTTTGAAATTGAATTTTTTCGGATCCGGACTGGGTTTTTAACGTGCTGCTTTTAAAGTCTAAAGTGGCACAAACTTCGTTTAATAGGTCAAGCCCTATTATTCCGTCAAAGTTTGTTAAATCTGGCAATAGAAAGAATGTGGCATTGGTACCAAAAAGATGCATAAGGCATTTTTCCTGAACTGGGTTAAAGCCATGAAGTGTCTTAACCAAAAATTTTTTTTTAACACTAATTATTCCTTTTAATTCTGTATAGATTAATAGTTTTACTGTCTGTTTTACCGTTCGTAGAACGATCGATAGCAGGGAGCTATTCCTAAAAAATTTATTTCCTGGAGCTGGTCTTGGTCATCGGTGTCTGATACCTCAGACTCTGCCAGTGTTCGATATTCTTCGTCTAACTGACATGTGGGAGCTTCTTCTACTGATATGTGATTAATTCTTTGTTGTTTGGGCCGGTGTATCTGGCCGTTCCACTATTTGGTCTTTTTGAAATCTGGTTTTGGTATGGATCATTGTTTTGGTTTGGATATAGAGTCGGTTGTTTGAATCGCGAAGAAGTATCAATATCCATAGGCTGTGGTGGCTCTTGCTTTATATTTGGGCTATTACCAAATTGAGGTTTCTGTTTGAAAAATTGAGTTTTTATGGGATTCGGAGAATTGTTCTCCATAGCGTTTCTCTGCTCGTATCGTTAAGTTCTTTCCTCAGATTTTTTTGCAAAGCTATTTGCGAATTGGAAGGGATTCGCTAAGGGATTTTTTTGTGCCAGAAATAAATACTCTTCATGCGTCGGCTCGATATTTTCATTAAGGGAAGCAGCTATGGTGGAATCATATGTCATGATTGTTTTGTTTATTAGGAGTGTCAATTTTTTTTCGATTTCGTCATAGTATTAAATGGTTGATAAATTTCCTTGTTTTAGTACAGACAACTCCTGTTCTATTATATAAATCGGTCTTTTGTCACAGTAAGCAAAATCAAGTCTGTTTATAATAGCTTTAAAATTCAATGGTGTGTCATAGGAAGTCAGTACCATATCAGCCGAGCCTTTAATTTTATTTCTCCGAATGCCCAGTGCCTGATAATGTTTTGAACTTCCATCATGACTCTCAAAAATCTTATACGCTGTATGCGCACCTTTCCGCCACGGGACATATGTTTCAATTTTTCCCTCGAAATCGGGTACCGATTTCATAATATCTAAAGCGTCATTACACTCGATGCCCGGAACTATCTCGGTATCTTTGAAGACTTCTACTTCTGGTACGGACGTTGTTAGGTTCTTGAATTCATTTCTAATATCCTGAATTTGTTTTTTGAATACCTGCGCCTGACCTTGCAGTGCACTGGCAATAGCACTATTGACTGCAAACTCTAATATTGCTTTCATATTTTCCTCATTTAAAGGTATTTTGTTTGTTACATTTGTGGGTACTAATTTTTATTTTAAATCTTTTACTAAATCTTCTAACTCACTTTCGTATTCTTTACTGTCACTTTCGCTCATAAGATATTTTTAATCTTCTTTTTTTTTTTCGTGTTACAAAGATATAAGGCACTCTCAATTATTTACACTTCCTTGAATTTGTATTTTTATTTTTATTTTTTAACAAGCACTCTACTTACATGTCTTCTTTTAAACATGTCTACAAATATTTTATATAGAATAATTCGCTGCTGTGTGTTGTCTGACGGCTTGACAATTCGATTTCAAAGGGGGGTACGTCTCTTTGGAATTATTGTTGGTTTCTTCTGCTTGTCTCTTCTAGCTTAGTTGTTCTTTATAACTTCTTGATTTTTTTGCTGATGGTTTTTCTGTGTTTTTGTTTAAGTTATTTTATATAACTTGTTGACTTTTGTTGCAGATTTTTGTTGCTGCTTTCGTTTTAGTTATTTTTTATAACTCGTTGGTTTTTTTGTTTTTGATTTTGTTGTGTTTTTGTTTGTTAGTTATTTTTATAACTTGTTGATTTTTTGTTGCTGATTTTTTGTATTAGTTATTTTTTATAACTTGTTGATTTTTTTGTTTTTTCCAGGGTGTTTGAGTACTTTTTTTCACAACTAGTTGGGCACCAGTTAATATTGTTATATTGCGATGTCACTAAGTATAAGATAATTATTTTGGATCGACCGATTCTGTCTATTGTTCGTATAAGACTGAAAATTAAAAGTACAAAATGTTTTTATGCTAAGCTAGCCCTGACGTATAATCGCTGTGTCAGCAATTATGCTGCATGGATCAAGTTCAGACGTCACGACGTTCGCGCGTGGATCGTTGTCAGCGGAAAAGCGATTGCATGGCAAGCAGAAATATAGTTGCAGGTTTGCTGCCCATGCAGAATTTAGGCCTATGACTTATGTCAGGCCGGATGTGTTCCATTGGAACTTCATATTCCTAAGTACTGTAAGACGTTTTAAATAAGTGAACATCGATTATGTATATAATGTTAAGTGACTGGCGATATATCGTTAAGCGAGTAATTTTAAGTATCGATTAAGTAGTATCGTCTAGGATAAGTATCGATTAAGGAGTACTCATAACCTGCTGACATTAGGATAAGCCAGGCTTGATTCCGTCTCTCCTTCCGGTAACCGTGATGAGATGCAGACGTGTTCTGACTCTGCTCTTATCGTGTTAAATAAAATCTGACGATAAACCAACCATCCAAACGAAAATAATAAACTTTTCTGTCTTTTACGGTACTGTACTGCAGTACTTACAAAACTATCGGTGGACTTATTTTCCGTATGACATTCGTACGCATTCAAAGTAAAAAGAACGAATGCCAAAACATTTTTCTATTGTGGAAAATTGTTTGTCTTATAGCTCTTGATTAGCACTACTATATAATTGGTGCTAAGGATTTAAGGCAAGTGTTTGTTTTCAAAATAATTACATAAACGGGTTCGCACGTTACAAAAACAGAAGTCGCTTTTTAAATGAACAGTTCAACCTCAGATATTAGCGAAACTTTAATTAAGTACAAATAATTTTAAAAATATTTGGAATTGGGACATCTTAGTTGTTACGTCTCGGCTTGTTAACCAAAGCCCTGAGGCGAATGAGCTAGCCGTGGTAGCCCCAGGTCGTGGCATACGAACCAGAAGAAAATAAATAACACATAAGATTGTCGAATCACACGTGTTAGTACATATGTTTTGGTTTGCAGATCGGGCCTTAATGGAGTCTTGTTGGGAGCGTATACGCTCGCCTACAATTGCACATGAAGGGTACGATCTGCAAACCACACATCTTTGCCGTTTTGTCTAAATGTTCTTTTTAGTAAAGTAACGTAAAGCGTCTTTTTGTATTTTCTGGTACTGGTTGTCCGGCAAAAACTATCGGCTGATCACGGTGACCCGTGCGGGGAATGGAAACTTCAGCACGCGAAGCATCGTGACGACGATGGTTGGCTAGGTGGTGCATAGTTGCCAATGGTGACCCGTACAGGGAATACCTCTAGTGCGCGCTGCATCATTGGACACTATCCCACCGTGGGCAGCCAGAACCAAAATGAAAATGCAATAAAAGAGTAAGTCTGGCCCACGGAGGTCTTTTGACTGTCGTCGTCAGCTCAGCTGTTTTTTGTTTTTTCTGGCGATATTTTGTAGTGATCTTTGTTTTTGAATGAAAAAAAAAAAAAATATAGTTATTTTTATTTATTTATTATATCTGTTATTTATGTATGTAATTATTTATTATATTTGCTATTTATTTAATTATTTATTACATTTTTTATTTATTATTCTTGGATTTATCATTTTTGTTAGTAACTATTTTTCGTTAGTATAAGGGGGTTTTCTTTTTATTTACGTAGCTATTTTTGAGGAATTCATATTTATTTAATTGGTAATGGCTGAAGGAGAAGGGGCGCACGGGTATAATACCAGCCAGAAGACTGTCCAAAGGGACAACTTATGGGAAAGCGAGCCTCCGCAAGGGGTTTATGGCGCAGTGGCGCGTCAACCGTCTTTGGAGGCAGCTAGGGCAAAAGGGGACGAGCCGAAGCCAGAACTGCGATCGGAGGAGGCATCAGCGTTGAACGCAATGCTTGCCCAGGCACATCTCACCTTCATGAAGTCGCAAGCCGATGGCATCTGCCAGACCATCCAGCAGGAGATGCGGCTAGGCTTCATGGAGGTGATGAAGGCAATTAACGATGTCCTGCGGCCGATCGCAGATCAATCGCCACGGGTACAGCAGGAGCCGACGGTAGCCGAGGGCTTGCCACGATTTGATGCAGGCGCAAAAGAGGATGAGCTGATGGCGTGCGATGATGAGGAAGGGCCAGAGCTAGGTGCAGGTTTGGGCACGGGGAGAAGCGGGTCGTCGGAAGCCGCACCAAGCCCATTTTCTAAGCCACCAAGAATGGTGTCGCCGGAGGAACACATTAGGTTTAGGCCAGCCGATCCGCAAACGCGGACATGGCGCAATCCGGCGATGTCACAGTGGAGGGTCGAAGACAGACGGGTCAATGATTACCCGGGTGACGGTAGGTCTGGGCGAGCAGACGAGGGCTTCGCTGGGCGACCGATGTGGTCGAAGATTGAAAAGTGGGACGTGTCTTTCGATGGAGACCCAAACAAATTCTCCGTCGAAGATTTTATTTTCCGCGTGGAGTTCCTCAGTATAGGTGCCCTTGTGATGAGGTACTGCGCTGTTTCCACCTCCTCCTCAAAGGAAGGGCCTGGGAATGGTACTGGCTACACGTGCGGCAGTTTCGAGTGGAGCGATGGGACGAGCTGAAGCGTGCGTTATTGGCTGGATTCAGGGGAACACAGACCGAGCACGACAAAATGCACGAGCTGATGCAACGTATGAGAAAGCTCGCATCGAGGTTGCGGGAACCCCTGCCTGAAGCTCGTCTCATCAAGATCATCAAGAAGGGGCTCCGGGATGATCTCGCACGTTACGTGTATGCACTCGAAGTGTACACCCTGGACCAGTTGAGAGATGAGTGTAGTGAGGTGGAGCAGGCGTACGGGAGGAGGAACACGGTCAGGACGTTTGAGGGACGACCACCGCCGAGGTATGGCGCAACGGAGGAAGGGGTTTTGCTACCTTTGTGGCAGACCGGACACCTTCTGTCCTAAATGTCCGGAGTGCCAGGGAAATGGTCGGAGGGGTGCGAGGAAGACGGGAGACTCGTACCGCCAGGAGAACCCGAGCGGAAGTAGATTTAAGTTTGGTAGGAAATAAGGATAAGTGTTGTCAACCAGAAATAGGTTTGGTAGCGAGTAAGGATGAAAGTCGTCAAGTAGGTTTAGGTGCCTTAGGAGATAAGATTTGTTGTCGTTCTGTAGTTGATAACGGTAGAAATAAAAATATTTTTCGGTTGCTGCCATATAAAGAGCGGATTAGGGCGTACCTGGAGGCTCGAAATCGGATTTTCGACGATCGCTTGCTCGACGGGATGCGACTGGTGACTCGTAGGATGAAAAAGGCACGCAAAAGATTCCGCAGAAGGCGCCGAGTTAAGAAGCAAGTGGTGGGAGCCGAAGGGCGAAGCTCTCGGACTGATCCTCGCGTTTTCGCTGAGGTAATGCTCGAGGGGAGGCAAGTGATCGGCTTACTTGACTCTGGAGCAACGGTAAGCCTACTCGGGAAAGGATGTCGCGAGCTGGTAGACGAGCTGAGCTTGTCAGTGCAGTCCTACGTGTCATCAGTGCGCACCGCGTCGGGCGACGATCGCTCGATCATCGACCGCTTGAAAATTCCGATCGAGTACCGGGGAAAGATGAGGGAAACTACCTTCTATATGTGTCCGTATTTGGAGCAAGCAGCCTATTTTGGGATCGATTTCTGGCGCGCTTTTGGTCTAGCTCCAGAAGTAGTCGGAGCTAAAGTGACAGAGTCGAAGCCCGCGAGGGTGGTCTTTTCGATGACGGAACAAATTGCTTATTATGCCGAAGAAGCCGAGCCGGAGGCGTGGGACTTAGAGCCGGAGCAGGAGGCCGCTTTAGAAGCTGTGAAGGACAGGTTTTTGTCATTCGAGAAGGTAGGACTGGGAAAGACGACTGTGATAAGGCACAAGATAGAGTTAGTGGCAGGGGCGCAAACAGGTTCGAGCTGGAGAACGAGGGTGGGCGACCGATAGGGGTATTTCACGCCAAAGATATACGATTATAAGCCCGGCTAGCTCAGTCGGTAGAACATGAGACTCGTCATCTCAGGGTTTGGGAAATGGCCTACGTTGGGCGCGGCAGAATCTAAATGGACAGCTCCGTGCGCTCGAATATTGGCACCACTTCCCTCGCAGGCATAAACACCTGCGAGCCGGGTGCAAATCTTCGAGTGGTGTTGCATCTGGGGCTGTGTGCAAATCCGCACAAGCAATAAAATTACCATAAAAACAACTACCACAGCGATGATATAGACAATGTGACACCACTGTGCCAACAAAATACAATTACGTGTGGCGCGCAGATAAAAACTTAAAACCGCAACAAAACAAAAAAACACTACCAAAACCATAGACGTTTAATATAAAGACAATTGAAAAGAAAATATATAGAAAACAACCAGCAACAATTATTCCAACAAACGACAATAAAAACCAACAATAACTGCTCCAACAAACAACATTAAAACCCAACATAAACAAATCTCGCTACAACAACAACAGCAACAACGAACAAAACCAGCAGCGACTGAGTAGGCTGCGCAACGACAACAACAAAAATGATACAACACTAACCGGAAGACAGCCGTGACAGTGACGTCACACAGTATCAGCTGTGCGCGCAAGCACAGTGGGACGGATGTGGTGAGCTGTGTCGCCCCAGACAGCCGTAGTTTTGTCCTGTAGTTTTTTTTTTTGTTAATTGTTAATTATTTAAATATTCCCGTAATAATGTAAAACATCGTTTGTCATAATTTCTGGTTGGATTTTTTTTTGTGTTGTTTATTTTGTTCGCTCAGACGTTAATGACACTGTGGTACACTTAGTACCTGCCAAGTTACATATTATTGGCACCGTCCGGGCCCCTATACCCCCTTTGAGCTCATAGGTCGTTTAGGTACCCCCGAGACCCCCCGCAGATAAATATAGACGAATGCACACAAACAAAATAAAAAAAACTACATGAAATAGGCAAAAGAATTGAAAATTTAAATTTAAAGTAAACATAAAAAAAATAAATTGAAATAAAAATGAATTTTAATAGTTTGTGAAACATATATGATATATAAATAAGAACCAAGTAATGTATAGTAATAGTAAGAGAATATATGTATGTATGATGGAAGGGGGAATGCATAGCCTGGAGTAAGCGAGCTGACATAGACATTTGATTATGGGTGGCGCAGCAAAACGGTTTGAATGCTGCCGCCACAGGTAGGGTGGTTACGTTGCGGCAAAACATCGATGCCGCCGATAGAGATGGCAGGTAGTTGTTTAGTGTTGGTAGTGTTCGTGTAGAGGTTCCCCAATCGATGATTGTGGATTGTACGCTCGGTGGGCTTTGGTTAACAACCCCGCCCTGAGGCGAATGAGCTAGCCGTGGTAGCCCCAGGAAGACAAGCAGAGACGTAACATTATTATTGTTTTTATTTGTTTTGTTTAAAAAATATTGAGTAGTTTATAGTATGTCTATAGTATGTCTAGTCGAACGCGAATTTTTTTCCATCATACTTTTTTTTTTAGACCCCGTACTCTAAACAAGAGTAGAGGGGTCTATTATGTTTGTCAGAAGCGAAATGTACGTACCAGGCAGAAGGAGTATATATATTCTTGATCAGTATCGAAAGACGAATCGATATAGCAATGTCCGTCTGTCCGTATGAACACCTGGATCTTTTAAACTTCAAAAGCTAGAGCCACCAAATTTAGAATGAAAGTCCGTTATTATGTCAGGCAGATCAAGTTTATTTCAAATTGTTGCCACGCCCCTTACCGCCCCCGCAATGAGCAAACAACCAGACACACCTCGAACAAATTTATGTTTTAGGTCAATATCTCAGTAACTATGGCACTTAGGAACACCAATGGCAGGTATGCAGGTTCCAAGAGACAGTTTTAATGCAATGCCATTCAAAATTCCACGCCCCCTTTTCTTATACGAGCTAAAAAACTTTTAAATTTTAAACCAGGATTTTAGACATTTAGTCAAATAGTACAGTGTTTGTAATTCATTATTCGTGTAGAGGAATATTATATCAAACTATCCTTCACGCGGCATTAAAATCGGTCCATTAACAAAAAAGCTACAACGTTAGACAGTTTATGTAATTTAGCTGCAATTTCGCCGCCTGTGTGACGTCAGCGCTGCTCGCAGACGCTGCCGTGCCGACCAGTGCTAGGCACGCATACATACGTTTGTGCATACATATAATTTCAAACGAGTGTGTACTTGTATGTATAACATGTAAATGCGAATAATCGGAAGATGCTTGAAAGTGGCGCGTGGTGTGAATGGTAGAGTTGCGGCCCGATGTGAAATCGTTGCCTGAGGGTCGTAGGTGCTCATTTTATTTTTTTAAAATATCATTTCAAAATATACATATAAATTTTAATTTTTAAATTTCGTTATAAAATTTTAATTCAAATTAAATACAAATGCGCATTACTATGGGAGTACGGGATCTTTTACAGTCGGCTCGATCGACTGTAGCCTTTCTTACTTGTTGATTCTCGTACATATTGCATCGTTCTTTTACATTTTTCTTTCAGTCTGTAAACATAAATGAAGATTTAAAAGCTATTTTCATTGCATAGTGTATATATTTAAGAACATAAATAAAAACAAAAGAAATGCTCAAAACAGAACTTTTGCACTTGTTCGGCTTCGAGTGTCAATATTTGGAGATGTCTGATGAATAAATTTAAAATGGGCTTACATTAGATAACTTTAATATATTCGCTATTGTAAAATGTAAGAATAACATGCTTTCAATGAGTTTGAATTTTTTGTCCGTGGTTGACCTTTCTGGAGAAATTCCCATATACTAACAACAAGATCTGCATTTCAGTTTTAGCAGCGTTGTCTTATATCCTCCTTTTTTGATCGACCTATTCTTTAACGGTCTCTCGGGCCTTTTCGACTTCGCTCCATCGGGAATACGTTCCTCTTAAAGCCCCTAACTACGTCAAGAAAAAACAAGTAAGAAAGGCTACAGTAGAGCAAGCCGACTGTACAGGACCCCGTACTCATAGTAGTGCGCATTTTACATACAAACATAGAAAAAAAGGTAACAAAATTTAAAAAAAAATAATTTTAATTAAAATTTAAAATAGTAAAAAAAAAGTTGCGGTTGCCTGTAATCGAACCTGCGGTATCATACGCAGGTTTCTACACTGACCGCAACTCTACCATATGCACCACGACTCAACATTTGCATACTTCCGTTTATCTGCATTTACATATAACAATGCTTTGTAATAGAAAAAAAAAAAGAAAAAAAAGACCTCATGTATTTCTCGCGCATGTCTATCACACCACTGTTTACAATAAGGACAGCTTAAGATAGATTGATTTGACTCTTTCTGCAAGCACGTGTACATAAATTACAACTTTTAACATTTTTGGGCAATTTGGTTCATATGTTGTAGTTGTCCAATTTGGACCAAATTGGGTGAGGTATTTTTTTTTAATTATATACATTCTGTGCGAGTTTGGTTGCGAGCGTTTAGCATATACTACATGTCTTCATAAAAATTTGTTGTTCTTGATCGATTTGTCTTATGGGAGCTATAGACTATAGTTGTCCGATCTTGATGAAACTTAGTAAGGATAGTTATAGTGGTACCATACACCTACTGTATAAATTTGGTCACGATAGCTCTGATAGTTCCGTAGTTTGTAGGGTAATGAAAATGGTTTTGCGGGGGCGGTAGGGGGCGTTGCAAAAATTTGAAATAAACTTAACCTGCCAAACGGACTATCATTCCAAATTTGGTGGCTTTAGCTCTTGTAGTTTAAAAGATCTAGGTGTTCAGCGGACAGACGGACATTTCTATATCGACTTGGCTGTTGATGCTGATTAAGAATATATATACTTAATGGGGTCGGCCACGCATTCTTCTGCTTGTTATGCACATTTCGCTTCTGACAAACCTAATAGACCCCTATACTCTTTTTTAGAGTATGGGGTCTAAAAAATAATAATATATATAGTTAGGTCTTAGGACAAATACACAAAATATTTTTCTTAGCATCATCTCCGCCAGCACAGATTATGCCCACTGGCTCTCCAAACGAAACCTCGCCTTTCGACTCCGCCAACCACATCCTTGACAAGGGCAACGGTTTCCGCTCCTTATTCAACCATCAAACGTAACTCGTCAACTCTTGTTGCTCTAAGCACATCCCGGCCTATTACTTTGAATGCGAGTGCACCCAAACCTGAGCCTCTATCTCCTCCTACAATACTGCTTTGCCATGTATTAGCGATATGCGAGTCAGTTCGGCGAAACCATTGATTTTATTATCGTTGCAAATGCTGTTTCGATAATGCAATCATCGGCCGTATCCATGAACACTCTTGGGTGCCGTTTACGTCCCTGTGAGATAGATGTGTTAACAGGAGACTACGTTAAATGGTCCACTTTTTTTCTTCCACCTAATTTCTAAAAGTCTTGGTGAAGCGAAAACCATTGTTTCTAAGTTTCCTCTCACTAATGACGCCTTCTCATCGGCGTTGCATAACCTCAGTGAACCTCAAAACCTCAGTGAACGTTTTGAAAACAAACGCCTGTTTGTCACAAGACAATTTAGTGTCGTTTTTGGCATTTTTTTCATAGCCGCCCTTCGAAGCTACGGTGAATGTCAAACCACAAGTCTGCAAATATGTCATAGGGAAAACTATCCCCTTTGACTATGCTGCAATTTTCTCCAACTGCCGGTCCAAGATCGTATGACAGTAATGAAACAACAGAATTGTGTATGAACTGTTTCGCATGAGGTCATCAGTTGCGAGACTGCACGAGTGTGCACAACTGCCGCATTTGTCAAGCCGCCATCATACGCTCCTTTATTGAGTAATTATATCCGAAGAGGGCGTAACATCCGCGCCAGCGCCAACTTATGCCACCAATACGGAGAAACTCTGTCCGACTCAGACACTGATGGTTGCTCATTGCTTGCACAAGAAACCATTTTTGAGTGGGTTCTTAGCGGGCCTATCCTCAGCGAGCCATGTCCATTCAAATCATGTCTGCCCACACTGATATCGGCAGCCTGAAAATACTTTTCACCAAGTTTTGCGAGGTATAGGATCTCCCAGCCAATCGAGTGAGATTCACCTTCAGTTCATACTTGTTAATGATGTCCTAACTGAGGCTCATACACCAGAGGACGCTCAGGACGCCATCAAGCAGCTTCGAGATGCTCTGCACTCCGCATGCTTTTCTTTGAGAAAATGGACGTCAAACAACAAATCCCTTCTCCAGGCCATTCCTAGGGATTTTCTAGCAACGTATAAACTTTAGGTACTCGCTGGAAAGCGACTGCAGGCTGCTTCTTTGAACGACAATCACTAAACGAAAGTCCTGTCTCAGATTGCCAAGCTTTCCGATCCACCAGGCTGGTTAATCCCTTTCGTCATCTGTGCCATAATCTTTATTTAGCAGGTTTGGTTTAGCGAGATTAGTTGGAATGACCCACTGCCAACATGTCTCCTTTAGCAAGGGCACGCTTACCTTGAAGACTATTCAGGCGTTCAGAGTTTCCACATTCCCAGGTGGCTGAAGACTGGTTAAGAGACCCAATGGCTGCTACATGAGTTTTGTAACGCATTCCAAATGCGCAGCGCTTTACGTGCGGGTGCAAGATGAGCACCATATTTGTGTTAATTTACTCGCCGCAAAGACGCAAGTCGCCCTTTTCAAGACCCTCTTGCTCCCGCACCTCGAATTATGTGGGGCAGTGCTCCTTGCCGACCTGTACGCAGCAATCATTGCTGACCTTCCAGTACAGCCTGGCGAATCCTTATTCTGGACTGAATTCACCATCGTGTTGATATGGCTCCAAAAACCGTCATATCGATGGACCACATTCGTTGCCAATCGAATGCCGGGTCTTAAGTGGTCGCCATCGATAATTGGGCCCATGGCCGATCAGAAGATAGCTCTGCAGACCTTGCGAGCCGTGGATATCAGCGCCTGACTGGGCTGCTCGTGATTTGTTCACTTCATCAAGCTCAGTGCTAAACTTAAATCCTTTTTTGGATCAGTATGGCATCATCCGTGCGTGCGGGCGACCGCAAGCCTTGGAGTCGCTCACCTACTATGAGTGACACCCCATAATTCAGCCATACAACTCCAGTCTGGCTCCGCTGCTTGTAAGACTTATCTATCTAATTGCTACGAATACTTCGGTCCAAGTTTTAGATTTCCAATTTTAAAAACTTGATTAAATCTCAGTCTCACTCCTGTAAACGGTGCATTCTGTATAAATGTCGGCCTTATTCGCAATTAATGGGTTATCACTCCCGTGATCTTAAGGCCCTTCACTCACACAGGTGTCGATTTCGCAGGTCGATTCGAAATCAAGAACTACAGGGGCCATGGCTGTGTATTTACTTAGGGTAACGTCTGTGTCTTTGTGTGTTTAACCACTTAAGCCATCCATTTGGAAGCTACATCTGACCTTACGATAGAGAAAATCCATGCAGCGATTGTTGTTTTGGCGGGAAACGCCGTACAATGGGGAAGACGGCCGAAAAACGTGGCAAAAATCGTTTTTGTGATGGTAGCGTACGACAAAAAGAAAAATTGCGTTTGGTTAAAAAATGATCATGGGTGATAAATTCAAAATTTTTTGGAAATCGGTTCAAAATTGTGGGTGGTAGAGCCCCTCAAAATTGACCTATTTCCTGAA
This sequence comes from Drosophila dunni, assembly GCA_018152125.1. Classification (NCBI taxonomy): domain Eukaryota; kingdom Metazoa; phylum Arthropoda; class Insecta; order Diptera; family Drosophilidae; genus Drosophila; species Drosophila dunni. The sequence continues at coordinate 270,382 of JAECXC010001574.1, read as the reverse complement.
ATGTGCCAAAATGCATAAATTTTCGGCGCAAAGTATCAACTTTGAAATTGAATTTTGGGCGAAATAATCGATTAATCTTAAAGTAGTTATTTTTCTATTCAAATATAATTAATTCTGCATTAAATTCACCAAAAATTTAAAAAAAAATTTTTCGTTTTATAACTGAATATTCCAAAAAAGTTTAAAAAATATACTACTTTTGGTCAGTTTTTTTAATTTAACATGGACATTACTTCTAATGTTCACCGATGTTCACGAGGAAACTATATACATATGATAGAATGAACCTTCTTCTAATATGCTTATATAATTTCCTTTGCCCTAGTATGCCCGTTTAGAATTAAAAGTCATAAAACTAACCCAACCTCGAGCTAAAAATGCGCGGCTCAGGTATGGAAGAAGAAGAGCGCAGGCAAATATTTAAATTTCCTGAATGGGAATTTTATTAAAAATATTGCGTAAAATCATTTGATAAATTATACCTGAGTTATTTGAATTTGATAAATATTATTATATGTGGTTTTTACCAGTCTAGAAATATTTTGGCTACCGATAACTAAATAAATTGTTCTTTTTAGGAACAAAAAAAGATTTTCAAGTTTGGATGATTTCATGAGGGAGGAACACATCAACGAGATAACTTAACTGAATTTTTAATATAAGTACATTGATTTTATTTGTTGTAGAGAGCTTATTCTATTAATTTGGACTTAACGAGTTTAGATTTAAAAAGAATGTTGACTTTGTTAGCATTCAAGTAGCATCTTCAAATCCACGTATTTCCAAAGAATTTGAAAGATTATATTTACAGTTCCAAAATATTAAGCTTATTATATATTACAACAAATTTTTGTGTTCATTTTTATGAAAATTGGACACCAAAAAAATTTAAAATATAACCTCAAAATAATTCAACCAAAAATGTTACTAGCAAAATTAAGTAAATAAGTAAAGAAAAATAATTAAAACACATTGATTAGTTATATAAATGTTAAAACAATATTAAAAATATTTCTTTTGTGATAAAAAAAAGTTTTTTAAATTTTTATTTTATACGTCTAATATAGGCAGAAACATTAGTGAACTTTGATCTTAAATTTTGAAGCACCCTGTTTACCGATCACCTTCATTCTAAAGCTTAATAAGTTATCTATTAAATGTTTTTCAATTTGTTTAAATGCCTCCCCTGGTTCAAAAGATATTATTTTTGAACATTTTTCGGCCCGCTGCAACACTGTGCGCCGGTGGCCCAAGCGCATTTATTCCGACAATGGAAAGCCTTTTGGGAGCTCCTACGGTTTAAGACAAGGACTCTTGGAAGCCTTCAAACAATCCATCACGCGAACCTACGGATCTCAAATTCTCATAGGAATTCATTCCGCCAAGTGGATGGAAGGATTGTGGGAGGCGGGAGTCAAACGCTTTAAGGCTCTCTTCTATAAGTCCATCTCCGGTGTAAAGTATACCTTTAAGGAACTCTCGACCATATTGAGCAAGGTTGAGACATGCTTGAACTCATGACCTATTTCCCCTATTTCTGAGAGGTACGCTGATTTGCTCGCTTTAAGACCAGCCCATTTTTTCATTTGAGGCCCCCTTCTATCCATTGGTGAGCCTGAGCTTCATGAAGAACCGACTCAATAAACGCTTGTATTCTCTTAGCGTGAACAACAGCCTGAACGAAATGCTTCCAAATCAACCGCGGTCGGTGCGGTCGAACGCGCTTGTTGGCCATCCGGGATCTCCAAGGGCTGATAGCTGCCGTTGGGAATTCGTCCTGAGGCTTGAGCAGAACTTTCGGATCAGCATCCCCTTGCCAGCAGTTTCCAATATCGTGCGGAACCAGTTCGGCAACCTGGAACTAGATAATAAGCAATTCTACGAGCCGGATGTCGTGTCCATCATTCTTGGTGGTGACATCTATCAAGGCTGCCTATCTTCCCAGTACGGGAGGCCTGCCTGTCGCCCAGAGCACCATCTTCGGGTGGGTCCTGTCCTTCTCCTGCGATAACCAGGCCATCCAGAAAGCGGCCACCCCTCATCTACGTCTCCGCTGGGCTAGGCAATTGCAACTGTTCCAAGGGGTTTTTTTTGTTCTTTGTAGGGCGGTTTTTAACCTTTTGTTTTGGACGGGGTTTCCTTTTTCCAACAAAATTTTTTTTTTTAAGAGGAAAAACAAAAAAAAATGGGGAGAATTTCAGCATTTGCGACAGTATTGTCACGTTTGCAGTTACCAAAAAAAAAAATTTTTTTTAGGATTCTTTCCTTTGGTTGGGGAAAGATTTTTTTTTTTTCTTATAATATTATTTATAATATTGTCTTTTTATAAAAATAACTCAAAAAAAAAAAAAAAAAAAAGGGAAAATTTTCAACTATAACCTCGCGTGTGTTTATTTTAAACTCTTGTTCGCGACCCTTGTTCACCTTTCTTTAATTACTCCCCCGGGGAAAGGGCCCCCCCATCCCCACATACCCCCACCCAACCAAAATTGGAATGCCGGCACCCCCCTCTCCTCCCTCCCACCGCCCCTCTTCATTTTATTTCCTCTTAATTAATTTCAAAATATATTAATTTTAAGTTTAAATTTGGTAATTTTTATAATTTTTTAATTTGCAAGCTTTTGTAAGCTCTACCAAAATAATAATTAATAAAATTGGTGTTTTTTGGCCTCTTTTTTAAACCAATTTTAGGAAAGAATTTTTCTTTTTGTTTTTTTGATTTTTTTTTTTAGGGATTTTTAAGGTCTTTTGTTTGCTGGGGGGGAATTTGGGGAATTATTTCATTCTAAATGAAAAAAATTATAGGGAAAAGCCCCCTACCTTAAAGGAGGGGCGGCGCCACCACGGTTCTCGGGGGCCCTCCCAACACCCCCCCCTCACCCATTAAATATTTGTTTTTTTATATTGTTTCTTTGTTATTTCTTCTATTATTGTTTTGGTGTTTTTCGGTTTTTTGGGGAAATTTGGTATTACATTTTGTTGTTGTTATTTTTTTAGGTTTAAGTTCTTTATTTTTTTTTTGTTGTGTGATATTTTTGTTTTTTATTGATTGTTGTGTTGTTTCCTAAGGGGGGTGCGCTTCCCGGGTCGAGCCGAGCGGTACTTCTTCTGTCAGGTAGCCGGAAAGCAATCTATACGCCGGCGAATATTAGGGGGCGGAGAGCTCGGAGACCAATTGGAAAAGAACACACGTGCAATCAGAACCTCACTTTATGCTCTCTTATCAAGCTACTCTCTAAACTAGAACCATGTGTGTCAAGGTGAAAATTCTTCTTCTTCTAAAAAAAAATGCAGCTGTGTTGCATTAGGTCCGACTATCGATATGTCGATAGTGATCGCTCGTGCTTCGCGATGTTTGAAGTTGTGCGGGAAATTCAAACGGTCAGGCAAACTTCGTTACATTACCCCACTCTGAGATTCGAGCCTCCTGGCCGAGAGCTATCGTTGACGCTCTTTTGTACTGGGCCAGACGGTTGACGTGGATCGTTTTGGTTGTACGCTTGCCCGGGAGTCGTACTTCGTAGACAAGATCAGAGTGGCGACGGATAACGACCGCGGGTCCGATCCAGTCGGATTGAAGCTTCGGGCAGCGTCCAACTTTGCGCATGGGGGAGTACACATAAACTTCAGCACCGGGCTCGAATTCCAGGGAGTTAGATCGTAAGTCGTACCGAGCTTTATTCGCAGAGGCAGCTGCTATGAGTTTCTGCCGAGCCTCTCGATGAACCTTCTGCAAGTTACTTTGCATCTCTTGCACGAATGTTGGGTAGTCCTTCTGGTCGGATGTCGGTTGGCCGTAAAGCAGTTCCGTCGGAAGCCGCAGCTCGCGTCCTAACAACAAGCGAGAAGGTGAATATCCAGTTGCTTCGTGAGGCGCGGAGCGGTAGGCCCACAGCGCCAACGGCAGCAACTCGTCCCAGTCGCGTTGATCTGTTGCCACGAATTTAGCCAAGTAATCGAGCAACGTTCGGTTGAACCGCTCGACCATTCCATCCGATTGGGGATGCAGCGGGGTTGTGCGGGTCTTTTCCACTTCAAGTAACTGCATACAAGCTTGGAAAATTTCGGACTCAAAGTTGCGTCCCTGATCCGAATGCAGGACGAAAGGTGTACCGTATCGACTGAATACTTCCTGAACAAGTGCTCGTGAAACCGTTACTGCCGTTTGATCCGGTAGGGCCACACATTCCGGCCATTTTGTAAAGTAGCACATTACTACAGCAATGTAGCGATTTCCACGTGGCGTGGTGGGTAGTGGCCCCAGGATGTCAATGGCCAGCCGCTCGAAAGGTGCGCCGCAGTAGCTTGGTTTGAGGCATGCAAGCGTACGTCGTGAGGGTCCTTTCCGTGAGTTGCAAGTCTGGCATAATGCACACCAGAGAGACACGTCTGCGCTTTGTCCGACCCAGTAGTAGCGTTGCTTAAGTTTAGCTAACGTTTTCTTTACACCAAAGTGTCCACCGGTGGAAGTGTTATGCATACGACGCATAATTTCTTCCCGTAGACTGTCGGGAACAACGGTTACGGGCTTATCTTCCTTATTTCTAAGCCTTAATACGCCGTTGTCCAAATAAAGACTTTCGAACATGTGCCAATAGGCCTTTCTTTCGGGATCCTCTCGCCACATAGTTTCCTTGGACGGCCGCTCACCGGCTTCCAACCATTTGAAAACGGAAGCGAGGGTGGGATCTTCCTTCTGCCGTTGAGTGTAATCGATGGCTTCAATCTGCATGAACATGATTCCATGATCATCGTTCTCCTCCGCCCTCTCGCAATGACGACACTCTCCGCAGGGACGCCGCGACAAAGCGTCCGCGTTGCCATGATGCTTCCCGCTTCGATGCTGAATGTCCATGTCATATTGTTGCAAGCGTTCAATCCAACGAGCAATTTGACCTTCTGGTTCCCGAAAATTGCAGAGCCATTTTAGGGATGCGTGATCGGTCCGGAGGAGGAATTTTCGTCCGAAGAGGTAGTGGTGGAAATGTTTTGTCGCCAACACGACCGCCAGAAGTTCACGTCTGGTGACGCAATAATTACGTTCAGCTCGGTTGAAAGTCTTGCTGTAATACTCCAACACTCGCTCTTGCCCGTTCTGTTCCTGACTAAGTATGGCTCCTGCTCCGTGGTTGGACGCGTCTGTGTCCAGAATAAAAGGCTCCGTTGTATCCGGGAACGTCAGGATGGGCGCTTGGGTAAGCTTGCTTTTAAGCCGTTCGAAAGCTTCTTGAGCCAAGTCCGACCACACAAATGCGCGACGAGCTTCTGTCAATTCATGGAGTGGATGGGCGGTAGCGGCGAAACCGGGGATAAACTTCCGGTAATAGGAGCATAATCCAAGAAATGAACGAATATCCTTTTGGCAGTGGGGAGTTGGCCAGTCCATTACACGACTGATCTTTTCCGGGCAAGCCTTTAAACCCTGGCTGCTTACGATGTGACCCAAGAATGTGACTTCGGATCGGAGAAAATGGCATTTTCGTGGGCTAAGTTTCAATCCAGCTCGCTTCAGTCGGTTAAAGACTTGTTCCAAATGGACGAGGTGTTCCTCCCAGGTTCGAGAGTGGACGATAATGTCGTCCAAGTAGACGAGTGACGAAGAGCAGGTCATCCCAGAGAAAAGACTGTCCATGAGGCGCTCAAAGGTCGCAGGCGCGTTTGTGAGACCGAAGGGCATTACATTAAATTCATATAAGCCGGCGTCACAAACGAAAGCGGTCTTCGGCCGAGACTCGTCGTCCATTTCCACCTGCCAATAGCCACTCCGTGTAGTCTTGCCAAGATGTCATCCGTCCGGGGCAGTGGGTATGAGTCCTTGAGAGTAACGTCGTTCAAGCGACGGTAGTCCACGAAGAACCTTGTGGTACCATCTTTTTTCGGACGAGGACCACCGGAGACGCCCACGGGCTCGCAGACTGGCGAATTACGCCCTGCTTCTGCATGTCCTCTACGAGCTGTTCCACTTCTATACGACGCGCAAGCGCCTGGCGACGAGGCGGTTGCTTTATAGGGCGCGTCTGTCCTGTATCAATTGTATGGCGAGTCACCTTAGTGCGACCCGTCTCGGTACTGCTCGAAGCGAATACCGCTCGGTAGTTGGCCAGCACACACAGTAGACCAGCGCGTGCTTCGACAGACAGATCGGTGTGGATCCAGAAATCCCAATCGATAGAAAGTTCGCTGGTGGGTGTGCTCGCTGGTGCGACGGGCAGCAGTAGTTCTACTGGCTCCAGCTGTCCAAGGATGGTGGAGGCCGTCAGCCGTCGAGTTTGCGTGCCGATATTCAGCACGTGAAGGGTGGCAGTGTAAGTTGATGTATCTACCAAGGAACTACCCAGGATTATATCCGATGGAAGTTCAGAATAAATCCCGCGTTCCAGGACGGCCAGTGTTAGCGGATCCTGGGAAACACAACCGACGCATATATACATGTGGCTGTGTGGTGGAATATTCGCGGACTCTGTAGCGAACAACAGGCTGGGGCAACGCGCAGTGGGTACATGTAGCGGCACCGATCCCCAGGCCAACTCTAGTCGCAGCTTCTTCAAGTCCACGATGGCTTGGTGCCGTAATAAGAAATCCATTCCCAACAAAGTTGGCACGTCGTCTTCGACGAGCAATAAGTCGTGGGAGATCGTTCGGCCCGCTACGGTCAATCGTGCTAAAGTTTTAGCTGTCGCCACGAACTGTTCTGCGGATGGGCCTTGCAGAGTTACTCGGCATGGCGCAACGTTGAGCTGGCCGGGGAGGTCTCGGTTATTTAACAACGAGACGGCCGCACCAGTATCAATGATGAATCGGATTGGACGATTCTGCAATAAAAGAAAACAATGTAGACTCCGAGTGGCTGGCGTATCAAGTGTGTGCTTAGCTTTGGTGGAAGCCAAGTCCGGACCATTGGTACGCGCAAGCGGCTGCTCTGTCTCTTCCATTGCTGTGTTCTCGTCAAACAACTTTGTGAGAGGGATCACAGTTTCCTCGGCGGAAGCATGGACGGATTCATCTTCGTTCGAAGGAGTCTTAGGTCCATAGGATCCCATTGCATGAGTACGGGCGGCTTCGTCTTCGCTTGAAGGAGTCTTAGGTCCGTCTGCTAATGGTGTAGATCGCTCTGGGTACTTAAGGAGGTGACCCGGCAAATCGCGCAGGAATGATGCCAATGGCTCGGAGGCGTCCTCTCCGGGCGGCGGCTTACTCGGCATTTGAGTGAGGGTGACTACGTCTTCTGCAGAAGGAGTGTCAAGCCCGGAAACAAAGGACTTCGGCGGCGGCGGGTATGCGGAGTGGTGCTCGGACTGGCGGCAGTCTGCGTTGGCGAAAGACGTGGAGCTTCGGTCAGGGGTGTGAGTTGTCTTCAGAGTTGTTGAGTTGGTTTTTAATCGTTGCAGCTTGGGGCGATTGGTGTTCGCAACCAACCTTCGCCCCGGAAGGCTGGTCTGTTTTAGTTTTCCGCCGGTGATGGAAGGGAAGGCTGGTCGGTTCTGTCGAATCGACGTCCGTTCCTTCTCGGGGTTTGCTGAGAGTTCGTAGGAGTTGACGCCGTCATGTTGAGCACGGCACCCACTGGTCGACGGCGGCATTGGGATTCAATACGACGCGCCATGTCGAGTGCCTCCCGTAGAGTCCGTGGTTTACTGGATAAAATCAGCACTTGGTAGGACGTCTCGCGAATTCCATCTATGAAGCGCTGCACAAGAATGCTATCGTAAGTGGAGATGGGTAGCTCTCCCAACACTGCGCGTCCCAGACATTGCAGGTCCATTGCGAAATCCTCTAAAGATTCTTTGGAACCCTGGACTCGGTTATGAAATTCGTGGTATCCTGCATGCGGACTTAACGTAAAGTTTTCCTTTAGGGTCGCCGTCAGTAGTGCATAGGATCGCAGAGTCGCATCCGATAGTGTAGCGTAGAACTTCTGGGCACGCCCACGGAGGCTCGAATAAAGTTTGCGCAACTTAGTTCGTTCCGACCAGTGGTACTCGTCTGCCATGTCGTCAAACACGCGCTGAAATTCCTGCCATGGTCTGGTGCCGTCATAAGTCGGTGGTGGTTCAGCATCCTGTAGCATCACAAACGGACTGTTGCAAACGCCGTTCAAAGAAGAAGACTCTGGGGGAAGCGGCTTAGCTGTTACATCAGACGGCCTAGGTTGTGTCTCTGCTGTGACGTCTGTCCACTTCGTACGGGCGAACTTCTCGCTGCGAAGTTCATTGCAGTGATCTTTGCTACCACCGTTGAGCGATCCACCAACTCGGGGAGTACTGGACGCCATCTCCTGTACGTTCAGGGCCGTTCTCTCGGCTGAATCCCCCGTAGCAGAGTCTCTAGCTTTACCTTGTTGACCGCACAAGCCTCCCAGCATAGTGCGTTCGAACGACGACCATAACTGCGTAAATTTCTGCTCAAAATGTCGCTCTCGCGCTTCCAGGCGGTCATCCAAAAGTGCAACTCGTTTCTCCAGGGACTGCTCTCTAGACGTCAAGCGGCTAGAAAGGGTTTCCGTGAGTCTCTGTTGTGCCTCCAGTATAGTCGCCGTGAGTTGCTGCTCGCGGGCTCCCGCCGCAGCAATCTCTTGACGCTGACGAATCGATTTCTTTGGCATTGTGAGTCGTGCTTTTGCAAGACACTAGTGTACCCCACACCTGACACCAATGTAGCGAAAACTGCCTTAACTGAAGGGCAGCGTCACCACGGTTAGCCGAGCGGTACTTCTTCTGTCAGGTAGCCGGAAAGCAATCTATACGCCGGCGAATATTAGGGGGCGCAGAGCTCGGAGACCAATTGGAAAAGAACACACGTGCAATCAGAACCTCACTTTATTCTCTCTTATCAAGCTACTCTCTAAACTAGAACCATGTGTGTCAAGGTGAAAAATTCTTCTTCTTCTAAAAAAATGCAGCTGTGTTGCATTAGGTCCGACTATCGATATGTCGATAGTGATCGCTCGTGCTTCGCGATGTTTGAAGTTGTGCGGGAAATTCAAACGGTCAGGCAAACTATCTTTTAAAAATTTTTAAATAGGGGGGGTTTGGTATAAAAAAGGTATTTTTATTTGAAAGTAGGAGGAGTTCTCCTTTTATGTTGGAGAGGGGAGAGGAATGTATTTTTTGTTTTTTTTTTATAGTTTAGTAAGTTTTTGAGGACCTCGGGGTCGAAAAATTTTGCTGGAGCATTGACGAACTGTCTTATTTACTCAATCACAGTGCACTTGGCAGAAGTGGTGTTAATGGCCTGAAGTTCAAGATGGCTTCCACGTTCGCTTTTACTGTGTTCCACGTGCTTCCGTGCTTTTACTGTGCTTCCACGTTTTTTTCAGAGGTTTTTTTTTTGTAGGTTTGACTGCTGCTTCCTACAAGCCGCCGTAGTGAGGAGCACTTAAAGGAATAAAACTGAAATTTTCAATTTGTTGCAGCTCTCAGTGATCTCATCCTTTGCTGTTCAGGGCAAGATTGCTTCATTAAGTGCCTTCAACTGATTGCAACCTCCCACAAAATTTGTAGAGCTGTTAAAATAAATGGTGTCGATCCTCCCACGACGTGCTAGAAAACGCTTCAGTGCACGTATAAATGCAGCTATTGTCAGATCGTGAACCAACTCTAGGTGAACTGCCTTTAAAGCTTTCTTTGCGCTGTCCTTGTGTTGGATCTAATAACGTCCGCAGTAATCTATTCCGCTGTGTGAGAATGGTTTCGATGGAATTATTCTGGCTGAGGGCAGGATTGAATCCTTTGTTGTAGACACACAATGCTTCTTGGAAGGGACGTGTCATTCAAGATCTAGTAATTTTCTTGGTAAATGAATCTAAGTTCCAACTGAGCGCAGTGCATGTTCTGTTCGAGATTTTCTTTACAATCATTTTTACAATTGCGGCATTGTATGGCAATTAAATTTGAAGCTTTGCTGTCTCAGGGAGTCGAGATTTGTCTAGTCGTCCTATAACTACCATAAGTGAATCCTTCATTATAGGATGTGGACTCACGAATGGGACGGCCGTGTTAACAGCTCCTCTCTTGACCATTTTAAATTATTCTGAAAATGTATTATGTAGTACAATTCGCAGAATAAACATGCGGGCCTGTTCGGTTTGTTTGATGGTTCTGTTTGATGCGTTGAAGCTTGCTAAAGGAGTTGCTGTGTTTCATGTTGTACAAGTCCTGTCCTATGGCAATAGATGTATTTGCAACAGTCACATTTTGTTTCTTCTCCAAATTTGATTTCAAGGTAGACAACGGAATCGTTGGAGTCTGTGTTGGCCATTGGGATGATGGCCCGGATAAAAATATTGGACCGTAAAACTAAAGTGAGTTGGTCCATAATTGAGCTGCCGATATTCCTCGTGATAGGACGTCAGCAGGATTTTGAATACTCTAACTTATCATAGTTTGACTTGACATTTTCGCATGGAAAAGTTTCCATCATTTATGTTAGCAGACCCCTTCCGAATTTTGAAGCCTGCTGAGTTGAGTAGTATTTTAAAATCCATTTGCATTTGGATGAATTCTTGCTATGAATTTGGACCAGTCTTAGACTGTACTTATCTTTACTTACTTTTGCCCAATACTGTGAACATTTTGTAGCAATAAATGGTGCTGAGGCTGTACCGCACGTAACAGTTTTTAATCGATAATATTTTAATAATAATATTTTCGATGTTGTCTCCAAATAATCATCTGGTGAATCTGATCCTTTGAATTGATCCTGATTGTTGTTCAATGATTTTCCTGTTCAATTTTTTGCTGACGTATCGAATACTACTCGTAGCTTGGTAGTTGTATTGTCTGATCTCAATACACAATAGGTATTTCCCTACTTCTATCATGTGTCCGTAAGATTTTTATTTAAACATTAATTCTATGTAGCCTTTTTATGTCTCTGGCTCGCGTTACAATATGTTTGTAGGAGGGCGGACGCTGATCAAGTGTGATGCCGGAGAGCCGCTGCGACCCCGAGACGCCATGGAAGGGATGGGCGTTTAGTTGTCAGTGGACTAGGCGGGGTCCTGGATTTTACAGGAATACGAGGCGACTGTCGGTGTGACCAGGGACTGTAAAGCTTGCGGACTTAGGAGCAGCCTTAGACGGATCGGTGGACATTATCTATCGAAAAGAAGAAGAAAGAATATTCCCATTTCAAAAAACGATAGACGAAACGACAGGAAATGTACTACATATATTTCTGGTTGAGTGCGTACAAATTAAAGTGTATTTTTTAATAAGGAAAAATCTTTGGTTTTACAAATTATACTTAGTAAATATTTAGTTATTTATGATTTTTTTTTAATATATTTTTTTTTCTTTCGATTTTCAGGGAGGCAGGAGAAAGAAGATAATTAAAATTCATAATCTTAATTTTAAACTAATAAACCATATAAAATGTAATATATGTATATTTATTTTTAAAGGTGTGTTCGTTTCGCTTTGTATTTGCTTTTATTATTTTAAGAAAAATAAAGCGCGAGAGTTATAAGAATTTGATGACTTTTTTAATTGCGATCAACAATTGGAGTAGCTGCAGTGAAGATTAATGCGTGGAAAAAGCGATTGCTTGCACTAATGTATTTAAGTATACTTACATACATGTAGGTGTACTTACATACGTTTGTGCTTGGGGTCTCTGATTACGAATATGAAGTCAGATTTCAACAATTCAAAATGACGGATCCAATATGGCGGACATGAAATTTAAAAAATTTGATTTTTTTCACCAAATTTGGTATTTAGGGGTTTTGATGGTCTCTGATGACGAATATGAAGTCAGATTTCAACAATTCAAAATGGCGGATTATTTTTTACAAAATTTAGTAGGGGTTTTTGGGGACGCTGATTACGAATCTGCTGCCAGATTGTAGAAATTAAAAATGTCGAATCCCTTATGAAGACCTTTTTTTTAAATTTTTTCTGATTAATTTGAAACTTGTTACTCGGGCTTTTTGGTATCGCTGTTGACAAATCTGCAATTAGATTTAAACAATTGAAAATGGTGGATCCAATATGTCAGATAAAGAGACACGCCTGCAGTTAGCCAACATAATAAGTTGTAGTTTCCGGAATCTACCACGAGAAGGTTACAATTTTTTGTTGTTTTAAATTTCTTTTAATTTTTTAAATATTATTTTATTGGTTTTTATTTTTTTTTATAAATTTTTTTAAAAATAGGTAAATACTAATTGCTTTCTCTACGAGGTCAAATATCGTAATTTACGTCAGATTGTGAGTCTTCTTCCTCGGATAATTCTATGTCATCTAAATATAAGATTTTTTCTGTAAAATCAATTTCCTCAATTTCATATTCGTCTAGTTCTTCACTTATCTGTTCGTAATTGGTACTTCCTGATTGATTAGAATCTACTTCAACCTCTTTTAATAAAAGTTGCACTTCTTTAGGAAGAGATAATTGAACTTTTTCTTGAAGGCGTTCTTTTAAATGTAAACTGGATAAAAGAGGATCAGAGGTGTCCATAGCTCTACAAAACAAGTCTTCTAAATTTTCCATCCTACTATGCTTTCTACTATGCTGGAGTCTTAATTTTTTGTAGTCCTTATTTCTCGCTTCAGATGCTTCTTCTCCGAGCATACCTACCGGTAAGATGCTGTTTTTAATTATTTTTCCGCTATGACTTAGAATTTTGTGAACCGTTTGAGACATAGGGTACCACGAATAGAGCGAGACATACAGTTTTGCTGTATAGGTGCAAAATTCTTCAAATCGACTTGAATCGAGAGGAAGATGACAAGAGAAGCTAATTAAAATTACCTTAAAACGTTGAAGCAATTCGTGATTAAGACCAAGGCAATCAGACAAAAGTTTACTATCTTTAAATGTCCTGCGAGCTGTGTTTTTATCATTGCTGATACCACTTCCTCCAGGCTTTGGTTTATCTACTCTGAGTCACATTTTTTCCCACAGAATTGATTGCACATCTTGTTTCTTAATGCTACCTGTTCTTTATTCTTAGCGCCTCTGGCATCCCATCTTTTGATAACCAATTTATAAGAAACATGTAAGCAAAATTCGAAAATTCTTATCCAGGCATGCAAAGGGCTGATTCCATGTAACAGTGACTCCTCATGAGGCATAAATTTCACACTCTTTATATTATATAGATCGTTAAATTGTTTAGGAAGAGCATGACAGATAGCACAATTTCTTATTGATGGCGTGTTGATCGTATTTAATACCTTACCGTCAATTAAAGTCATTAATAATGTATATTTTACTTTAAGACGACAGCCTTCAATCAAAATTTCAAAGGCTTGTAATTTCAGAATTTGTTCTTCGATGGCCTTCTTTTGGGCAAGAATTACTTCTGTTTATTCCTTTGCGTATCGAATTTGAATAGGGCGACAAAATCTTGGAGATTGAGATGTAACATTATTCCACAAAATTACATCCACTTCACTTGATAACCTTAAGGGGATAAGTGTAGTAACGAACAGATTTTCATCTGTAGGAGTCTGTTTCTCATTGACACTATCATAACCTTGTTTAAAAGGCGAATCCCATCAAATCCCCAGGAACACATCAGAACAGTTTTAAGCTCACTAATTTTATTTTTTTGAATAAGACAGGGGATTCTCTAATTGCATTATACGCAGGCCAAAATTTTTGCTCCACTTGATTTGGGTGCTAATCGCATATTCTGATAGACTTGTTAAGACATAGAATTATCGAAAAGAAGTGCTAAAGCCACTTCTGGGCTTTTCTTTTCTATTGTTGGAAAAGGTGTTGTCAATGTTTTTCTAATTTTCTTAGCCTGTTTCTCGCTTTTTGAAAGTTTGTTAAGTACCGATCGCAAATCTGTTTCCCCTGAAACTCGTGCTGCATGACTAGTAGCCATTAATAGTTTCTGATCATAATTATGTTTTTCACTGATTTGAGACACTTCTCGTCTTTTCGATCTAGTAATTTTTTCTGAAAAATCGAGCGATGGACGACCTCTTTTAAGTATTTCAGTCTTACTTATTTTAGCTGTGAGGTCTAAGTCAGGAATAGTAAATTCAGAATCTAACCACTCTGAATTTTGTTACTCAAAGACATCTATTTTCCTACTGAAATGCTGATATTTTGCATTTTTTTTTACTTTTAACTATTTAAAGCATTTTTCAAGCGTTCCAATCCTTTACAACCTTCATCTGATTTATTGACACCAATTTTAGTTAAAATTGAATCAACGATTATATTCATGTCATTATTACCTAACATAATCTGAAGAACCTCTTTTTTCTTCAATGAAGTCATTATGAATTAAATAAGTTAAAATTGTATGACTCTTAATGCTTTGTTAATACTTTGTTTTACACCCTATTGGCAAATGATTGATATACAGTCAACTCGCGCATAGATCAGTAAAAAAAAAAAAAAGAAAAACCGCACTTTTAGCTTGTTACTCATGAACAACTGAAGACGCTAATGTAAAGAAACTGTTAATCGCTTCTAGAGTTTTGCGCAAGGCTCAATCGGCGTATTAACAAGTAGTAAAAAAATCAAAATTTTTCACAATTATTCTCAATATTTCTAGCATCAGATTTATTTTTTCAGCTATTGACTATTTTCACATACTACATGAATGCAACTAATGAGAAAATGCAATGTAATTAATGACAAATACTACATTTCAGTAAAACAGTGACAGTTTAGAACAATAGCTATATGGTGATATTTTAAGCCTTACACTCATATTAACTTATTATACAAGCTTAAATATTTCATTAAAACTTATAACATTTACAAAAAAAAAATATTTTGCATTTTGCATTTTGAAAAATCTTTTAACGACTTTTGGCCAAATTTTTTGGTCTTCTGGCCCACTGTGCACTAGCGATCAAAATTATATTCTTTTTACTTGGACCATGCACTTCTAACCAACACTCGCGATTTAACAACACTTGACTGTTTTGCTTATTAGCATCCCGTATGTATGTAGGTATGTTGGTGTTTATGTTGCGGAATTCGCGAAATTTAAAGTGACGATTGTTACAAACAATTACAGAACACATACATAGGATGGGTTCAGCATATATGTACCTGTGACACTGCGGCACGTTATTGGAGAATATACAATTGTTGCAAAGTGCACAAGTCGCTATAGGAAAGCGGGTAACCCTGCACTTTGCAATGTAAGTGAACAATCACAAAAGCAGTACTTATCAGTATTTCCACTGATGCAAGCTGGAGGAGCGGAAGGATATCCGGCTCGAAGGACCAAAATGTTTGTAGGAGAGCGGATGCCGATCAAGCGTTGAATTGGCGGGTGCCAATATCTTCTGCTGTTGCTGCTGCGGGAAAGTTGTTGTTCAATAAAAAGGCGCAATACTGCGTGTAATGATTTTAAAATATGTTTTTATTTAATTGCACACGCGTAAAGTGGTGAGCGGGTTGAATTAATACAAAATAAATAAACTTAAAAAACGATGGCGATGGAATTCGCGACTCCTGTAAATGTAGATTTACACAATAATGCCAGTCTATCGCTTCCAGTGTGACCGTTTCGCTTAAGGTGGAAATCCACCCCCACACTCATTCTGTTCACCCTGTGGCGTGAACATGCCGCCCCCTTGCAACAAGTTTCAATTGCCACACTTGGCATACTATGGACGGGGAACGGCAGCATTCTGGGGTGCTTAGATGCCGCAGGAGCCGGAAATCACCCAACCAAATAGAGTGCTCTGAGCGGCGGGAATACCGTTGTGTCCAGGCACACACCCTGGTTGGATGACCTCAGGATAGAGGTCGGATCCCAGCACCACCGATATAGAGCCAGGGCGGTAGAAACTCCGGTCGGCCAGCACCAAGTTCGCAATCTTGATTTGCACCGCTTCCGACACCTCGAGGATGAGTGTGCGCATTCGAAGATCGTCCTCCACCTTGAGCACTACGGTCTTCCGGAAAGCTTAATCACACCTGGACTCTATGACAGCCGTGCATGCTTGGTCGGATCCAACCCTCGTCACGGTCAGGCCGACGGACTAGACGAACGAGCCGTTGATACGGCTTCCGTGGCGCAGGCATCCAGAAGCAGACGGGTGTCGAAAGGTTTCGACCCGTTACCAATCCGGATTTCTGCTGTCGGCATCAGTGTGGTGGTCCGGGATTGTAGGAGGGACGTTAGTGTGGGGCCTGAATATCAATCGGGCCAGCCGGGTGATCGGAGGAGTGAACCGATCGCCGCCTCGTACAGCAGGTTCTGGGTTAGTCGCTGCGTTAAGTTGGCGACCGCGTTCGAGTTGGCGACCGGCGTCGTGGGGGTTGATCCGCCATGTGGAGGCGGGTGTGACGCGGTTGCCCACACCGACTGCATTCTTCAGCGCTCCGATAGGCCCCCGTGGAGTGCTCATGGGCCTGACAATTGGGGGAATACCGGTTGACCTGGACTGCGCGTAGCCTCTTCTCGGCGCGCAGATTCAGGAACCGCCTGCACTGGCGGAGCGCGTGCACACTCGGCACCAGTACGAGTTGACTCCTCGAATGCGATGCTTCTCCTGCATTGCGGGCCTGGACTGCGTCGGAGCCATTCTGGAACAAAAAACGGAAATCATTAGTTGAACGGAGACAACGGATAAGAGGATACTCAGATGCGGACAGGTAGATCACATGTAACAAGGAGGGAGTTACTGGGTCGCCGCGACGGGATCATTCTCATCCTGCAACAGGATGAGCTTCTCTCTTCACCCCGGCCTCCCATAATCCTCCCATATGCTGGGAGGAATGAAGTGCCACTCAACGATGTGCTGGCGGAAGGAGTCTACGATGCTCTGTTTCGTAGCTTCCAAGAAGTCCCTTTCGAGTGCCTTGAATGCTCCAACAAAGGTTTTGCCATTGCCGGAATATATGCGTTGGGGACACTGTCTCCGGGACACAAAACGCGAGAAGGCTGCAAGGAACTTTTCAGTGGTGAGATCCGATGTCGCCTCGAGATGAATTGCCTTAGTGCTAAAGCACACAAACACACAGACGTAGCCCTTGGTGATGAGACAGGCTCGCCCAGTGTAATTTTTAATTTCGAAGGGTTATACGTTATAGGTTAAACGTTCTCGCGGAAACGTTCTGTCTCTGCTGACGGCGCCGATAAATGACGCCCATTTCACTCGCATCCTTGTCAAGTGTCAATAGATGGACACTTACATGGTCTGGATGACGGACTCGCACATACTGACATGCTCCATACGCCTTTTATGATGCATCGCAAAAACCGTGAAGATCCCAGTCTAATACGGAATTAGTTGCTAGCCATCTAGGGATGCGTAGCCGGCTGAGACCCGGGGAGTCTTGCAGAAATTCAAGCCACTGATGCAGAAGAGGCGGAGTAAGTGCGTTAGTCTTCCAAGTTCCGTGAGCCAGATTTGTTGCATAAATATTTTTGCTCGAATGACGAAGGGCGCCAGTCAGCCAGCGGGATTAAATAGCTTCACTATGTGGGATAGTACTTCCCTTTTGGAGACGAAAGTCTTTAGCAGAGGGTCCACATGGGAGAAAAAGAGCGAATTACTGGTGGCTTGCCAGCGGATACCAAATGTCTTAGCCGTACTCGCGCCAGCTGCAAAAGGACTCGGATGGCTAAGAAGGGCGCACAGTCAACGCCGAAAGTGACTGTTTGCAGCTCATAGTCCTGGAGATTACCTTTGCTGTCTCTATAAAGGATACGCTGGAATGGCGTATTAATGGAGTCGACCAGGATCTGTCGATACATCTGGGTGATGTCTGCATTAAAGACGAACTGGAAAAATCGCCATTTAAGTACCTGGAGCGTAAAGTCGGCCTGGGGTTTGTCCCGGTATGCAATGTGTCATTCAGGCTGATACCTTTAGTGGAAGGACTTGAGGCGTTGAAGACGACACGAACCTTAGTGGTAGTGCTGTTAGGTTTGAAGACAACGTGTTCAGGGAGGTTAAAATTATGGCAGTCGGAGGGTGGAGTTACCCGAATCATATGGCCTATTTTGGCGTATTCTTGCAGCACCTCATCATACTTGGCTTTAAGGAAGGATTCTTGTGGAGTCGCGCTACATTACTCAGGATAGGGCTAAAGGGATGGGTCTGGAGTGGCCTATATCGACACCGTTCGGATCTTTAAAGGGTAGGGAGACTGCATGGCGACCATCCTTCCTTCGCCTGGCGGTTTCTCGGAAAATCTGCTCACAGATCACATCTGCTTCCTTTTCCGGCTTGGCTGGAAGATCTTCTACCTTCTAAAACTTAATGAGAAGCTCAACAAATTTTGACTTGGCCAAGACTCACGTGTGAGCCGGGAATGCTTTGCGAAGCCCCTTCGGATTTGGAGAAATTGGGCTCGCATAACACCCACCCGAAAATGGTTTCAAGCCCGACGAAATCGCCACCAATGTCCTTTTTAATTCTCTCCCCAAGGATATGAGAGAAGAGATCCACCCCAATCATCATTTCAAATGGGACAGGCTTTTTGTAGTGCGGATCAGCCAGCGGGCAATGTAAGCACTCATAGCGGACCACTTCTGAGAAGGATTGCGCCGGAATCGCACCTATCAGTCTGGGAACGATAACGTTTCAACTTGTTTCCTGCTGTCGCAAGAGGCGGACAGCTTCAATAGACATGCCTTTCTGGCGGAATCTCCGTCGCTTTGACCCATGCCGGACACCGCTGCGTTGATTGGGCAGAACGCCGGCTGGATAAGATAAAAGACCCTCTCGGTCAAGAAGGTCGAATCGACACCAGAATCGATCAGAACACGCACATGAAACTCCTCACCAAAATGGTTGAGTGTAAAATTGGCGATGCCTAGGAGGTCTCGGCCTAAAGTGGACGCAAGAAAGCTGTGAGCATTCGATTCAAACACAGACTCTGTTGTTTGATCACTTCGACTCTTTTGGGACGGCCATATCCAGATAACTCGGACATACACGGATGAGGTGGTTCTCCTTCTGACGCAGCCTACAAAAAGCAGCTTTAATTTAGGTCTTTGCTGGGAATGCTTGGACCCGAGCTGTGCTGGCAGGCTTTCGCGCCCTGGATTGGACGTCCGGCACACTTGGACTCTCTCGGTGATCCTCGGTGGCTTCAAGCACATGATAGCGATCAGATAAGAAGCAGTTGACATCGTCCCAGGATGACACCGCAGTCTTATTCGGGACGGATTGCTTCCACAACAGGATGGTGGACTTTGGCAGCTTACTAGTACAAGGCTGTCAAATTCGCTTGGAAGTTCGTCTGCAGCTCGCGCAAGGTCTTGCCGGACTCGTGTACGACCGCGGGAAGTTGGAGGAGCTGCTTGGCTTGCGTCATGATCAACAACCGATCAGTTTCGTACAGAGCAGTGAGGTTGTTCCACGCGGATTGGAACCCCTCATTTGTTAAATGGGGTTTTGGAGTTTAAGTGGTAAAGCTTTTCCACTTCTGCCAGACACGGATTGTGGATGTATATAGCTGAAAACAAGACGCGAAACGTTGACCTCACACGGAGGTAATCGGTGGCCTTAGGAATGTGAAACAGAGGAAGGCCTAGCAGGAGCGGGACCTTTCAGAGTTGACATTTGCTCAATGCGTTCTCCAAATAGCGTTCCGCATCGCACGTATACCCTTTAGCAGTATTCGTGTTTTGCTTTTATTGTACTCAAAGTCATTTTGGACTCCTCTAAATTTTGGCCCGATAGGGCCCTGTGGCAATGCGTGTACTCCGTTTCTGGTGTCAACAGCTGATGAAATATATATTGTCTTCAAAGCTTCACAGCTTCGCGAATATTAAGAGAAAATCGAGGCAATTAATGTTTTTGGCCTATCGAATATGTTAGTAATTGATTGCAAACTCTATATTAGTGCCAAGATTAACTTTAAATTTGAATTAATCGGAGCTAAATCCGCCGTTCGCCCACTGTGCGATGAGTGAAAACGGTCATGAAAAGCGAAGCGAATATTCATTGGTCGACGAAGCTGTCAGCCGTTCGTTTGACAATACGCCTATATCGACTATATCCGCCTATATCGACACCGTTCGGATCTTTAAAGGGTAGGGAGACTGCATGGCGACCATCCTTCCTTCGCCTGGCGGTTTCTCGGAAAATCTGCTCACAGATCACATCTGCTTCCTTTTCCGGCTTGGCTGGAAGATCTTCTACCTTCTAAAACTTAATGAGAAGCTCAACAAATTTTGACTTGGCCAAGACTCACGTGTGAGCCGGGAATGCTTTGCGAAGCCCCTTCGGATTTGGAGAAATTGGGCTCGCATAACACCCACCCGAAAATGGTTTCAAGCCCGACGAAATCGCCACCAATGTCCTTTTTAATTCTCTCCCCAAGGATATGAGAGAAGAGATCCACCCCAATCATCATTTCAAATGGGACAGGCTTTTTGTAGTGCGGATCAGCCAGCGGGCAATGTAAGCACTCATAGCGGACCACTTCTGAGAAGGATTGCGCCGGAATCGCACCTATCAGTCTGGGAACGATAACGTTTCAACTTGTTTCCTGCTGTCGCAAGAGGCGGACAGCTTCAATAGACATGCCTTTCTGGCGGAATCTCCGTCGCTTTGACCCATGCCGGAAACCGCTGCGTTGATTGGGCAGAACGCCGGCTGGATAAGATAAAAGACCCTCTCGGTCAAGAAGGTCGAATCGACACCAGAATCGATCAGAACACGCACATGAAACTCCTCACCAAAATGGTTGAGTGTAAAATTGGCGATGCCTAGGAGGTCTCGGCCTAAAGTGGACGCAAGAAAGCTGTGAGCATTCGATTCAAACACAGACTCTGTTGTTTGATCACTTCGACTCTTTTTGGGACGGCCATATCCAGATAACTCGGACATACACGGATGAGGTGGTTCTCCTTCTGACGCAGCCTACAAAAAGCAGCTTTAATTTAGGTCTTTGCTGGGAATGCTTGGACCCGAGCTGTGCTGGCAGGCTTTCGCGCCCTGGATTGGACGTCCGGCACACTTGGACTCTCTCGGTGATCCTCGGTGGCTTCAAGCACATGATAGCGATCAGATAAGAAGCAGTTGACATCGTCCCAGGATGACACCGCAGTCTTATTCGGGACGGATTGCTTCCACAACAGGATGGTGGACTTTGGCAGCTTACTAGTACAAGGCTGTCAAATTCGCTTGGAAGTTCGTCTGCAGCTCGCGCAAGGTCTTGCCGGACTCGTGTACGACCGCGGGAAGTTGGAGGAGCTGCTTGGCTTGCGTCATGATCAACAACCGATCAGTTTCGTACAGAGCAGTGAGGTTGTTCCACGCGGATTGGAACCCCTCATTTGTTAAATGGGGTTTTGGAGTTTAAGTGGTAAAGCTTTTCCACTTCTGCCAGACACGGATTGTGGATGTATATAGCTGAAAACAAGACGCGAAACGTTGACCTCACACGGAGGTAATCGGTGGCCTTAGGAATGTGAAACAGAGGAAGGCCTAGCAGGAGCGGGACCTTTCAGAGTTGACATTTGCTCAATGCGTTCTCCAAATAGCGTTCCGCATCGCACGTATACCCTTTAGCAGTATTCGTGTTTTGCTTTTATTGTACTCAAAGTCATTTTGGACTCCTCTAAATTTTGGCCCGATAGGGCCCTGTGGCAATGCGTGTACTCCGTTTCTGGTGTCAACAGCTGATGAAATATATATTGTCTTCAAAGCTTCACAGCTTCGCGAATATTAAGAGAAAATCGAGGGCAATTAATGTTTTTGGCCTATCGAATATGTTAGTAATTGATTGCAAACTCTATATTAGTGCCAAGATTAACTTTAAATTTGAATTAATCGGAGCTAAATCCGCCGTTCGCCCACTGTGCGATGAGTGAAAACGGTCATGAAAAGCGAAGCGAATATTCATTGGTCGACGAAGCTGTCAGCCGTTCGTTTGACAATACGAACGCCTGAAAAAAATTCGAAGCAGATAGACAACCGATTTTTTTTTGAAGAGGTGAATCCCTTATAAATTCGATGAAATATTTTATCGGTCGCCTCATTGGCTATCAAAACAATTCAAAATATTTATTTATAACACTTCAATTGTGTTTTAAAAGCAAACAAAACTTCAGAAAACCATAAGAAGAGGACAATAAAAGTGCCGACGGAGAAAGTAGGCAAAGCCAACACACTCAACGCACTCAAAAACAAAGAGTAAGAAAGGCTACAGTCGATCGAGCTGGCTGTAAAAGACTCCGTACTCCCATAGTAATGCGCATTTGTATTTAATTTGAATTAAAATTTAATAACGAAATTTAAAAATTAAAATTTATATGTACATTTTGAATTGATATTTAAAAATAATAAAATTAGCAATTCTTATTGTCAGCATTCGAACCTACGACCCTCAGACAAAGATTTCACATTGCGCTTTACCAGTTGCACCACGCGCACCTTTCAATAACATTCCGATTATCAGCATTTACATGTTATACATACAAGTACGCACTCGTTTGAAATTATATGTATGCACAAACGTATGTATGCGTGCCTAGCACTGGTCGGTACGGCAGCGTCTTTGAGCAGAGCTGACGTCACAGCGTCTGCGATCAGCGCTGACGTCACACAGGCGGCGAAATTGTAGCTAAATTACATCAACTTTGTAATGTTGTAGTTTTCTTGTTAGTAGACTGATTTTAATGCCGCGTGCAGGATAGTTTGATATGATATTTCTCTACATGAATAATAAATTACAAACACTGTACTATTTGACTAAATGCCTTAAACCCGGCGTTGAAGTTTAAAAGTTTTTTTACCTAATATGAGAAAAGGGGGCGTGGCAGCTCAAAATTTTTAATGACATTACATTAAGGCTGTCTGTAGGAACATGCATACCGGAATTGATGTTCCTAATTGCCATAGTTACTGAGATATTAACCAAAAACATACATTTTTTTCGAGGTGTGTCTGGTTTTTTACTCGTTGTGGGGTCGGTAAGGGGCGTGTCAACAATTTGAAATAAACTTGATCTGCCTGACAAAATAACGGACTTTCATTCCAAATTTGGTGGCTCTAGCTTTGCAGTTTAAAAGTTCCAGGTGTTCATACGGACAGACGGACATGGCTATATCGATTCGTCTTTTGATGCTGATCAAGAATATATATACTTTATGGGGTCGGCCACGCCTCTTTCTGCCTGTTACGCACATTTCGCTTCTGACAAACCTAATAGACCACTCTACTCTTTTTTAGAGTACGGGGTCTAAATAGCTTAAAGTAGTTCCACCTATGAAAACAGCCCAGATTCGTGGCTGGACTTAATAGAATTTCACCTATGAGTCATGACTTAATTCACGGCTGGATTCATGACTTTTGTTCATACACTTTCATTAATGAAAACATGTCACAATTTACTTCTCACCGATCGGTAAGGCCCTAGGACATGTCTGTATAAAATTCATGACCCAAATGCACGTTTTGTGCTGTGTTGTCTGCGTTGCCTTGTCCCAAATAGCTTTCAGAGCTTAGAATCGCTGTGCCAGAAACGCCAAGAATTCTTTGATCGATTGGAGCTCTCTAGGATTTTTTCTCATTGCTTACAGAGGGCGTGGTTCAACCGATCTAACTTTTTTAATAAAATTGCAAGAAAAATTGCGTCCCAGAAGTCTGTTGTGACGCCTTTATTTATAAGGGTTGCCAAACTTTCATTAATATTATCATTAATATTTTAATTGCTTCTCTGTCGTTCAAAATGTTAGGTTAATCTAACAATTTGGGTATAGCAACAAATTCCCTATAAATCTCATAATTAATCAAAGTGATCTGATTCCATAAGCTCTCTATAACTTGTTATGAGAACTGTGCTAGATCGGAGTCATTATTCTGAATAGTGAATTCAGAACAGCATTTTGTTGCCGCATAAAAGCCTCAATGCGACTAGTATTAAGTGTACCAATCTCTTTAAAATTTGCGTTGAATTATCTCATGTGGATTTCAACGACTTATTTGAATTGTGGGTAATGAAGCTTCATGAATAATTTTTAAAAATAAGTCATGGAATTGTTGCCATTTTAAATAATCGCCATCAAATTTGGGTATAGCGACATTCGGTAATTGCAACGCTGAATTTTGGTTGCTCTGTGTTGATGTGCTCGTTGTCTTAGCACTGATTGCTGTTTGAACTCTTAAGACAGCTGTTTCTGCTGATGTAAAATTGTGTAAGCTATATCCCAAATCTATAGATTTTCAAACTCCCTATAAATCTCATAGTAAATCGAAGTAATTATTTGTAAGTTAATGCAATGCAATGTAAATTAATGAATGCAATTATTTGTAAATTAGTTTTACAAATTATAAATGATTTTATTTGCGCTTCGTTTTATGTGTTCAGCTGCGCTCGCTGTTAAGAACCAAGTAAGTAAGTGAATAAGAATAACAAAGCTCGTACGCAAAATCTCATTCAGTGGCTTGTGCAGCGGAGCTTTCTGTGTGTTGATCGCCTTCCACAGAAAGCTCTCCTGGCATGGGTCTTCATATCCCTCCAATGTTTTTCAGCTTCAGCTTCAATCCCTCGTGCTGATCGCCGACTCCACTTTCCGGCGCTTGAGGCGTTTGCCTAGCTGTGCCCGTGTCCTGAGCTGTGTCTGGAACTCTATCAGTTGTCGCTGCCGCTCCATGAGTACATGTAACTGGAATCATTTTTAAATGACTCACATCTCTTTCCTCCTTCTTGCACTTGGACTATATTCCCTTTTCTGTTGACTATCAGTTACTCGGTTGTATCAAACGTGGGTGTCAGCTTATGTGAGAACAAGACATTGTTCAGCACAATTTTGTCTCCAGGTTGGATATCTGGTGCTTTGGCGCCTCTTTTATTGTCTGCTTTCTCTTTTCCTTTCTGTTTTTTCAAGCAATCCAAGCCCCTTTCCGAGGATTCACCAACATCACCTACTAAGTCTTGAATGTCTGGTATCTAGTCTCTAATGACCCGGTTAAACATCAATTCCGAAGTAGCTGCTCCTGGAACCACAGGATGGTGGTGTTACGTTGTACATCATGACGAAGTTTTGAGCTCTTGTCTATAATCTTTCCCTTTCGACCATGCGATTTTAAGGCGTTTTACCAAAGATCTGGTCATATTTTCAACTTCGCCATTCACCTGTGGCCAATATGGTGGTGTCGTTATTTGGGTAATACCGTTGGTCCGACAAAAAATTTTAAGTTCAAGACTTACGAATTGCCGGCCGTTATCGGTTCTCAGCGTTCGTGGTATTCCCATACAAGACAATATCTCTTCCATTTGTGCGATCAGCACCTTCGACGAAATGATTTTAATAAATTTCAATTCCATGTATCTGGAAAATTTGTCGATTAATACCAGTACATTAGTCGTTGCCCGGCAAAGGTCCTAGTAAGTCGGATGCGACACATTGCCAAGGACCTGCTGGGAACGCATGGCTATCCATCGGCGCTGGTTTATTTGCTAACGATACGGAGATGTAGTCTCTACAGGACTTAACAATACGTTCTGCTTCTCGGTCGATCCTTGGCCACCACACCTTTGAGCGTAGTCATCGTTTCATGGCAGACTCGCCTGGATGGCCCTCGTGAGCTAGTTCGAGCACTTGGGATCTTAGTATTGTTGGAATGACTATTTTGGTTCCGCGTAAAAGTACATTGCCAGCTGACGATTACTCCCATCAAAATGGATAATATGGGCTGGATGAGTTCGTCCCCCATGAGTCGTTGCTAAGATAGATCATTGCATCAATTATTTCCTCGTCCTGTACACTTTTCTCCATGATTTCCGATATGGTTAGCGACTTTGGTACTTTTTCGGTTACAATGGAAGATGTTCTGCTCATCCTGCCAGTCGAAAGCTTTCGCTTTTGTTAATTGGCATAAACGCGACACGGAATCTGCGATATTTCCTTTCCTGCTTTATAAATAACTCGGAATCGGGAGGACTTTAGACGTAACAACCAACATTCGATACGTGCCGGTGGTTTCGAAGTTGGTTTGAAGATGGATTCCAAAGGCTTATGGTCCGTTATCAAATTAAATTCCAGTCCTGCTAGGTAGTAGTAGAATTTCTCAACTGCCCACACTAGTGCCAAACTTTCTTTCTCCGTTTGCGAATATATTTTCTCAACATCAGTTAGGCTTTTACTGGCGAACGATACGATATGATGCTCGTAATGGTCATCAATCTATACTAGAACAGCTCCCAATGCCACTGGGCTTGCATCCGCTATGACAGCCGTACGACAATTTTTGTTAAGGTATGACAGATTTGCCACCTCGACGACTTGCTTCTTTCTATCGTTCCTTGTTGCTCCATTCGAATTTGGTGTTTGCCTTTATCAATTTTCACTTGTGTTGGCGATATCCGGTATAAATTTCCCTGCATTTGTTGCGAGGCCTAGAAAGCTCCTTGTCTCCTCCTTAGGTTTTGGAGCACGGAAGTCAGTGATCACCTTGAACTTCTCTTAATCCGCTTCAATGCCATGGTCCGACAGAATGTGGCCTAGAAATATGAGTTTAGGTTTTATATGCACATTTCTGCTTATTCAACACCATGTAATGGCTATCAAAGATTTTTAGAACTGCTGCTAGCGCCTCTTCGTTTTTGCTAAAAACGATGACATTGTCAATATAGTTGAGCAGCCTGCTAACAATTCCTCCAGCCGACTCTGGAATATTTCTGGGGCCGAGTTAACCCCGAAAAACAGTCTTTTATAACGAAAAAGTCCCTTATGTGTAATAAATGTCGTAATCTGCCGACTTGACTCGTCGATCTCCAATTGATGATAAGCATTTTTCAAATCCAGCCTTGAAAAATATTTTGCCTCCCGTTGCTGGTCATGAACATGTCGAATGTTGGCAACGGGTAATTTTCCCTTGAGATGGACAAATTCGCCCTTTGCATATCCAGACATAGCCTTATCTCGCCGCTTCCTTTAAATACAATTACCACCGGCGAAATCCATAGGCTCGGTCTACGAGCTGACCCTATGTCTTGCTGCACAGCTTAGCTTATCCTTTCTGCGATTTGGTCTTCTAACGTGGTCGGAAATCTTCGCATTTGCTGCTACACTGGTCTCACATTGTGGTCTATGGCCAATCTCAAAGGTGATGTTTTCCATTTCGGAAAATGTGCATGAGAATCCACTCTATTTACGCCTAAACCAAGTATTAGTACGTTGAGTTGTAAAGGCGTGTCTCGCCTCAGTAGCAATTGTCTCCCATTTTCGATTATATAAAATGTGGCAATCATCTCTGGTCTTTCTTGAATTTTATTCGGAGCTTCAAAAACGATAACAACCCTCAGCGTCTCGTCCGAAGCAAAAGCTCTAAACTGGGTAGACGAGCTGGTACGAACATTGAACACTGTCGTCCTTATCTATTTGCAGCCAATGGGCATGGCTTATCAGGTTGTACCGCGACCCAGAGTCAATTATCATTTGTAGCTGGGTTCCCCCAGCTAGGCAGGGTACAGTTTCTTCTCCTTCTGGTTCGCTAGTTACTTTAAAAAAGTTTGACCAATTGTACATGGCACTGCGAGGTTCGCGGTCGCTTGCGCTGATTCTCATATGGTGTTCCAAAACGTCATTGTAGTATTACTCATACCAGCATACTGTCCGAACCGGGAACATTTATTACATTCTGAGTTCCTTGCTGGGCATGCCATATTGCGTTCAACATTCTGCTCCACACTGGCCACACACGACATCTGTCTTGTCTTTTCTTTTTGTCTGAACTGCGATTTTCTCGATGTCGGCATCCAGCGTGATCAGCATTGCTCAAACTGCTGGTTCACTTGTTCTTCAACTGTGTACGTATTTATTATCTCCTTCAGCTTGAGCTCTGATTCTAATAGATTCTTTTTCAACGTAGTCTTAGCCCAGGCATCAATTATTTTATAAGCAATGCAGATTTCTTCGATTTCGATCTTGGTGGGTCCAAACGAGCCCTTACTGGCTTGTTTTTTTTTTAGCCGTAACAAGAACTTGGAGCAGCACTCACCTTGACGGGGCACCATGCTGCGAAACATGTGCCTTTCGAATACAGCGTTACGTTGCGGTGAAAAATATTCATTAAATTTATTCGCATCGTATGACACTAACGCGCCTGGAAGACTGGCAAACGTAAAAAGGACAATGATTTGAGAGTATGCACTTGGAATGTACGGACACTGTACAGACCCGGTGCTGCTCAACAACTAGCGGATACCCTCAATAAGTTGAAGGCTGACATCACGGCTCTTCAAGAAATGAGATGGATTGGACAGGGCTGCATGAGGAAGAAAGCCTGTGACATATACTACAGCTGTCATAACAGTAGACATGAGTTTGGATGCGGTTTTGTCGTAGGATCCAGGCTACGGCACCGTGTCTCGCAGTTTACACCATATAGCGAGAGAATTGCGACGATCCGAATTGCTGCCAAATTCTTTAACATCAGCCTCATCTGTGCGCACGCCCCAACGGAGGACAAAGACGATGCTACCAAGGATGCTTTCTATACAGAGCTCGACCGAGCGTATAGCCGATGCCCGTCACATGACGTTAAAATTCTCCTGGGAGATTTTAATGGCAAAATCGGACGGGAGGGCATTTTTTGAGCAAACTTTGGGAAGTATAGCCTGCATGAGTCTACCTCGGTCAACGGGCTTAGGCTGATAGGATTTGCTGCTGCGCACAACATGACAGTTCGTAGTACTGGATTTCGTCATCTCGACATCCATAAGGCATCCTGGCTCTCCCCTGATCGTCTGACTAGCAATCAGATTGATCACGTTGTGATCGATGTAAGGCACGCGTCTAGCATCCTAGATGTGAGATCCTGTCGGGGTCCCAACATCGACTCCGACCACTACTTAGTTGTAGCTAAGGTTGGCGCACGGCTATGTGTTGCGAAGATCCCACATCGAGGTATGGCAAGGAAGCTTGACATCGGAAAGTTGCAGTCACAACAGCATAAGGATGCCTTCTCCACTCGACTCTCATGCCGACTGGCAGAACTCTCTCCAACGCCTTTAAATTCTGCTGATATGTGGTCGCACATATCAAACTCCATAACCACTTATGCTGTGGAAACTCTGGGATTCCAGCGACCTCCGAAAAGGAATCCATGGTATGACCAGGAGTGTCGAGAAGCGACTGCTGCAAAGGACGCCGCCTACAGAAGAACGCTCCAAGCAGGAGCCACTCGAGCGGTAGTAGACATTTATAGGTCGCGGAGACGAGATGAGAAGCGCCTTTTCAAGAGGAAGAAGCGGGAGATTGAAAGGCTTGAGTGTGAGAAGATGGAGAGTAGCAGATGCAGGAATGATGCCAGTGACTTTTACCAGAGAGTCAAACGTATGACTCAAGGGTATAAGCCTGGATCGCTTGCCTGCAGGAGTGATGACGGAAACCTCGTCACAGATGCGGAGATGGTACTGAGGTTATGGCGGGATCCCTTTGAAAGTCTTTTGGCTGGAAACAGTGAAGGCGAACCTGACGAAGTGTATCCACTAACCCCAATCTGAGATGATGGTGTTAATGTTCCCATCCCTAGCCATACGGAGGTCGAAGTCGCAATGCGCCGACTTAAAAACAATATAGCCGCAGGAGCTGATGGGCTACCGGCTGAATTGTTTAAGGCCGGAGGCGATGATTTGGTAGGGTGCATGCACCAGCTCATCAGCAGCGTATGGCTATCGGAAAGCATGCCCGTTGATTGGAACCTCAGTATAATCTGCCCCATCCTGAAGAAGGGTGCTGCTATACAGCGCACCAACTACCGTGGCATAAGCCTTCTTCCCGTCGCATACAAGGTTCTCACGAGCGTGTTGTGTGAGAGACTTAAGCCATGTGCTGAAGCATTGATCGGACACCTACCACCTGTTTGTCGATTTTAAAGCCGCCTTCGATAGCCCACAGCGAGATCGCCTGTACTCTGCCATGTCTGAGCTTGGTATACCTGCAAAGCTAATACGGCTTTGCAGAATGACATTGAGCAACACCATCAGCTCTGTCAAGGTAGGAAATGACCATTCCGAAACCTTCGTTACCAAGCGTGGTCTCAGACAGGGCGACTCGCTGTCATGTTTGCTCTTCAATCTACTGATGGAGAGTATAATAAGGAAAGTTGGAGTGCATCGGACGGGCACAATACTGGGAAACAAATGTGTCCAGCTCCTTGGTTACGCCGATGATATTGATATTATTGGTCGTATCATGGGCAAAACGAAGTTTATGGTGTGCAGTAGCAGAGAGTCGCGGCGTCTTGACTCTCACCTTACTGCTGGCGACTATAACTTCGAGTCTGTCAAGGAATTTGTCTACTTGGGAACTGCAGTGACCAATAACAATGATGTCAGCCTGGAGATCATTCGGAGGATCACACTTTCCAACAGGTGCTACTTTGGGCTTAGTAGGCATTTTAATAATAGAGCCCTCTCTCGGAAGGCAAATGTTGCACTATACAAAACGCTCATCACTCCAGTGTTGCTGTATGGTGCGGAAGCCTGGACAATGACGCAGTCAGATGCAGCTGTTCTTGGTGTCTTCGAGAGAAAGATTCTGCTCAAGATCTTCGGACCAATTTGCGTTGGCGGTATCTATCGCATCAGGTGGAACGATGAGCTGTACGAGTTATACGGGAATGTGAACATGGTCAAGCGAGTTAACATTCAGCGCCTTCGCTGGGTAGGCCACATTGCCCGTATGGAGGAAACAACTCCAGCTCGCTCTGTTTTTGATGCGGTAGTTCGCGGACAACGGAGGAGAGGAAGACCACGCGCACGTTGGAAGGACCAGATGGATGCCCTCCTAGCAGCACTTGGAGTTACCAACTGGCGAAGTCGCGCACAGGACAGAGAAGCGTGGAGGCAAATCGTACATAAGGCTGAGCCCCATTAGGGGTGTTATGGCCAATTATTATTATTATATATCGTATCCAGCGACAAATAGTACAACTAGATCCCAGTCTGTCCAGGGCTCGAATCTCACAAGAAATTTGTGAAGTTCGCGGAGACGCTATAGACTGAGTAGCACTAGTCGCAGTGGTGCTCGAAACGTGCCGATAAGAAGGGGAGGCGGGTCTTGGGCCTCGGAAATCCAATGGCGAGGCCGCCGCTGATCTCAGTTGACCACCAGGCCAATAGAAAAGCAGGGGGAAAGAGAATAGGACGACAGCTGCTCTGCCGTCCTTTCTCGGCGAGTCGCCATCGGGACGCCAGCGGGGCCGCCGTTGATCTCAGCGAGTCGCCGTCGGGACGCGAAACACAATCAGCGGGGCCGCCGATATCAGATCACAGACTCCGGGGCCCCAGAGTCTGCTGTCGATTTCGTCAAAAAGGTCGACAGTATGGCGCACTAATTGATGCACAAAACTATTTCTTTTCTTTATGCTTTCTTTCTTTCTTTATTCTTTTTATTATTATTTTCGCCTAACTGTGAACCTTAACGTCACACTAACCTAACGGTTGCCTACTAATTTTTTTTTCTTATGTCCTACTTGCTACAAAATATCTTACAAACTACAAATGATTATGGGGTGGGATAAGGGCCCCTTTAAGAATTGCTGCAAGTCCAGGGCCCACCTCGCTATCTTTCCTGATGGGCTCTCGATGGAGTTGAGCCATTTGCGGGCCAAATGGTCCGTCACCACCTCGAAGCGATAGCCCTCCAGGTAACATTGCATTTTCTTGATGCCCCACACAATATCCAGGCACTCCTTTTCCGTCGCCGACAACTTCCGACTACGCTATCACCCTCTCATCTTCGTCAATTGTTTGTGTCAGCACAGTCGCTCGCGTCTGTTTAAAGGGGAAACCTCACTGAGAAGT
The DNA here is from genome assembly GCA_018152125.1 of Drosophila dunni. Lineage (NCBI taxonomy): Eukaryota > Metazoa > Arthropoda > Insecta > Diptera > Drosophilidae > Drosophila > Drosophila dunni. The sequence goes on along the minus strand of JAECXC010001574.1, from coordinate 238,678 downwards.
CTGAACACGCTTGCATCGGAGCTGTTGTCAGCTTCTCTTCCAGTTCCCGAAAAGCTTCTTCCTGCGCCTCTCCCCATATCCACTTTTGGCCATTCCTGAGGAGCGCTGTCATCGGTTCTACCAGTATTGCGAAGTTCGGGACGCCTGTATAACGACGCCATCGCTAGGCATTGTCGCAAAGTTTTTAGGTTGTGGGGAGCCTGAAGGTTCCGGATCGAGTCGACCTTGTCGGGATCTGTACGGATTCCTTCCTCGCTGACCACATGACCTAAATACTTCTGGAAAAACCGGCACTTCTTTCTGTTAAGCCTTAGGTTCACTGTCCACAGTCGCCGAAACACCTCTCTTAGGTTGGCGACATGCTGTTCTCTCGTGGCTCCCGTCACCACAATTTCGTTGAGGTATGCGAACGCGTGCGGCTCCATCTCCGGTCCAATCACTGTGTCGAGGGTTCTTTGAAACGTCGCCCCTGCTGACTGTAAGCCGAATGGCATCACCTGCCACTGGAAAAGTCCTCTCCCCGGCACGGTGAAAGCTGTATATTCACAGCTATCCGCAGCCCTAGGGATCTGCCAGTATCCGTGTACCCATGCTACATAAGAAATCCATTCCCAGGATGACGTTGTCCAGCATGGTGGGTATACCCAGCACTGTCACCTTCACCGTTTCTCCCGCCAGGCCTACGTCGATTAGCAACGCCCTCCGGATTTCCAAAGAAGATCCGTCTGCCAACCGGATCCGGGTACTCGCTCGGAGCCGCTCTGTTATGCTCTGTTTTTTTCTTCATTTTATTTTTGTCTACATGGCCTCTGGCCCACTGTACATTTCACTCGCTTTCTGGCCCACTGTACATTTTTCCGCTGCACACCGAGAAGTCACGGGCTCTCGCACTTGTTCCTCGCTTTCGTATTCTCGCGGCGACAAACTCACCCCGGAAACGCATGAAAGTGTGACTTCGTCTCATTCACCCTTTTCGCTTTGCGCGGGCTCGAGTGCGCGCTCATCGCCAACTATTTACTAAGCATCGCGCGCTCTATTTTCAGTCGGCCTTTTTGCTGCGTCAAACTCCGTCGCTGCGACGCGAGCCTGAACAGCGGGTCCGCCGTTAAGCTCCGCGAGTCACTTATTCCGGAAAGAGGTTTAGTGGGGCGAATAAGTCGGTCTTCGCGATATCAGATCAGAGACTCCAGGGCCCCAGAGTCTGCTGTCGATTTCGGCAAAAAGGGCGAGAGTATGGCGCACTACTTATTGCGCTGAAGCAATCCAAAACTATTTCTTTTCTTTATTCTTTCTTTTTTTATTATTTTTATTATTCCTTTCGCCTAAATTTCAACCCTAACGTCGCACTGACCTAACGGCTGCCTATTCACTTTTCGTTTTCTTCGAATTACGCACACGCGTCTGCTGCTGTTGGGCCTCGATCGCAAAGTCGCGACGATCTCTGTCGCGCAGCGCGGAAGCTGTCGCGATGCAATTTCACCATGGCTTTCGTGTAGAGTTGCATCTCCTCACCACGGCTTCGTACAGAGTTGCCTCCGGTCATCATCCGCGCTCCCGACAGGGGGCGTCGCTGGTTTGACTCTTACCGATAAGTGAAGTACTGTCCTGTTCGATAACTTAACGATATAATTCAATATTCAATTCAAAATTAACTTACAAACTAAACAAATTGTCCTAGTTGCTACAAATTATCTTACAAACTAAAAATTATCTTACACACTACAAATGATTGTGAGGTGGGATAAGGGCCCCGCCTTACACGGTACACTTAGCGTGCATGTTTTGTTTACTATCCGATACTTAAGATTTGGCCTTGGAATCATTTAAAATCCATAAATACCAAATATCTACGGAACAAAGAAAGAAAAAAAATTGTTGGAATAACCCTATTCCACAATCAAAATATACCATTAGTCAATACTATTTTGTCATTTGTAATGATACACATGTTTGGTCACACTTATATTTTTCAAATCCGTTTTTCCACTCACTTTTTGATCTATTGTTCTGTGGTGTGGTGTTGCAGCTGAGGAGAGTACTTAAATTAAAACTTATAAAATAACAGCAATCGTACATAACGACTTCTTCATTTTAATATAAATAACTTCTCAATTATTAAGGCTAGTTTTTCAACAGATTATGGGCCCAGTCCATGCCAAATAAAAGTGACTAATTAGAACAGCAAATAATTGTGAAATAAGATTCCACTTCGCGTGTTATATATTTCTTGGTGTCTGTGTATGTGTGTGTGTGAGCGAGTGCATATACGTGTCAGGATGGATAAGCCGTTCAATGGCGAAAAGTATGGAAATTTAGAATTAGGGCATTGTTTGCCGAAATGGATATGCTAAAAGTTATCGATAATGAGATGCCTAACGAAATAGACGATGTTTGGGCAAAAACAGACCGTTGTGCGAAAAATACCATCATTCAATACTTGAGCGATTCATTTCTAAGCTTTGCTGCAAGCGACTTCTCGGCGCGTCAAATTATTGATAGTCTAGACGCCATATTTTATTACTTTTGATGAAAAAGTATGTGAATTATTGGCGGCAGGCGCAAAGATGGACGAGATGGACAAGTTCGCACATTTGCTTCAGACTCCTCCCTCATCTTATAATAGTGCAATCACGGCCATTGAAACCTTATCGAATGATACTCTAAAATTAGTTTTTGTTAAGAACAAGTTGTAAGATTTTGTAATTAAAATTAGAAATGATAGTGTTGACACGGTGGTTAAAAGTAAAAGCAATTTTAGTAAAAATAGTTCCTTTAATAATAGAAATGCACAGGCTAATAAAATTTTTAAGCACAAAGCTAAAATTAATATTAAATGTCATCACTGTGGAAAAATGGGTCATATCAAAAAGGACTGTTACAGTTATAAAAGAATCACAAATGAAAAGAATAAAGAAAACAATAGTGCTCAGCTAGCAATATCACAACACGGTTTTGCGTTCATGATCAAAAGTGGTCAAAAGGCCTCAGTGAATAATAAAATTGGTTTTATACTCGACTCTGGAGCAACGGATCATTTAATTAATGATGATTCGTTGTGTGATAATTTTGTTACTCTGGAGCGTTCAGTGAAAATTGCTGTCGCAAAAGATGGCGAATTTATCTTTGCTACAAAGCGATTCACTGTGCTTTTGGAGGATGATGACGCAATCATACTGGAAGATGTCCTCTACTGCAAGGAGGCAACAGCAAATCTGATATCTGTCAAGAAGCTACAACAAGCCGGGATGTCAATTAAATTTGACTCTGATGGAATGTCCATTTCAAAGAATGGAGTGACAGTGGTCAAAAATGCAGGTATGTCAAACAATGTACCTATTGTTGAATTCCAAGCATTTTCTGTGGATGCGAGGTTAGGTTATATCATTAATGGAAAATTGTTAGAAATGAAAAAAAGACAACATTTATTTAACGACAGCAGTCTTCTAAAAAGTTTAGAAATAACAAATGATATTTGTGAATCATGTTTAAATGGAAAGCAGGTTACCATTTAAGAAATGCAAAGATAAAAGTTATATTAGCAGACCTTTATTTATCATTAACTCAGACGTTTTTGGCCCAATCGCACCAGTGACCCTAGATGATAAAAATTATTTTGTGATCTTTGCAGATCAGTTTACGCACTACTGTCTGACTTATTTGTTGAAGTACATGTTTAAAGATCTTGTGGCAAAAAGCGAAGCTCACTTTAATCTGAAGATTGTCAATCTTTATATTGATAATGGTAAAGAATATCTCTTAAATGAAATGCGTGAGTTTTGCGTAAGAAAAGGCATAACTTATCATTTGACTGTGCCTCATACACCAAAACTAAATGGTGTTTCAGAGCGAATGATAAGAACCATCACCGAAAAAGCTCGTGCTATGGTGAATGGTGCAAAGTTGAACAAAAGCTTCTGGGGCGAAGCAGTATTGACTGCAACACATTTAATCAATAGATCTCAAAGCAGAGCTTTAATGATAATAGAAAGACTCCGTATGAAATATGGCATAATAAAAAACCCAACTTAAATGTTTTAAGAGTGTTTGGTGCAACTGTGTATGTGCACAATAAAACAAAACAAGGAAAATTTGATAAAAAAAACCTTTTAAAACTATTTTTGTGGGTTATGAACCGAATGGTTACAAATTTTAGGACGCAATCAAAGAAAAATTTACTGTGGCAAGGGATGTTGTTGTCGACATCAAATTGTTTTCAAATAATGCCACTGAAAATAATGACGATAGTAATCAAAATTGTAGAAAAAGTAAAAGACTAAAGGCAAAAGCTCGTGTATCTTATAACGAAGATAACGATAGCCTGGATAAATATATATTAAATGCCGATACAGTTTTTAATGATGCCCAAAATTCTTTTGAAGAAATCAAGCACAGAAATGATAAAAAAGAATGGTAGGAAGCCATAAACACAGAGTTTATTTTCATTCCATTTAAAGCTATATTTAGTTAACAAAAGAGTTTTGGTGCACTTTTTTATTTAAGTCTCTTCCCATTTTGCACAACAAATATTTCACAACTTCACACACCCAATTCACGATCGCAATTAATATACAACGTCTGGCAAACAGACGCTTACCGATTTGCTTGCCTATATAACTTTGACGACACCCCAAAAGAAGACAGATCTAGAAACCCACGGAATGCCGATTGGGCCAAATTCGAGACTCATATTTCTACGACACTAGGTCAACCGGGCGCTATCGAGTCGGTGAGTAACATTGAGCAGTCACTTTCGCTATTAAACACCACCCTCCTGGACGCCTATAATGTGTCCTGCCAACTATCAAGTCGGAAAAATGGTCCACACCACTCTGGTGGAGTGCCGAGCTTTCTGTACTGAGAAATGACGCTAAGGTTCTGACCAAGCCAGCTAAAAAGACCGACTTGCAACTGATTTACGAAGAATATAAGGTAGGTCTCAGATCACACAAAACCGCTATTAGGAAGGTCAAGAAGAGCTCCTGGAGGAGTATTTGCTCCAATCTGGAGTCAGTGCCCGAAACCGCCAGGCTGAGGAGGCTGCTGTCTAAACAACCGCCTATCCATAGCCAACAGAAACTAGACGATGGATTATGGACGGAGAGTAGTGAGGAAACTCTAGAAGCTCTAATTTCTACCCACTTTCCGGGCTGCGTGCCTCCCACAGAGGAGGCGCCGCAATGTTCCGTGCGTCACGACCTCCCACTTCCAAGAGAACAAGTCACAACGCATAAAGTACTAAAGTACCTTCTCAAGGATAAAAAGCCCCGGTATAGACAAGATTTCTCCAGCCATGCTACAAACTACCAAAAACGTTGTCGTCTTATGGCTATTCAAAATATTCGAAGCTTTCCTTAAAACGGGCCACATACCAACTCAATGGAGAACTGCACGTGTGGTATTCCTGCCCAACGCAGGGAAATGCGGCCATAGCATCCCAAAGGACTATACCCCAATCAGTCTCACATAATTTCTGCTAAAAACTATGGAATAGCTGCTGGGTCTCAGCATCAGAAATGCAGCTTAAGATTGTATGTCAGCCAACCAGCACGCCTATGCGAAGAGTAAGTCCGTCGAAACGTCACTGCATTCACTAGTCGCCAATATCGAGAAGGCGCTACGTAGTAAAGGATAAGCACATGGAGTCTTTCTAGACATCTCAGGAGCTTTCAACAATGTCCGCAGTAACACTTTTATCGATAAACTCCGAGTGATCGATACACACCCAACCATTACGCACTGGATCAGTCACCCGCAAGGCTGTAGGAAAGTTTAGTCGGAATGGAGTGTGGCAACGTTAACGAAAAGCGCAAATAGAGGCACCCACCAGGGAGGAGTCCCGTCTCATAAATAGATTTTATCGAGAAGCAGATATAACGGATAGAGAATCATAATTATAAAGGGAGTCTGCCCTTCGATTATGAGCTCCACGGAACGGGCCCTATCGGAGTTAAGGTAACCATGGCGCTGTATTCTTCCAAGAAGATACTCAGTTGCCACTACTCTGCCACTGTCTTGCTTTAAAGTGAACAAGGATAAGATGTCTAGGTGCACCGCAAATTCGCTCGCTGAAAGAGGCACCAGAGCGTTCGCCAAGAGACCTACTGATGTTTGCGAAACGCTCCTCATTTCTCCTAGATTTGTAGCCTGAATAAACTCCGCGACCGGACTACTTAGGGCCTATGTACAGTACGCGCGAGAACGTCTGGCTTAACCTTACCTCATCTTATATTTTTTTAACGATTCCTACTTTTTTATCACGTCAATAAACTTGCTTATATTGGGGAAGTTGGGGTATCGTGCGCCACGTTTTTATTTTGGTCGATATTTTCGAGAAATATTTTAAAATTGAACTTTTTAATATGGCAAGATATTCTAGAGGAACAAACGTAACTTCTAACCACAATAGTTTTTTATTTCAATATTTTTTTCGTTAAGTTTTTGTTGTTTGAAAAAAAAAAAAGGTTTATGAAATTACAAAAAGTTGTTGGGAATCGTGGGCCACCCTCATAATCCAGTCAAAAGCAAAGAATTTTGATACAAATCTTTATTGGAATTATTAGGAATGACAAATCAGGTAATTGCAATTGCATTCATCAAAATAATCTAAATTTGGCTTATCCTTACCGTGTAAATGCTTCTAATTGTAATTTTAGGCCATTGATCACTGAAAAATCGCTTTTGAGTGATCTAAAAGCTGTTAAACCTGTTCTTTCCTCGGGACCGGATGGAGTTCCAGGTTGCATGCTCAGAAACAGTGCCGACCGCCTGTTGAAACCTTTGTATACATTACTTAATTTGTCTGTTGAGTCGTGCTGCTTTCCTGACATTTGGAAAGCATATTTTATTATTCCCCTTCATAAAAAGGGTACTAAATCTGACACTTGTAACTATAGGGGTATCTTAAAGTTGTCTGCAATTCCTAAAACTTTTGAGAAATTAATAGCTTCTCAATTGCAACATCTTTGTAGATCTATTGTTTCACCTTGCCAGCACGGGCTTATGAAATATAGATCTACTTCCACTAATTTATTAGAATTTACTTCCGTTGTTATACAGGGGTTTCAAAATAAATTGCAAACAGATGTCATTTACACTGATTTTAGCAAGGCTTTTGATACTGTTAATCATTGTCTTTTAATACAAAAACTTAATTTGCTTGGATTTCTAGAACTCAAGTTCTAGAACTCAAAAAGTTAATTTTAAGGGAACATTATCCAAGCCAGTGCATGTTACCTCGGGGGTTCCTCAAGGAAGCCATCTTGGGCCTTTACTTTTTTCACTATTTGATTTGCCTTCAGCGATTTCTAGTTCCCAGGTTCTGATGTATGCCGATGATGTAAGACTTTGTTTGAACTGAGTATCGCCTGAATTGCGGTCTACAAAGCGATCTCGACACACTTCAAGCCTGGTGTATAGTTAACTTACTACATCTCAATTTTAGTAAATGTAACGTAATGTCCTATAGTAGGCGAATACCAACCTATAATAACTAGTTTCTTGACGGCAAGCCTCTTTATAGAATAAAGTCGGTTAATGATTTGGGTATCCTTTTCGATCCAAAACTAAAGTTTCATAAGCACATCTCTTCTGTTGCTAATCGAGCATTCGGTGTCTTGGGCTTCATAAAGCGGTGGTCTAAGGAATTCGACGATCCCTAGCTAACAAAAACTCTTAATACTTCACTTGTACGCCTATTCTTGAAAATGGATAGTGTGTATGGTCTCCCCAATACATGATTCATCAGGACAGATTGGAATCTGTACAACAACCATTTCTTCTGTTTGACCTTAGGGGCCTTAGCTGGAATACTAATATTCGATTACCTTCGTATCGTAGTAGACTTTTATTGATTAACCTTCCTTCCCTTTCGGATAGCAGAACCATGCTTGGTGTAGTTTTCTTACACAAACTAATTAATGGTCAGATAGATTCCTCGTATCTAATTAGCCAAATTAGATTTGCTGTTCCGATCCGAAATACTAGAAACTTTCTTCTTTTGTCCCTTCAACGTTGTACCACGAATTATGCTTTACATAATCCGTTTCGTATCTTATGTACTGACTATAATAGTTTTTCTCATGTAGTGTGTGGAGCCACTTCTTTGTCTTCACTTAGAATGTCACTTCTCTCCTACATATCTACTCGCCTGCCATACCGTTGATCAACGCGTTAATAATATTTGATTTAATTCTTTTTGGTTGGTCTGGTTAGTGTTTTTCTGGGGTTTTCCTAACCCTTGCAACGAATGTTGGACCAACGTCTTTTAATATTTTTAATTTGTTTCAATACTTCCCAAGTAAGTTAAGTCCATTAATTAAACTTAAATGTAAATAATAATGTAAATTTCAAAACTATTTTTTTTTTTTTGTTTTTTAAATTTAAAGTAAATCTTATTTTAAATTATTTTCTTATATTTAATTACATTAATTTAATTCATTTTTCTTTTTGTATCGACTGCTAATAGTCAGACAATAAATAAATAAATAAATAAACGGAGAAAGCAGTGGGAATTAATCAGAATTAATCGAATTCACAATTTGGGCACGTAAACGTGTGGGCACACTGCACATTATAGAATTATTTTTCGTCAGTTCCTTCGGCATTTCCTCCAAGCACAGTCCACATCTTCATCATCATCGTCATCATTATCAAAATCACGTTCTTCTGGTTGTGGGTGGCCCAAAAGTTTCCCACAAGCCATGGTTTACACAATGCCGGCGTTTGAGTGACTTGTTGCCATTTTATGCAAAATTAATTTTTTATGGTGAAAGGACAATGTCCAAAGATATCAATTATCATTTTTACCTGTTTTGGTTCGCAGCGATGTGTCCTACAATGATGCAAATGAAACACGCAACAATTTTTTCTCGGGCACTTTTTGTCTGCAGAGTATTGTAAGAAGCTAACAATACGCATCCACAGGCCAATTACCAATATAAAAAGAAGAGTTTAAACAGGCCTTGGCGAAAATTAATTCTTTAAAGATCGAACTCGCTAGTGGATGAACCGAGAGCCGTGGCTCGTCCTCGTTCGAATTGGCCGAGTGTGGTAAAATACCCGATTGCGTGAAGGACATACAAGTCTTCGAAGGGAGTACTTCCGAATTTGAGTTTTGGGCTTATAGGGTTAATAATATCCTGATTGATCCAGGAATGCTTCTTTCTCAGAAAACTCACGTCTTACACAAGTGGGGAAAAGCTGGCACAATTGGACGAGAGGCAGATAAATTTTACGATGAATGACTCTCTAGCGTATCGTATATAGAATATGGTACAAGAGATGGCGCAAGTGTTTAGCTCCTAATCGACACTGGAGACAACAATAGCTTTATTTGCCCCAAGGTGGCCGCCGGTTGCACCAATACACCACAAACGTTTTTTATGCAATCTGCTCCCTGAAGAATTGAAAACAGACAACAACTAACGTGTTTATTTTTCGAATACGTAGGCAACATAACCCCCCTCAGTTTTTATGTACTCCCCGGGTTAAATTCGTTCCACGGGATTATTGATGACGCTACTTTGAAAGAAATACGGTAATAGATAGGAAACGCGATCTCCTTACGATAAAACCGGGGCGAGGATTCCTTTGCTCATCCCCTAAGCCCAAGTGCTGATGAAAGAAACTGACATGGCCAAAACAGCGTTCTCGACTTTGAACGGCAAATACGAATTCACGAGATTGCCCTTTGGGTTGCGAAACGCCCCTGACATTTTCCAGCGCATGATCGACGAGTCACTTAGGGAAAATATGCTGTGTGTATGTAGATGATATAATCGTCTTCAGTAATAGTTATGACAGTCATTAGAGCCATCTACGAAATATTATCGAAACGCTTCGTGAAGTCGACTTAGAGGTTAACCTCGAGAAAACACACTTTTTGTCCACTAGGGTCCATCGAGGGAACTCGGACGGAAGCACGCGAATTAAACGCCGGTCAAACCCGGATTTTGGTCCTGTATCATCTCGAACAACCGCAGCAGATGCTCTCCAAATTGTCAAAGAACAGCAGAGCTCGTTCGGTTGACTAGCTGGGGTCCCCTTGGAAGTGCACTGCGATATCTCCGGACGCATCGGATTGGAACGCGATCCTAGACACCTGGGACGGACTCATAGAAAACAGCAACCAACAATATCAAATTAAAGATAAACTTTTCGAAGCATCGAAGCAATCGTTGGAAAGGCCAAACTCTATGATTAAGACTGTCAACAGCATCGACAACAACACCCAGGCCGGCACAGTGACTCTACATAAGGCAATGTTGATAGAAAACCAAGTCAGCGAGTTGAGCATAGCCTGTCAATTTGTTATGGCCGGCCTGGTTAACGTAAATTTACTGGATGAAGAAAAAATACGGTCGCACCTAAAAAAAATAGGCTCACTGCCCTACAAGAGCGCCGTAAAGGTGACGGAATTAGCCAGACCCATAATCGTAACAAAAGCCACATCGCTGCTGTACATATTGGCACTAACCAAGGTCATTGCCAAAGAGTACCAGATGTTGGTTAACCGACCTTTGATCTCCGCGAAAAAACAGATAGACCTCCATTATAGCAAATTGTTGGTGGCCCCGGATGAAACCTTAGCCATAACAAAAAAATTGCCTAACGCTAGGCAACACCAGCGTCTGCGCAGAGGAACGCCTGGCCCCGTTTAAAGAAGTGGGCTACATTTCCATGATATTAAAAGGAGGCAACGCAGAATGTCGTGTGGCGTCCAATCATCGAGTCGTCGAGCTGTTAGAGGACGGGACACTATTCCTAACCGACTATTACGAATCAATTACCATCAAGTGATTGACACCGGAAACTGATTGACGGATTCAGCAACGCGGAAACTGCTGACGCCACACAGCGGGACAATGGACCGAAAAATTTTGCAAAAATCATATATTTTGAGGTATTTGAAAAAATTAAAAAGCATTTAACAGAAAACTTATTAAGCTTCAGAATGATTTGAACAGGTTGATCAGTCAACAGAGTGCTTCAAATTTTAAAGTCAAAGTTCACTAATGTTTCTGCCCATGTTAGACGTATAAAATGAAAATAAAAAATACTATTTTTGATCACAATGTAATATTTTTATACTGTCTGCAATAGTATATTGGGTTTGAGCAAAAGTATAAAACGGGTATAAGGAGGAGTGGAAGGCGTGACAATACATTTATACTGTCGCTAGGAACCTCCATACCAAATTTGTGAACCTAGGTGAACCTAGTTTTTTGCTCATTGGCGATTGGGAAGTGGCATCGAAAAAAAAGGTTCTCGTATTGACTGACTAAATATTTGATCGATTGACATCAAACTTGAACTTGTAGCTTTTACCATCTCTGAAATCTGTGTGTTAATACGGACAGACAGACGGCTAATCCTTAAGATAAGTGTTACGCTGGGTAACAACTTAAGATTAGAAATTACGACTGGATTTTGAAATTACTACGTTTTGGGTTGCAAATATTTTGGTTAAATTGCTTAGCCACCTCATCCTCAATCGGTTACATTGGATTAACCAGGAATACGGTCGACCATTAAATTGGAACAAAGGCTCTAGGAAATTAAACAAGAGTTTATTAGTGGATATCGACCACTTCAAGGGTGTGAGTAGAGGCATATTCAGCTATACGCAAATCAAATATCCACCAACGGGTCTATATACTAAGACAACGATCTTCTAACATCATGGCTACCAACTCATGTTTGGAAACGATCTTAGACGATCAATCCAAAATTGGCGAGCAGATACAGGCGTTCATAAGGAACTACAAAAAGAATTCGTCTGAATGAAAACAATAGCCTTCCTATTACACTGATAAGAAAAATCAGTTATCTAATTTATGGAAGATTTTTATGAACGGTAATGCTCAAGTTGAAAGATTAATTGGGGATACACTAATAAATCATCAATGTTTTGAAGCCAATTACTTAAATTACTTAAACATAAGAAAAGTAGTTGAAAAATGCATGAGAGAATTCAACGCAAATTTAAATAATACAAGCCGCATTGAGCCTGTCGTGCGGCAACAAAATGCAATGCTGAGTTCTCTATACAGAATAATGACTCAGATCTCGCACACTTCTCATAATAAAGTTTTAGAGATTATAAGAGGTTATAAGATTTATAGGGAGTTTGAGATTTGGGCCCTAGCTTAGACAATTTTACATCAGCAGAAACAGCTGTCTTAAGAGTTCAAGCAGCAAACAGTGCTGAGACAATGAGCACATCAACACAGAGCATCCAAAATTCAGCGTTGCAATTACCGAAAGTCGCTATACCCAAATTTGATGGCGATTATTTAAAATGGCAACAATTCCATGACTTATTTTTAAAAATGATTCATGAAACTTCATTACCCACAATTCAAAAGGCAATTTTTTTTGGAGAAGCTGAAAGAAAAATTCGCCATTTGTCCTTGACAGAATCAAATTATGAGACTGCCTGCCTTGACAATGTTGCAAGATCGTTTTAATAATGAACGAGTACTTGCACAGCCATTTTGCAGAAATTGTTAAATCAACCTAACATTTTAAATGACGAAGAGGCAATTTAAAACTTCCATGACAACATTCATGAAAGTTTAGCTGCCCTTATAAATATAGGTGCCACTACGGACACCTGGGACCCACTCCTGCTTAACAAAAAACAAAAAAAAAAAAAAAAAAAGTTAGATCGGTTGAACCACACCCTTTATTCCCTCCCTCAAATCCCTCAAAAATACAAGAGAGCTTTAACCGGTAAATGATTTCTTTGCATATTGGAGCAGCGGTTTCTAGCTTTGGAAGCTATTGGTGGCAAGACAACACCAACAAAGGAGAAACATTGAACTTGCGCACAAACTAAACACCCACATGTTCGTTTTGCCAGAAAGGTGACCATTATTTATATTCCTGTGAAAAGTTCAAATCACAAAAGGTCAACGAAAAATTGGAATGGGTGCACAAGAAGAAAATCTGCATGAATTGTTTCGCCAATGACCACTGGGCTAAGTTCTGAATAAGAAGTTGTTGCCTCAAATGCGATAAAAAACATCACACATTATTGCATTTGGAAAATAACTAAAACAAGGCAGCTATAACGTCAGTTTCCGCAAATCCAAAAAAAAAAAACACGCGATTATGTGTTGTTGGCTACAGCTCGTGTTGTTATACAAGGAAACAATGGACAATTGGGTGAATGTCGAGCATTACTCGATTCCGGATCGCAAGTGAACCTTGTTTCTGAAAGGGTAATTAAGCGACTATCGTTAAATACTACAGAATTAACATTGCCCATAGAAGGAATTGAAGGCAAACACAGAACCAGCAGACAAAGGGTAAATGTTCTCATGAATTCAAGGAATAATGATTTCATGACGAGACTTAAAGCATTTGTATTGCCATATATCGTTGCTAATCAACCCACTCAGCACATAAAGGGATCCCAGTTGAAATTGCCATAAAATATATGTTGGCAGATCCAAATTTCAACAAACCAGGCAAAATAGCCATCCTCCTCGGTGCGGAACATTTTCACTCCCTATTAAAGCCAGAAGCGTTAAGGAAAAAGACGGAACTACCGAGAATGCACAACACTGACCTGGGATGGGTTATAGCAGGCAAAATTAAGGCATCATTTAGTTCATACACATGCGCTGTTGCAACTTCAGAGGAAGCGCTAGACAAGCACATCGAAAGTCTCCGGCAACTGGATAAAATCAAGCTATGTAAACCAGAGCAATCCCCGGAGCAGGAGAGATGTGTAAAGCAATTTCTTCAAAATGTTCAAACAGCAGAAGACAACCGATTAATCTATTACCTTTCTCTGGAAGCCCTTCGGGGCGGGGAAGACATGCGAAATCGCCACACGACGTTTTCTAGGTCTCAAAAAAAAGATTAGAACGTGAACCAGAAACACAAAAGGGCTACAGAGAATTCATGGCTGAATACGAATCTCTAAGCCACATAAAAGAAGTTGGGAAACTTCTGATTCAAAAATAACACTACTTCATTCGGCACCATTGTGTATTGAGGCCAGACAATACGACTACCAAACTACGAGTAGTATTCGATGCATCAGCAAAAGCATCGACGGGAAAATCATTGAACAGCATACTGCATGCTGGTCCGACAGTACAAAGCGACTTAATAGCCATTCTGCTACGCTTTCGCACTCATAAATACGTATTTACCGCAGACATCGAGAAAATGTATCGAAAAGTTTGGATTAATCCCAAAGATCAATTCCACCAGATGATTGATTGGAACAGTTAAAATACTATTGGTTAAAAATAGTTACGGACGGTAGCAAAATTAAATAAAGCTAAATATAGTTTCGGAGCGGAAACCTTGGAAAAGAACTTCTACTTAGATGTTTGTTTGACTGGTTCTGATTCTTTGCCAGAATTCATGCAAATGCAAACGGGAGCTCAACACACTACTCAAATCAGCAGGTTCAATCTTCGGAAGTGGTGTGCTAATAACACCAAAATTATGGAAACAATTACCCACGAAGATATCATATCAAGCTTTGATAGGCTTCGTCTGGATGCCCAAGAATGACCAATTCTGAAAGGATCCAAAAATAACAACAAGGAATGTAACGAAATGTATTGTAGCTTCAGAAATTGTGCAGGTCTTCGATTCGCAAGCACATCCAATGCCATAGGACAGGACTTGAACAACATGAAGCACAGAGCCCATTCGTTAGTCTACACCCCATCATGAAGGATTCACTCATTGTAGTTGGAGGACGCTTGGACGCTCGACTTCCTGAGGCAGCAAAGCACGAAATCTTGCTCCCATACAATGACCCAATTGTGAAAATGAGTGTCCAAGAAATTCACGAACAGAACATGCACTGCGCTCCGGTGGAACTTAGATCTATTAACCAACAAAATTATTGGATCTTGAACGGCACATCCCTTTAATGGAGCATTTTGAGGAATTGTGTTCGGTGCCGAAGGTTCAAACCGGTTCCGGTTTACAACAAATAATGGGAGTCCCACCCTCAGCCAAATTAACTACATCAAAACCATTCTCACACAGCGGAGTAGATTACTGCGGACCTTTCTGGACCCACCATAGGTTAGGTTAGGTTAAGCCGGACGCCTTTCCAGAGGGCAGTGCATAGGCCATTTGATGGCCCTTAGTAGTCCGTGCGTGGGGGATCCGTTACGCGTAGTCTGTCAGGATGCAAGAATGCTTGGCAAAGGCCAGCAGCTCTCCGGGCTCTTTTTTGGATGCATCCTTGTGTGAGTCTAATAATGGCGTTCCTAGACTCTTCAGGCTAGTACGGGCAGTATTTGGTACTTTGCATTTCTTGCAGTTCGCATCGTCGGTGATGCCGGGCTTGATTGCGTGCGCAGCTGCAAGGCAGTGATCCGTGAGAATGCCCACCAACAGTCCGCACTCCTTACGCGGAAGGCGCAGTATGTACCGACTGAGGTTGGCATTGTGTCCATTACACATTATTTTCGCGGTTTTACAGGACATTGTATTTCTCCACGTGCGATTTATGCGCTCTTTGGTGCTCTTCTCCAGATCACTTCGCAGTGATCTCAATGAGATAGAGACGTCTTCTTCCATGCTCGCTGGGAGATTGACACCAGCTTTAGCTAGAGTGTCTGCCTCTTCGTTGCCTTCTATGCCCTGGTTGCTTGGAACTCAGTAGATGTGCACTGACTTGGTCATGCATAAGTCATATAATGCTTTCCTGCTCACCCTGACAGTTCTGGAACTAAGAGTTGACGACATCATAGACTTTATTGCCTCTTGGCTATCTACTAGTATATTGACATTGCATACATTTGTTTCCATATGCATTGCCAGTTCAGCCGCTATACCGATTGCAAACATTTCTGCTTGGAAGATGCTGCAGTGATTCGGTAACTTGTAGGATAGTCTGATTACTGGGTTGTCGCAATAAACAGCGGCTCCCACTCCTGCGGCCATTTTAGAGCCATCCGTGTACAGATTCACGTGGCCTATGCGCTGTTGCTGGCAGATGATCCAGTCTTTAGATCCCAAGTGCACACCGACTTTGACATCTAGGCAGTCGTTGGGTAGTATATAGTCAATGTGCCTGGGCATGCTCTTCCCTAATTCACTGTGCCCATAACCCTGCAGCGTCAGGCTTCCAAGTGCCGCAAGGCGCAGGGCTGACATCGTTGCCACAAGTCTGGCTTGCAGGTTCAGGGGGGCAATCCCTAGCAGTATTTGCAGAACTTTTGTTGGGGTGCTTCTGAACGCTCCAGCAACGCTGAGGAGCGCTTGTCTCTGGACTTTTTCCATGCGGGCTATGTAGGTTACCTTCTCGGTACCTTGCCACCAGACTAGAGCCCTTAGAGCAGTGTTGGACGCACAATGGCTATGTAGATCCAATGCATTAGAAGGGGTGAGAGACCCCATGTGCAGCTGAGCATCTTCTTGGATGCGTACAGCGCTACGGTTCCCTTTTTCACCCCTTCCTCAACATTGCACCTCCACGTGAGTTTGCTGTCCAGCACCGTCCCTAGATATCTTACCTGGGAACTTGGCTCTAGCTGGATTCCGTTTAGTGTCGGGGGGATCCATTGCGGTACCTTGTACTTCTTAGTGAAGAGGATGAGGTCCGTCTTATCCGCATTTATATGTAGACCCGCTTGCTAGCCCATCTACATATCTCCCTTAGAGAATTCCCCATAATTGAGCTGAGGGTTGATGGACAGACACCCGTAATAATTATGCTTATGTCATCCGCATAGGCAGTTATTTTCGGGGCCCCCTGTCAAAACTCTTAATCAGTTCGTCTACCACCAAGTTCCACAGTAGTGGAGACAGGACGTCACCTTGCGGGGTACCCCTATTTACGCCTCTAACCACTGTGGCTGCTCCCCACTCCGACTGGACTCTCCTGCAACTCAGGAGATTGTGTATCCAGTGGGTGATAGTTAGGTGTGAATTTATCATCACTAGCCGCTCAATAATGGCTGCCGTCCTGACGTTGTTAAATGCACCTGAAATGTCTACGAAGACTCCTAGTGCATATTCCTGATGGTAGAAAGCTCTTTCGATCGAAGCTACTAACGAGTTCAGTGCTGTTTCGACCGATTTCCCCTTTGTGTAGGCGTGCTGTTTGATGGACAGCCTCCCTTCTACACTACTTCTAATGTGGAGATCTAATAACTTCTCCATGGTCTTTAGGAGGAAGAATGTCAGACTTGTTGGCCTATAGTCCTTCGGGCTGCTGTGGCTACATTTACCAGCTTTTGGTAGAAATGCTAATCTTGCTGTTCTCCATTCGGTAGGGATATGGCCTGTACTGAGACATGCTCTAAATATCCTGTGCAGCCTTGGAATGATCACATCTTTTGTGGTCTGCAGCATGGCTGGAATAATACCGTCAAGACCAGGGCTCTTTATATTCTTGAAAGAGTCAATGGCCCATCGAATCTTTTGGGTAGTGAATATTTCCATGGGGAGTTGATTTTCCCCGCATGGAATATCCTTGTGTTTCATCCCGAGCGGTAGCTCTACGGATTCTGGGAAATGGGCGGTCATAAGAGCATCTAGAGCTTCCTCACTACTCTCAGTCCAGGCTCCACCATCAGTCTCAGCTGACTTTGAACAGATGGTTGCTTGGATAGCAGCCTTCTTAGTCTTGCTGTTTCGGGCATCAAGTCTCAGCTGACTTTGAACAGATTGTTGCTTGGATAGCAGCCTTCGTAGTCTTGCCGTTTTAGTCATCGATTCCAGTTGGGAACAGAAGTTCCTCCAGGAATGCCTTTTTGCCCTTCGAATACTACGGTTGTACATTCCGAGCAGGGTGTTGTACTCTTCGTACACTACAGCCTCCCCGGAGTGCCTAGCTAGTCTAAACATTTCCATGAGATTTGTCCTTTGCGTAGAGAGTTCGGAGTTCCACCAGTGTGGTGTAGACTTCCTTATTTGCTTGGATGGTCTACTTGACTTTTTAAAGGAGTCCCGGAGGGTCTGGCATACAAACGATAGAGATGACTCTATGTCGCGTGCTAACATGGTCACGCCTCCCACCGACGCTTGGGCTGACATCCCAGCCCCGGTTGAACTTTTCAGCGAACTTTCCATGTTGCTTCCTAGATCCTCCCGGCTCATTTATTCTGGTAGCCACCCCTAGCGTTGTATACCTACTGCCAGGTTTACCTCTAGCCATGGCTTGGGTTCGGCTCCTGTCACGTCTTGACGTGCCAAGATTCCGGACCCAGCCTTAGCTAGACACTGCATCGCCTCGGAGGGCAAGTGACAATGCATCATCCGGTCGCCCGTGACGATCAAGTGCCCATTGCCTGGCCGGCACCCTCGGGGAGGGTTCAGCTAGAGAGTTTTTGCTAGCCAAGGACCCACCATAAGGTCAGAAAAAAGAAACCTGATAAGGCATATATAGCCGTATTTGTCTGTTTCGCCTCAAAGGCAGTACATCTAGAGATGGTTCCCGACTTGACAACAGCTGCATTTATAAGTGCACTCAAGCGCTTTTTGGCTCGTCAAGGAAGGGTCGACACCATATATTGCCACAACGCAATAAACTTCGAGGGAGGTTGCAATCAGTTGAAGGAACTCAATGAAGCAATCTTATCCAGAGAGGCTAAGGATGAGATCACTGAGATATGAAATGTGGAAAAAGCTTCACTCACGCTCGAAGAATTGAACACAGTGATCGCGGAAGTGGAAGCCATATTGAACTCAAGGCCACTAACACCACATTCATCGGATCCCAATGATCTAAAGGCAATCATACAAGGAGACATTCTAATCGGAGAGCCTTTAGTAAGACAATTACACTGTGAACCAACTAATACCACAATTCGTCAACAATGGGACCATTCGTCAAAACTCCGACACAAGTATGCAATGGCCCATGGGTAAAATCATCAAGGTTTACTATGTACCAGACAATCTAGTGAGATGCGCTGATGTTAAAGCTCAAAGAGGTATCATACAAAAAGAAATAATCAGACTGTGCCCACTGCTACCTAAGGACGAGATCACAGCGGAGTTACCTCAAAAACGGGCATCACAACCAGAAGAAGACTTTACTCCCACCAAGGAAACTGTCTCTAAAGGGCGCAAGACATCCGGACTACCAACACTAATCACAACAGTAATGCTAATGCTGATGTTACTACCGCAAGCACTTGCGCAATCAGTAAATATTACTCAATTTGGTACTAAACCTGGGATATACTTCGAAATGATAGGAACGAGTCGCTTCACCATATCCGAATAGAAAATTATTGCATTATGCACATGAAAAGGTTCTCAGCAACAACAGAAAGAGTGGGTGAACTGTGCTCAAAATTTCAGACCAGTTCGGCCTGTGAAACAATGTATCAGCATTTCAAACACATCGAAAAGGAACTCAAGATGGAAAACGGACCCACCAGAAATCGACGATCGCCATTGGACATAATTGGAAATATTGCTAGCAACCTACTTGGAGTCCTTGATTCCAATTACGCACTAAAAATGGCGTAAATAATAATAATAATGTATATGTATATGTATATGTATATGTATATGTATATGTATATGTATATGTATATGTATATGTATATGTATATGTATATGTATATGTATATGTATATGTATATGTATATGTATATGTATATGTCTATGTATATGTATATGTATATGTATATGTATATGTATATGTATATGTATATGTATATGTATATGTATATGTATATGTATATGTATATGTATATGTATATGTATATGTATATGTATATGTATATGTATATGTATATGTATATGTATATGTATATGTATATGTATATGTATATGTATATGTATATGTATATGTATATGTATATGTATATGTATATGTATATGTATATGTATATGTATATGTATATGTATATGTATATGTATATGTATATGTATATGTATATGTATATGTATATGTATATGTATATGTATATGTATATGTATATGTATATGTATATGTATATGTATATGTATATGTATATGTATATGTATATGTATATGTATATTTTTATGTAAGAGAGAATATTCCCGTGGCGTTAATTGCCCAACGGTGATTAAAAACGGTAACTGTAAGCGCGGAAGCCGTGCAAATAAATATAATAAAAACACAAAAAACAAACAAGTACACAAACGTGTAAACAGTAAAATAAAAATATTAATAGTTTAAAAGAACCAAGAACGAGACGACGTAACCAAGAAGGGAGCAACCACAAGCAGGAGCATTCCACGAATCTGAAATAGAAGCATACAAATGAGTTTTCTTTTAATAAAAAATGTAATAAAATAAAATAAAAGTTCTGGATATTGCCATTGTAAATCATATTTCGTTATTGGTCTATTCTTTTTGTGTCTCAGTTAGTGCGCTATATTTTCTGACGTATGTATGAATATTTGTAAATGAAGGACTAGCTAAGACAGCGACGACAGTGTTTTAGACGTTTTAGTTCAAAACGTTCAACAGGACCAAGTAAGAAACTCAGCGACGCGCGAATCAAATATGAACGCAGAGCATCTACAAGCAGGTTTCGAAGCGGCTTTGGCGGCCCAAGTGAAAATGTTTGAAAGTAAAATTGAGGAATTGACAGGGCAATTTGAAAGAGCAAATATAGCGGTACCCGCGATTGTGGTATATAAAGACGCAAAAATTGTCCCGGGGGTGCCTTGCGATGAGCCGCTTGACGGAATAAATTACTTGCCAGAGTTTAGTGGTTGACACGACACTAACGTTTCATAGCGGCAGTCCGCACACAATTCTTAACAAATATATCGACAATACGATGGCAGCTAACGCCACCATCTAGCCATGGTCATCCTCAGGAATCTCCAACTGGAAATGGACACGCTTAGACAAGGCAGCCTATGATTGCTTGAGTACAACGACGAGGTTGAGAAAAAGCTCACCTCGCTAACAAACAAAGCACATATGACTTATGACCAGGATCTGGCCAGGGGCATGTGCGAAGAGTTTAGGGGCTGCGCCCTAAGGGTCTTTATATCTGACCTGGGACGCAACTTGATCGATGTGTTGTTCGCTACTCATCCCTCCGATTTGCCATCGGCATTGGCGTTGGCTCAAGAGGTGGAGGCAAACCATGATCGTTATACGTTCGCAACAAATTTTGCTAGAAGCCGTGAAGACAAGGCAAAGCACGAGGGTCGAAATCAGAACCAATAAAACTCAAGCCAGCAACAAGAAAATAAGAACCAGAATCAAGCAGGCCATGGAAGCTGAAAAACCAGCCAAGCAGTGAGGCGAGGCCGGTTAGCACAGCTGCTCCAGTACCTATGGAAGCACTGTCGAAGTTTAGGCCGCCTACTAACTACCAGGGAGCACAAGGCTCCGATAAATCTAACACATATAGGAGCAGGCAATAAACGGGCGAATACTTCAAATCGCATGACCTGCCAGAGACGATGGACCACTTGTCCGCCAACCAAAATGACCAAGACGCGGCCTATAGTGGGAAGGCCGAAGGGAATGAGGCTGAGGTTGAGGATAGCTCCAACGGGTACGAGAGCGAGATGCTGTTGATTTTCTGTAAATTTTTTGGAGCAAAGTCCCTGCTGCCGTTCCTTCGGCGAAGAGTAGCGGGGGGCAGTCTAATGCTTTTGATTGACACTGGCGCGTCTAAGATTTACATCAAGCCTTTTAAACAACTAAAAAATGTACGCCCGGTTGAATCAAAATTCGCCATCCAATTCATTTATGGCTCATACAGCATAACTGAAAAGTGCTTGGTGCCCATGTTTGGCCTGACGGCAACATTCTTCATTTTAAAAAACTTGCACACGTTCGATGGAATCATTGGCCTCGATCTGGTCGACGCGGTCATTAACATAAAGGAGGGTAAGCTGGTAGAAGGGGGAGTTTCTGAAAAGATACACTACCACAACTGCAGAGATGTGAATCATTCCAAGATTCTCGACATCGAAATCGAGAAGCTGTAGTAAAATAGGAATTTTTGGAAGTACTAAGAAACTGTGAAAAGTCATTCGCAGACCTTAACGAATCTCTGCCTTTTAACACAGCTGTCACTGCTACCATAAGAAAGATAGATAAACAAGTATTTCATTTCAAGCTATACCCGTATCCACGAGGTGTGGATGATTTTGTCGCTACAGAGGTAAACGATCTTCTGAAAAACGGCATAATTAGAAAATCCCGCTCGCCATATAACAACCTATGTTGGATCACAAGCATAAATTAGAATAAGGAAAATAATGAATTGTTAGGATAAGTTTAAATTAACGATGTTATTGAATTGTCCAGTAGTGCAGAAAACTCTTATACTTAAGCTAGCATGTAAGTTTGATTTGTATTCGGCAGTGCAGCTGTCGCGAGCAGCAGCACAGTTCGCTTATTCGTCGCGCTGTAGCCACACACACCCTGCCAAGCATTTCCGCGATTGCATGTCCAACAATAAATTGTATTGTTTATGAACGTGCAATTTGTTCTTAATTTAAAGTAGTTTCTTGATTTTTCAACCCAGTTTGGGTTGTGGATAAGAAGGGTTTCGACAGCAATGGCAATGCCATAAAGCGTTTGGTGATTGATTTTAGGAAAGTAAATCAGAAAACTATCTCAGATAAGTATCCACTGGCAAGCATTGGTTGATTCGTCTTCATCCAAGTTCTTTAAATCAAACATGTCGACCTTCCTAAGACATCTGGCTAGGTCACTCTCTTCAGAGACATACCCTTCCAGTATATCGTCTTCCATTACGATCTCTGTCTCGAGATCCTGCAGATCCGAATCAGACTTGGGTACTGATCCCTTGCCTTTAGCGTCCGCCTTCTTGAAGGAACGGTCACAATCCTCGAGCATTGCGACCGCCTTCCTGTAGAGATCCACGGAGCGAGCATCCAGACAGGCGATAGCTTTCACCCAGCCTTGATGACACCAGGTAGGCGGAGCGCCTCCACTCTCCTCTAGGATACTGAGGAATTTGTCCTGCAGCTCATTCTCTACCATCCTTCATTTGTCACGAGGAACCAGACCATTGGGGGAGCCCCGGTCTAGGACTCCGCCGATGGTCTGGTTCCTCGCCAAAAATTCTTGATCAGCATCACAAGCCGAGTTGATATAGCCATGTTCGTCTGGCTGTCCGTTATTCCGTCTGTCCGTATGAACAAACAGATTTCAGAGATGGTAAGAGCTACAAGTTCAAGCTTGGTGTCAATCGATCACATATTAAGTCAGTCAATACAAGAATCAAATTTTTTTCGATGCCACACCCCGTTCGCCCACAATGAGTAAAAAACTAGACACACTTTGGAAAAATCTTAACATCAGTAACTACAGCACCTAGGATCACTAATTTTGATATGTAGGTTACTAGCGACAGCGTCAATGCATTGACTTTTTACATTTTGGACTGCCACGCCCCTTTTCCCCACAATACATATAAATAATTTTCAACTTTCGTTCTGTTTTTAGGTATTTGTTCATATAAAACAGCATTTTAATTGTATAATTCGAGTGGAGCCTAACTATATCAAACTATCCTAAAAGGTGCATTAAAATCGGACTACAAACAAAAAAACTAGGAGCGTTACAACATTGATAGTTGAACGCAATATCAAGGTGTGAGTGCAAGCGAGACAGAAACATACAAGCACATATTAGTCCGCATATTAGTGATCGAGCACCATCTCGACCATGCATCCGTGGGCATATGGGCATTTCCGCGGTCACTCACACGACTTTCGGAAGCAAAGTAAAATATTAAATACTAAATAAGTCAAACAAAATTAAATTTTGTACATTTCATCACTAATGATTTTTTGTAGTATTTTAAAGTACTATCAATGGTAAACAAAATTGAGAGCCTACGGCTTTTTTCATTTGAGATATAAGCCACGAAAAGGCGGTCACTCACGAGGCTTCAAAAATACATTGCTAAAGACATCAATGCTACTAATCGGCAAACTCTGCGAATTGTGTGCAAATTTTGAACTTTAAATATTTTTGCCATGGATAATAAATATCAAGCTTGATTTTTAGACTTATGATTTTTCAAAATTTTTCCTGTCCTTTTTTTTGAGAAGGATTCTTCTGGGTCACTCACGCGACATTTTTTCCAATGCAGTTTTGTATGCAGTTATATATTTAAAGTCATTGCATTAATATTTAAGTAAAATATATATGTGATATTCTTCAGCTGCAAACAGCAACAAAAATCGATCTTACAGAATTTCTGCATTTTTTGGCAGTGCCCTCTCTGCCTTCTTTACTTTTCTGGTTCTCCACATGCCGTACATGCTGTACTTTCTGAACAATTCCCACAGTTTTTCTGTACATTCCATTAGTTTTTGTGGATTATTTTTGATTTTGTCCACGTACCGTCTTTTCTTTTCATTATTTTTATTATTATTTTGTTGGTTCATTTAAATTTGAATTAAATACGTTAACAAAAACTAAAAAAAATGTATTTTCTTAGAATGAGTTGCACTTACGGTCACTCACACGACAAACTTTGGCAATGAATAAAAAATTAGCACAGTTACGGTTAATTCGTGCTCTTTTCTCTCACTTTGCAATTTTTACCGTTATTTCACATATCCAAGTTCAATTAGAGAAAATAACTTCTGCAGTAAGAGAACTCTAAATGTAGTAAATATTTTAACGAAGAATGACTATAAAACGTACCAGTCTAAGATATATATAAACTCAACTTTGAATGCAATTATTTTGTACATACGACTTTTTATGGACTATGTTAAGCCAAAAATATATAATTTCAATACTTCTTAATAATATATGATTAAACGAGTAAGAAAGGCTACAGTCGATCGAGCCGACTGTAAAAGACCCCGTACTCCCATAGTAATGCGCATTTGTATTTAATTTGAATTAAAATTTATATGTATATTTTGAATTGATATTTAAAAAAAAAATCAAATTAGCAATTCTCATTGCCAGCATTCAAACCTACGACCCTCAGGCAAAGATTTCACATCGCGCCGCAACTCTACCATTCACACCACGCACCACTTTCAAGCATCTTCCGATTATTCGCATTTACATGTTATACGTACAAGTACACACTCGTTTGAAATTATGTGTATGCACATATATATGTATGCGTGGGTAGCACTGGTCGGCACGGTAGCGCCGCAGCGTCTGCGAGCAGCGCTGACGTCACACAGGCAGCGAAATTTCAGCTAAATTACATCAACTTTCTAACGTTGTAGTTTCTTGTTAATAAACGGATTTTAATGCCGCGTGCAGGATAGGTTGATATGATATTCCTCTAAACGAAAAATTAATTACAAGCACTGTACTATTTGATTAAATGCCTTAAACCCGGCGTTGAAGTTTAAAAGTTTTTTAGCTCAAATAAGAAAAGGGGGCTTGGCAGCTCAAAATTTTGAATGGCATTGCATTAAGGCTGTCTGTAGAAACCTGCAAACCAGAATTGGTGTTCCTAAGTGTCGTAGTTACTGAGATATTAACCTAAAACATATATTTTTTCGAGGTGTGTCTGGTTTTTTGATCATTGCGGGGGTGGTAAGGGGCGTGGGCAACAATTTGAATTAAACTTGATCTGCCTGACATAATAACGGACTTTCATTCTAAATTTGGTGGCTCAAGCTTTTGTAGTTTAAAAGATCCAGGGGTTCATACGGACAGACGGACATGGCTATATCGATTCGCCTTTCGATGCTGATCAAGAATAAATATACTCCTTCTGCCTGTTACGCACATTTCGCTTCTGACAAACCTAATAGACCCCTCTACTCTTTTTTAGAGTACGGGGTCTAAAAAATTAAGATCTTCTTGCTTCTTAACTATTGCTTGACCTTTTCGCGGAAATGCCCATATGCTGTTTCACCTTTGGATTGGGGTGACTTTTTAGAGAACTATTCTACCTCTTGCCCTACTACCATTCGTTAGCATCCATGGCAGAGACAAGATCTTACCATATTGTCAGTTGCTACTCTCATTTTGACCCACTTGGATTGTGGGTCGCTTCAAGAGCTGTGGGGCGTGAAATTGCCATGGGACAGGCCAATACCTATGGAATTGCATAGCAGATGGGAACATTTTAAAGAGACCCTTCGCGAAATACATCGCATCGCAATCCCTAGATACGCTCACGCCAGCTCTGATACACGACACACTACATTGGATAAACACGTTTTCATCATTATTAGCAACATTAGTGGCCAATCGAGTTGCTGCCATCCAAGAAATGGCCAATGATGTATCGTGACGACATGTACCAACATCTTTAAACCCAGCAGATTTATCTCTGAGAGGGTGTGTTACTCATGAGCTCGTTCAGTCTATTTGGCTAGAAGGCCCACTATTTCAATGCAGAGAGCAGGAATCGACATTTTTGCATACCTGAATATCATAGCTGGCAAGCGTGATCGAAGGACTACGTCCAGAGCCTTGTACAAGACAACACTCCGCCCCAGCGAAGGACCATGGGAAGGGTCGTCGACATGTCAGCCGGAGATGGTCGAGTCAGGGTGGCCGTCGTTAGGACTGCAGTGGGCGTCCTCAAGCGCCCAATACATAAGGTAGCGAGGCTACCAGTATGTTGAAGGCAATGGCCGGCATGTTGAGGCGTGGGCTTTGTTAGGTAGATTAAGAGAAAACAACCTGAAATTGTAGAGAAAGTAGGTACGAGAGAAAAAGCTTAAAGTCATAGCATAATTCGTTAAGCCACAATTCGCCTTTCCATGCCCGCTGTCCATTAAGTCGATTGTTAATTATACAAGGGTGATGTCTAATTATTGCGTCAGTCCTCCTGATACACATTAGGCGCCTTCCTTGCTTCCGTCTTGCCGTACGTCGCCTTTGCAGGGGGAATTTGCGTGCTCTTCGTCGGTGCTCTGAAAAAAAGGCTTTAGAGCAGTCAGGTTAGTCACCCGTATCTTACGTTCGCCCCGTCGGACGAGACGTACGATATTGGGGGAGATAAAATGCACGACTCTATCCCCATGTTTCCATGCTTCGAGCGTGGAAGAGGTCTCACGAAGTCCACACATCACTACCATTGGTACTGCCACTTGCTCGTCAGCATCTTCTCCACTAGCTTCCTCTTTTCCGCTTTGAACCTTTGGAATTTCTCGCAACACTTTGCGTACCGAGCGGCGTCCCTGAACATCCCTGGCCAGTGATAGCGTTGCGCCAATCTCATCACCGTCTTCCTCACGCCTTGATGGCCGGCCGTAGGAGCATCATGGCATTCCTTTAGCACTCGACTTTTCTGTTCCCTCGGGACACACAGCTTGCACGATAAATAATCCTCGTCCTTCTTCGGCCGAGATTCCTGTAGATATTCCCGTTCTCTTCCACATAATCCGCGAACTTTTTCGGACCCGCTCTTATCAAATCACAACGTTTAACTTACCTCGGCGATAACGAACGCAAAACTAAAATTGTTGCAGCTCTAGTGCCCATCTAGCAATCCTTCCAGTGGGACTTTCGATTTAATTAAGTCAATTGAGGGCTAAGTGATCCGTCACCACCTCAAATCTATATCCTTCCAAGTTACACTGCAGTTTCCGAATCGCCCACACGATCGCCAGACCCTTCTTCTCTGTTACTGAAATGATGACCCTATCCTGCTCCTCGACTGTCTGAGTAAGAGCTGACCCAAGGCCGTAAATACTTGCGTCGGTTTGTAATACGAACATCGGCGAAAAATCGGATCATACGAGAATGGGGGTCGTCGTTAGCTTCTCTTCAACCTGTTTCAGCGCCTCATCCTGCTCGTTACCCCATGTCCACTTGCGTCCCTTCTTCAGAAGGGATGTCAATGGCTCGACTTACGTCGTAACCCGAATGGCATGACCCGCCATTGAAACAACCCTCGTCCCGGAACAGTAAAAGCGGTGCATTCTTGACTATCCATCGCCATAGGGATCTGCCAATATCCATGCTTCAAATGCAACGTCGATATGAAACCCGCGTGACGTATCCTCTCAAGGATGTGATTAATCCGAGGGACAGGATAAGCATCTGAAACATAGCGCCCCAAGACTATTAGGGCGCTATGTGGACTCCGCGACTTTTCGATGGCGCCTGCCCGGATCAGCTCGTCCACCTGTTCATCGCCGGGTTTTTCGGGTAGTATCTTTGTTTTATGGGCTTGTCATCACGCATCCGTGTTCAGCAATTTGCGTGACGCCTGTCAAGCCATCAAACAACGTGAGTTCCATCTCCATGAATTGCTGAACTTCCGGCTCCAGATCGTCCGGCCACAAAGCTCCGCGTCGCCCCAGTGCCGATCGTGGCTGCAATGTCTTGGCCAGCGATTGCCATCCTTGCGTCAATCCTACCCGCCTCCACGGTTAGTGGGGAACTGTCTGCCGGGATTGTAAGTCGCCGGTGGCGCCTCCCTCCCGGGCTGGGGGACGCCTCTGGTTGTTTCCTGCTCTCATACGCTCGCAACACACCCATCTACTTTTTCCTTATGTGCCGCATCACTTGCAAAATGTAACCCTCGCATTGTGGCACTCGAGTGCGAAGTGCCCCGCTCGACGGTGGTCAATTCCCCCGCGTGTATCATCATCCGGTTGGCGGCATCCATCGGAGCCGTAGCTGGAGGCGTGTAGATCTAGGGCCCTCCCGAGGTAGACTTGAATGGGTTGCCGGGCCGTTCCTTCGGCGCCGATGATCCATTTGAGCTCGCATGGTGCGAGCCATGTGAAACCCCTCCGATATTACCATTCGAGAACGCTCTCGAATTCTGCCGCCATTTGGGTGAGTTGCACCAACGACGCAAAATCTTGACTCCGGATATACAATGTGCATTCCGCGAAGGAGTTTTCGTACACCCGGTGTAACTCTTGTGCTGCAATTTACCCCGCTTGTCTCATAAGCAGCCTTATCTTAATTAAATAATCTTGAAATTTCTCCCCGAGTCGCTGGCGACTTGACCTGATCTGGTCTTTCAGACGTTCCAAGTAACGGGGAAGACAGTAGTTTTTACAATTTGCGGGGTCGGAGGAGCGTGGCAACAGTTAGAAATAAACTTGATCTGACTGACATAAGTACGTACATCCTAACAAGAAAGAAAAGTACAGTCAAGACTTTATTATACTCCCTGCTTTTATTCCCGATTAAATTCATTAAATCGGTATCCAGGTCTTGCAATGGATAGTACTTGTATTAAAACACGTTCAAACAAAATAAAAACGATGTTTAGTCGAACATAAATCTGTTTGTCTGCATACACATACAAATTCGTTTGAAATTATATGTAGAGCAGCTTCCCACAGTCAACGCTGGGTCTTAGTAGCCGCGCTGAAGAATCTGCAAAGCTTGCGCCTCGTGTGGTGTATCATGTTACACAGCGATCGTTGTGCAACAAAGTTGTGGGACTGGTTTTCCGTATTCTACTACTACCTTGTCCGAGAACTCTAAGATGGTGTTGCTGTGCGCAACTGAAGATATAGGTCCGACTGCCCGTTGTAACGCATACCCCATTTTCGGACCTGGTCCGACACGCCCCTTAGCGAGCGTAATTCTTTCCACCTCCGTTGGCGTGGCCCGATGACCTAAAAACCTCCTTGATGACCCCATGAACACCCTCCAACAGGATACCCGGCGAAAACTTAACAGAAGTGGCTCCTGGAGCCTGGCGAACTGAGCCTCCGCGACGCACCTCCGCCGAATGTCCATCCGATTGTATAAACGAGTCAAGTCTTTTGCGTAAATCCTCCACGTGACCCTCGTCCTAGTATACCCATCGCACGTCTATCCCAGGATTTTTTGACTCACCTGTCTCCATTCTGACTCTGTCAGATGTGTTTCTTGAGGGAAAAAAACCGTCCGGTCCAAGGTCCCTGTTTCACACACTATCTGCGACTTCTGGGCACACCACCAAAGATTGTTAGTTCCGACTCGCGTTTTCCCTCACGGCTTAATTAAAGCCTACTCGCGGCACACTGTGTAGAAGTTCTGCCACTTAAAACAACAAATTTTCCCCACTAGGCATCGACCGCTGGCCCACTGTGGCTGGCCCATTTAAGTTTTAAAAAAAAAATTCACTAAATATTGGCCGTCGGCCCACTGTGCAAGTGTATTGGCCTTTTTTCACTCGCCGCAACCTTTTATTTTCAATGTCGATTTTACGCGCGAATCCCTCACCCGTGGCCCACTGTGCAAATATTTCGTCGCCGCAACCTTTTTTTCAATGTCGATTTTATGCACGAATCACTGGCCTGTGGCCCACTGTGCTAATATTTCGTCGCCGGCGCACTACTGTTTCTGACTGCGCATTTGACACATACAACATCGAACCGCGGCACTCAGTACGTATTTTTTTCCGACGCGCCATTACTTGCGAACGCGTACGTATGTGTGCATGAGCGCGCGACAACTGTTTTCCTTACTTTTGGCGTGTGAGCACGCGTCTCGTTGAATGTCTGTGTGTGGTCGCCGACACCAGGCTCGCACACATTTTGATTGTTACTCCCCCCCGTGGGTATTGTCTACCCCATGCCAATAATTCTTTCTCCCTCGTTTTCTGCGTTATTTCCCCTTCTGTTTTTGCGCACTTGTTTGTGCACACTAGCGGGTCTTTATGCCGCCGGCGTGTAGCTTCTCTAGAACTCGGGCTTCACTTGTAAGGTCGTTTCCTAGCCAGGGTACAGATCTCAGTCTGCCCGGAGTCCGATCTCGCAAGAAAATTTATTAGTTTGCGGAAACGCTGCTGTTAGAGTGGGGAAGTACGCTAATATTGCCGGCTTAATAACACGGCTTAATAACGGGAATTATTCGAGAAATATGCATGCCTGGATTGCTCACACGGCAGACGGGATCAAATCGTTGTCCAACTACAAGTTAGTAACTTAGCGCCTGGATTGTACACAAACTTAGCATTTAATTGCCTTCAATGGCAGCCTTAAAGCTAACAAACTTAACAATGGGGAATTCAACCCTTAGGACTAAGTAACAAATAATTATAATTTGCCTTCACTGGCTCTTATGAACTAAAACTACGAACTAATGCACTAATACTGAGAATAGAAAATGACAATTATGAGAATCCAGTTGGAAGTGAGGCGGTCAGTTCGTGGG
The DNA here is from genome assembly GCA_018152125.1 of Drosophila dunni. Lineage (NCBI taxonomy): Eukaryota > Metazoa > Arthropoda > Insecta > Diptera > Drosophilidae > Drosophila > Drosophila dunni. The sequence continues at coordinate 207,657 of JAECXC010001574.1, read as the reverse complement.
TCACTTTACAAAATTCATGTTTAGAGCATATTTTCGACCGATCGTTCCCATAGGAGCTGTTGAAAATACATATGATTGTGTCAACAATTATATATCAACGTTTGGTCACACTTAGTTTGTAGGTTTTGCATTATTCTTATGTTCTCTTTTCTTCCTTTCTAAATACTCGAACAGTGCAGACGCATAAAGCGTTAAATAAACTTTATATTAAATTCAACTCGTGTTATTAACTCAATCCTCTGAAACTGATAATCTCAATCAAGAAAGAAAAGTACAGTCGAGCACGCCCGACCGTATAATACTCTCTGCATTTTAATCCCGATTAAATTATTAAAATCGGTATCGAGATATTACAATGTGCAGTATTTCCATCAAAACACCGTGAAACAAAAACAATCTAAGCAAAATCAAACATCTGTTTGTATGCGAATACACATACGTTTGACATTATATGTATGTATGTGTGTATTCGGCGCGGCCAGCATCTGCGGTCTTCGCTGACGCCACACAAGCAGAGAAAACGTTCGATCCCGCTTGTATATTTCAGTCTCGCTTGCACTCATACCTTGATATGGCGTTCAATTATCAATATTATAACGCTTCTAGTTTTCTTGTTTATAGTCCGATTTCAATGCGTCTTTTTAGAATAGTTTGATATAGTTAGCCTCCATTCGAATTATATAATAACAATGGTGTACTATATGAACAAATGTCTAAAAACGGAACGAAAGTTGAGAATTATTGTTTTGTATTGTGGGAAAAAAAAGGGGCGTGGCAGTCCAAAATTTTAAATGGCAATGCATTTACACTGTCGCTAGGAACCTCCGTACAAGAATTGGTGATACTAGGTGCCATGGTTACTGAGATATTCGCCGAAAACAACGATTTTTAGCGAGGTGTGTCTAGTTTTTTGCTCATTGTGGGCGAATGGGGCGTGTCATCGAAAAAAAAAAGATTCTTGTATTGACTGACTAAATATGTGATCGATTGACACAAAGCTCGAACTTGTAGCTGTTACCATCTCTGAAATCTGTTTGTTCATACGGGCAGACGGACAGACGGACAGACAGACAGACGGACAGACGGACATGGCTATATCGACTCGGCTTGTGATCGTGATCGAGAATATATATACTTTGTGTGGTCTGCCACGCCTCTTTCTGCCTGTTACATACTTTTGCACAAACCCAATATACTCATGCAGAGAGTATAAAAATGCCTTAAAAACGGTATTGAAGTTTGAAAGGTTTTTAGTTCTTATGAGAAAAGAGGGCGTTGCAGCTAAAAAATATTTAATGTCATTGCATAGTGAGGGGACAGTAGTTTTTACAATTTGCGGGGTCGGAGGACCGTGGCAACGGTTAGAAATAAACTTGATCTGACTGACATAAGTACGTACATCCTAACAAGAAAGAAAAGTACAGTCAAGCACGCCCGACTTTGTAATACTCCCTGCTTTTATTCCCGATTAAATTCATTAAATCGGTATCTAGGTCTTGCAATGGATAGTACTTGTATTAAAACACGTTGAAACAAAACAAAAACGAAGTTTAGTCGAACATAAACCTGTTTGTCTGAACACACGTACCACAGTCAACGCTGGGTCTTAGTAGCCGCGCCGAAGAATCTGCAAAGCTTGCGCCTCGTGTGGGTTATCATGTTACACAGCGAGCGTTGTGCAACAAAGTTGCGGGACTGGTTTTCCGTATTCTACAACTACCTTGTCCGAGAACTCTAAGATGGTGTTGCTGTGCGCAACTGAAAATATAGTTATCTCCTGCAAGATTTACTATTCTAGGATATTTTGTAATAAGTTAAACATTATTGAAATATCTTAATACTAGATACGTCTAACAAGTTTGTAGATGTTGTCCCTGTGAGTTTGTGTATGAGAACTGACTTATGATCAGCGTGGTCTAAGATATTCGCATTGATAATGTTTGATTTTGCCAACGTGATAGTCAGCATGGGTTAATGTCATTAATGAGAACTCTATTTCGTGTTAGCAATGTCTTATGTCAGTCTGTTTATTATTGGCTATTCTAAGGATTTTATTAACTATGTCGATTGGCGAATTTATCTGTGTCTGAGTCCTGGAATTTATTTCTATTTGTCTCTTCCTTGATCTAATCAGTTCTGCTTCATTCATTTTCATGTCTTCGATGTCTTGTGCTTCGGGGGTGCCAACTACTACTTTAAGTGCCATTCCTAAGAAGTCAAGGCTTTTTGCATGCCGGTGGTGTACGTCAAGAGCGGACAACAAGTCGCGTACGTGTCCTGCATTTACCTCCCACAGGTTCCGCTTATGGAACTGTGGAAACATGTCCATTAATTTGTTGGTCTCGTCGATCGTTTCAGAAAACTCCGAATGATTAGTCGTGTGTCTCAGGAAGTTGTAGTCGTGCCAAGCCAGTACGTTTCCGGCAGAAATTGGTATGTAGTCCGTGTGTGAATAGTCCGTCATCCATGCTGTCACTGCCACCAGTATCGTCAGTAGAGTCTAGTACAACCTAAAATGTAAAATGTTCGTTATTGTAAGGTTTCTCCAAAGGTTTACAAGCTAAACTACTAAATCAGCGAAGGTAGTCCTTGTGGACCACCCTCCCCATTATGAGAATCGTTGTCCCCATGTCCGCTTCTACCTTCTATTCGGTGCAAGTCTCCAAGTCTCCAAGTCTCCGGTTCTTTTTTACAAAGCCAGCATCAAATAACCTGTTCTGTCTTTCTTGGTTAAGTCTGAAATTTTGCACCAACTGTGCCTTTTCGATTCTTTCTACATATAACCTTCTGCTGGATTGCCTGCGAGTTGTCATACAATGTGTTTATGGGCCTTATCCTGGTGACCGAGTATACAGATTTGTTGTACTCTGCTGTACGACTGTATTGTTTATATCCCTTTGCAACTTGAGACATCTAACTATTTCTGCTAGTGTGCTTTGGAAGTGTTCAACCTGACCATTCGAAGTACTGTGCAAGGGTGGCGCGTTCACTATATTAAACCCAAATCTGTTAAGGAATAAGGCTTTTATCGTTTCCGACTTAAGCGCTGGCTCGTTGTCACCATTGATTTGTTTGGTCTGTTGGAAAATGTTAATGATCGCAAGTAAGGGCGGTATTAAGTCCTCTATGATGCGAGACACTATGTGCTTTACCACAGAAGATTTGGAGTGTTTGTCAATGCAGGTGAGGAATAATTTGCGATCTGTAGAGAATATGTCGATGTGCAATATTTCTAGGGTATCTGCCATTCTTTCCCTTTGAGCAAATCCGACAATTTAAAACTACCTCGTCAGCTAACTTTGTCATTTTTTGGAAGTAGTAGTTTGTCATTACCTGTTTCACGTTCTCTTGTGCTGCTCTATGAGCACGGTTGTGTTCTTTTGCGAGTACATTCAGTCTCTCCCCGTTATTATGAATGTCAATGCCAAAGTTAATACAATGGCAGAACTTTGTGGTTGGGAAGCTTTTCACGAGATCATGCTGCAACCGGGCCAGAACCGGCAGCTCAGAGTGTAACTACTGGTTTCACCAAATCAAGTAAATCATCTCTGTTGGTAAAGTTGAGCACGTGGCAGGTTTTTTTGCCAAACATGATATAGTTCCAGAGGGCAACGAGACTCCTCCAAAACAATCTAAATTCTGAAGCAATTAGCAGGCTTGGTTCAATGGAATATGTTGAGTCTACTGTATCCAGGATCAACGTCCCACAGAATTCACGGCATATTACGACAATGTAGCAGGTACACGGGTTATCAGCTGGACCAGACAGTAAGCATGAACCGTCAATATTGCTATCTATGTAAAAATATTAAACTATCAGTTTTAAGATAAGCCTTTTAGACCGTATAGGATATTTCTAAGTAAAGGTTTTAATCGTCACGTTCATGTAATCTAGTAATATAAATCATAAGTGACCCTTACAATCTAAGAAAACGATATGAGAAGCCCTAACATGTATGATATAAATCAGTACGAAAATGACTTAAGTATAGAGCACCGAGTCTCGTCTTTCACTATTTCTACTCATCTCCGTTGTCCAACTGGTTCAAGTACTAGTTGCGACGTCCACAATCACTGGTTCTGTACAAGAGGCTTACAAAACAAACAAGAAAGAATGCTATAGTCGCCTCGCGACTTTAGGATACCCGTTACTCAGTTTCAATATGTTATTAACAAAAGATAGATTGGCAAACAGAGCATTTTCATACAAATTCATGTTTAGAGCATATTTTCGACCGATGGTTCCTATGGGAGCTATACGATATAGTAGTCCGATTTGAATCAAACTTGGTCAGTATGTATATATTGATGGCAATTGTATTCTGTGTGAGTTTGATAAATATAGCTTAGTCATCAAAAAGTTTCTCATACAAATCCATGTTTGGAGCATATTTCGACCGATCATTCCTATGGGGGCTATACGACATAGTAGTCCGATTTGGACCAAACTTAGTCAGTATATATAATAACGTAATTCTGAACTTGGTTTATTAAAAAAATATAACTTTATTAAATAAGGCAATGCTACGGAGTACGAGATGAAATCTAGAATAATTATGGTATGTTCTGGAGACGTTAAGCAAACCTATAAGCTTTTATTATTTGGACTTTGGACTCATTGAGCTTTTCGCTCTTATGTAAATAGAGAGATATCGATCTTGAAGAGATTAACATTTAAGAGAGTTCTGTCGGCAACTTCAGCAGTTTCAACCCCAATGATGGGAATAACGATTCTGGCGAATTGTTTATGATATTTAATCGGTTCGTGGGAAGCCAGAATTGTTATTGTCACCATTTGATTATTTTATAATGTTTACTTTAGTTTTGTGGGAAAGAAATGTATAATATAAACGATAAGTGTGGTGTTAGGCGTAACGTATGGGTGCATAAGTATCTACATATGTCAGTTCCCCATCCTTAAGAAATGAGCCTGTTCTCAGGCGGTTAATTTTGGATAAAGTGTTGGATCTATTACAATTTCTTCGATTTCATTTTCAGTTTTATTTTGATTTTCTGTTTTGGTTTTTGTACTATTTTGAATTATTGATTGCATGTTTGGGGTTGATTATTTTTTGGTCTTATAATTTACAATATTTTTTGTGGAATATTTTTATATTTAAAGATAATGTATAATATAAGTACGATTAAAATAATTGTTAAAGTTGGTATATTTATAATTTGGAACGTGTTATATAATTTTGTTTGTTATAGGATAATTTCTTTAGTTTGGACATATGACAATGTTTCTAGTTTGGTTACATTATTATTTATGTAAACTGTTTGTGTTTAGTCCAACATAGTATTAGTGATTTGAATTTCATCCAATTGGATTGAACAATTTATGGCTTTTATCATATTGCTGCCTTCGATAATAATTTCTCTATTGATACAATTTTGGTATAGTACAGTTTAAGGTAAGTTCCATGTTAACATAATGTTTGGTTCTACGTTCTTAATTTCATAATTTTTATGTAATTTTGAATATCTACATTCTGTTTTATCTTGATTTAAAATTCCAGTAATAAATTTGTTTATTGGTTGCTGTGAACGCTTTATTGTTTTTTAAATAGTAAGTGTCATGTATAGTTTCGGTCAAGATGTTTTTGTTTTCGTCAGGGTATGGAATAAAGTCGTATAGCGCAGTATTTATAATTTTGCGTGGAATATGGGAAATAATTAGAATTTTGTTAGTACAATTATTATTTTTTCAGCGCTTAAATGTTTTAGTGAGTCATATTTAAGTAATTTAGGGTTGAATATACCAAGCCTGGTTAGTTGCATTCCTAATTCAATGTCTTTGATATACTCTGTAAATTCTTGTAAGTTAAAAATTAGTATTTCAAGTCGTTGGTTTGCTTCATGAGTGACACTTAGACTGTTCATTACTTCTATTCCTTTGTTGACGTCTTTTATTATTTCATTTAGTTCATTGGCTTGAACACTATTTTCTGAAAGGTTATCTATTTTTGATTGTAATTCTTCTTTGTCTTTGTGATCTAAAGTTCCGAAAAGATATTTATAAAATGTTCCCATGAATTTACGAGTCCTCTTTTATTTCGTTTTACTATTCTTATGCTGTTCATTTCTCTGTCCAGTTTTTCTGTTAAGTACTTTATTTCATTAATGGTTCAAATTTCTTTTGTTTGCTTCATTAGAATTTTGTAAGTTTCTTCGGTTTTTGTTATATTAAAAGTTAAATAATGATATTCGTATTTTATAGGTAAATTGATAGTTCCTGTTTGAAATATAAGATATCCGTTTTTAGAATTAATTGGTTTGATTTCCAAACTTTGACCTTTTATTGGCAATACAAAGTAAAGTAGCATGAGTGTTATAATTATAGTTGTTAAATTATGTGAAGTTGTCATCGTGATTCGGGCTGTTAGTTGATCTTGAATTATCGTATTTACTTTCACTAGTTACTTTCTTTTATATTTTGATTTATAGTGTGTTATTTTTCTACCTCTGTTAACTTCTTCATAATGCTTACCATCTATTTGTGTTATTTTTCCTGTTTGTTTAAATGGATTTGTGGATTTAGATCTTCCTAAAAGTGATTCCATATATCTAGTATCTACTTCGAATTCGGTTCTTTTTTCATTAAGTCTGTCTATTTTGCTTTTCTTATTTAGCTGTGAGAAAGAAAAGTACAGTCGAGCACGCCCGACCGTATAATACTCTCTGCATTTTAATCCCGATTAAATTATTAAAATCGGCATTGAGATATTACAATGTGCAGTACTTCCATTAAAACACCTTGAAACAAAAACAATCTAAGCAAAATCAAACATATGTTTGTATGCGAATACACATACGTTTGACATTATATGTTTGTATGTGTGTATTTGACGCAGACAGCGTCTGCGGTTAGCGCTGCCGCCACACAAGCAGAGAAAACGTTCGATCCCGCTTGCATGTTTCTGTATCGCTTGCACTCAGTAGTGATATTGCGTTTAATTATCAATATTGTAACGCTTCTAGTTTTCTTGTTTATAGTCCGATTTTAATGAGTTTTTCTAGGATAGTTTGATGTAGTTAGCCTCCACTCGAATTATACAATTACAATGCTATACTATATGAACAAACGCCTAAAAACGGAACGAAAGTTGAGAATTATTTTTATGTATTGTGGGAAAAAGGGGCGTGGCAGTCCAAAATTTTAATTGCCAATGCATTTTCGCTGTCGCTAGGAATGCTCCATACCTAAATTGGTGATCCTAGGTGTCATAGTTACTAAGATTTTCGCCGATAACACCGATTTTTTCCGAGGTGTGTCTAGTTTTTTGCTCTTTGTGGGCGAATGGGGCGTGGCATCGAAAAAAAAAAAGGTTCTTGTATTGACTGACTAAATATGTGATCGATTGACACCAAGCTTGAACTTGTAGCTCTTACCATCTCTGAAATCTGTTTGTTCATACAGACAGACAGACGGACATGGCTATATCGACTCGGCTTGTGATCCTGATCAAGAATATATATACTTTATGGGGTCTGCCACGCCTCCTTCTGCCTGTTACATACTTTTACACAAACCCAATATACTCTTGCAGAGAGTATAATAAAATACATCCTTGTACTGTACGAGTTTCTTGTACTTTAATAAACCTTGTAAAATAATTAGAAATTAGTATTTGAATACGATTATAATTATTGAGCATTGTTTTATGGTGACGAGACAGCAGTTTTTACGAATGCGGTAAGGGGCATAGCAAGCAAAAACCAGACGTCATGCCATGACCCCTTTTCTTATACGAACTAAGAAACTTTTTAAACTTACATTTCGTTTTTGAGACATTTGTTCTTATCGTACAGTGTATTTATTTAAATTTCGTTTGAAGACAAATTATATCAGACTATTCTGAAAGTTGCATAAGAATTCTACAATAATCAAGAAAGAAAACACGTAGCAAAGTTTGTATTTGAGCACAAAGTCAATGCGAGACAGAAACATATGAACGAAGGTTTACGCTGTATGTGTGGCGACAGCGCTGCCCGTGCCGACCGTTACAAGCCGAGTTTATATATTATGAACATTTTCGCTGCATATGTAGATAGATAGATATGCAGATAGTATTATACGGTCGAAGTGACATGTATGAGCACTAAAGAGCGTATCGATCGTATGTGGAGAAACACTACATCATGCAGAGCATCAAAAATATTGTGCATCAAGCACAACACCCACCTCAGTCTGCAAGTGGCTGTTGTGCAAGTTTCTCGGAGGGAATGCCGGCTGTTAGAGGGTATACTTACTGGTCACCGTCTTTCAGCTGCGCACGCAGTCAAGCTAAGCATAACAGACGTCGCGAATTGCAGGAAATGCAAAGATACCGACGAAACACTACCAGATTCCTCCGCGACCAGACTACTAGTGCCATCACCAATTTGCCTTTGCACTGCTCTCTTGAAGGGCGTCAGGCTTAAACTAACCTAATAATAGGTTACTATTATACGGTTGAGCGTGCACGACTTTACTTTTTCTTGTTTTTTATTAATAAAAAAAAACTGCCTTAACATCAGCATATACACTGGCGAACATTAGTTGGCGCAGATCTGTGAAACACGTGCAGTCAAAACCTCACTTTATTCCCTTTCTTACTTCTCTCAAACTTCTCTAAAACAAATACAATGTATAGGTCAAGGTTAAAATTCTTCTTCTTTATAATGCAGCAGTGGTGCATTAGGTTCGCTCATCGATATATCGATAGTAATCGATCGTGCTTTGCGATATTATTAGTTGCGCGGGAAATTTAAAACGGTTAGGCAAACTTCGTTACAATATGTTAATAACTTAATCAGAAAAAACACAGAGTATTATAGGGCCGGGGTGCTCGACTGTACTTTTCTTTCTTATTTATTATTTATGTAGGCGTTCCCGTGAATTAACAGACGGAAAAATTAATTTACGAACGGATCGACAGACGTAGATATTGACTATTTTTACCACCTACCATTTTGGGTAACTCGTTTTGTCTCTTACACAGATTTTATTTCTTACTTTTTATCAAACAAAAATCTTGAAAATTAATCTTTAAAATAATAGATCGCAAATCAAACTTGTCATTCTTTTGCTACCCTTTGAATATTGTAGATATCTTTTTTAAGGAGCTTTGTTATACGCTGAACTTGGCACAATGAATACCTCGTCTGGAGCTGAATGAACGCCTATGAACCAGCACCAACATTTCTCTTTTCGTTGCTATCGACATTGGTTTTAAAGCCTTCTCAAATGGCTATAATATGCTTATCATTTGCACAATATGCTGTGGAAGCATTCGTAACGGAATGTGATCTACCAAATGGAGTCGTAAAAATGGTTGCCTTGGTAGCTATCCGTATGCTTATATCAGTTAATTTTAGTCAAATATATAATGTATTCTTCTTGTTGCTTAAACCAGTGATGATTTTATTCGTCAATTGCTACAGCGTCAAATTGGGTACGGCGGTGCAAAATATATTTACAGCAGCCAAACTTGTAGCAGTGTTAATTGTAATTTGCGGCGGTGCTGGAAGCTATTTCAAGGAAACACGCAACACTTATCCAATGCATTTAATGGACCAATGCCAAATATTGGAGCTGTTGCGACTGCATTTTACACAGGCCTTTGGGCCTACAATGGTTGGAATAACCTTAAGGGAGGTTTCTGCTTTGTTGGTTCAAAAAAATTGCATTTTTTTTTTTGCATTTTTCGATATATAAGTGTTCCGAGAATACCTGTAATTTTATGGCCATATCTTTCGAATTACAGAAGATATAGCCTATAAGAAATCGCGCGCTCGAACGAACGTTTTTCTCGAAACAGTGTTTTTCGACCTGATGGTAGTGATAACTGGCGCAAAAATCAAGCAATCGCCATGAAACTTTTAACACATCTTGATCATGAAAAAATATTAAAAATAATTAGTAAGTCGAAAAATTTCAAAAATGTTCAAATTTTAATAACTTTTGCGTTTTTGAAGTATTTTTTAAAGTAGAGGTCTAAATTATGATTAATTAAATGTATAGTTTGTCGGTCTTAGATTATCCTACAGGACGGGAGAACTTCCATCAGCGAGACATACTATGACCGATGCCCCGCCATTTTGGAAATCCCCTTCCACCCCTTTTTTTGTTTTGTAATTCAAATATTAAATATTAAAAAAAAAAAAAAAAAAAAGAATAAGTTATGATTAACTAGATACAAAAGTTTCACCCCTTATCTATTATAGTTTCGCCAAAAAAATTTAAAAAAAAGAGTCGTTAATCAGGTCTACAAAGCAGAAACCCCCCTTAACTATGTTACAGAGGAGATTAAAAATCCTAGTAAAAACCTACCACGCTCTATAATGATTGGTATACCCCTCGTTACTTTGTGCTATGCTCTCATCAATATCCTCGTGAACATCGGTGAACATTAGAAGTTATGTCCATGTTAAATTAAAAAAACTGTCAAAAAATAGTCTATTTTTTTGGTTTATTCAGTTATAAAACGAAAATTAAAATTTTTACTGAATTTAATAAAGAATTAATTATACTTGAATAATTCAATTTCAAAGTTGATATTTTGCGACGAAAATTTATGCATTTTGGCACATTTTAGGATTTGTCACCCATTTTTTTATTTTTTAACCAAACGCAATTTGTTTTTTGTCCTGCGCCATCATCACAAAAATGATTTTTGCCACGTTTTTCGGCCAGCTGCCCCAATGTGTGGCGTGTGAAAAAAAAAAAACAAATTGATATTTCTACCATCTCTAAAAAAGAGTAGAGGGGGGTCTATTAGGTTTGACAGCATCAATAGCCGAGTCGATATAGCGATGTCCGTCTGATCGTCTTTCTGTTTGTCTATCCGTCCGTCCGTCTGTATAAACACCTGGATCTTTTAACCCTCTACCGCATACAAAGCCAATAATAATTTTTTTTGTGTAAAACGGTACTTCCGTTTACCGTTTGTTATCAGTTATTCTCTTTGAACTATTTTTCGTTGGAGTTCGATATTCATAGGTTTTTTGTGTTGCCTTATCGCAAGTTTCAATCAGTTTTGTGAAAGCGTCTGAAGCAAATGAACGAAAGTGAATTTTGCTAAATTTAAAATATGATTTGCTCTAATAAAAAACAGTTTTGCCGTTGAAAAGTATTTTTAGTTTTATTTTATAAAAAGAAATAATTTGAGTATAGGTAAGCATCACAAGTACTAATTTATTCAAAAAACTGCGGATGCAGTAACGCTTGCACGATATATTCTATACATATATATATATATATACATATATATATATATATATATATATATATATATTCATGATACAATCATTTTTCTGCAATTTGCAATACGTTGATGATATCGATAATCCGCTTCTTAAAGTGGAGTATTTACGATTACAGTTGTGAAAGGCCGTGCACTTCGAAAGCAAAGCCAAAGCCAATGCCAAAAAAGACAAGAGGACCGATATGGAAAACTGGCCACTTGCCACCGTATTCGGATGAGAACTTTTCATTTGAAAAAAATATCCATCTTCCAACTTGTATCAGTGAACTAGAGACACCGGCAGACTTTTTAATTTTCTTTTAACAACGATCTGATGAATTTCTTGGTTGATCAGACAAAGCTATATGCACGTCCTGCGATGACTCCAACTTCATCCCCGGCTACAAGCAGGGAAGGTACTCCTTCTACCAGCAAAAGAAAATACCAGGAAATTTCCTTGAATTCTGTTCGGGTGGACGAAATTGGGCATTTTACCACATGGAAAAAGCATAGGCAACTCCGCCAAAACAATTGTTCTTTCTGCTCATACACTTTTTGTGAGAAATGCAATGTATTTCTATGCAATTGTGACAAAAGAAAATGTTTTACCAACTTTCACCTTTTTGCCATATAAGGCTTAATTTTTTCCCCAAACTATGCCCCCAAAAAAAACAAGTAAGAAAGGCTACAGTCGATCGAGCCGACTGTAAAAGACCCCGAACTTCCATAGTAATGCGCATTTGTATTTAATTTGAATTAAAATTTTATAACGAAATTTAAAAATTAACATTTAGATGTACATTTTGAATTGATATTTAAAAAAAATTAAATTAGCAATTCTCATTAAGCATTCGAACCTACGACCCTCAGAAATTTCAAAGATTTCACTTACATAATCTTTGTAACGTGATAACTTACTTGTTAATAGACGGAATTTAATGCCACGTTCAGGATAGTTTGATATGATATTCCTCTAAACGAATGTTGAATTACAAACACTGTACTATTTGATTACAGCTCAAAATTTTGAATGGCATTGCATTAAAGCTGTCTCTAGAAATCTGCATACCAGAATTGGTGTTCCTAAGTGTCATAGTTACTGAGATATTCGCCTAAAACATACATTTTTCTGATGTGTTTCTGGTTTTTTGCTCATTGCGGGGGCAGTAAAGGGCGTGGCAACAATTTGAAATAAACTTGATCTGCTCCCGAAGATAACAGACTTTCATTCCAAATTTGGTGTCTCTAGCTTTTGTAGTTTAAAAGATACGGACAGACAGACAGACTGACGGACATCGGTCGGGGGTCGGCCACGCCTTCTGCCTGTTACGCACATTTCGCTTCTTACAAACCTAATAGACCCCTCTACTCTTTTCTAGAGTACGGGGTCTAAAAAGTCCAAATATACATTATCTTCACCTAAATAAACACATATTTACATACAACAAATTTTTTCTTTGTTCTTTCTTTGGTAATGCAGTAGAGGGTTAAGAGGCAAGCCTGTGAGTCATTGTGAAACTGATGGGTAGATTTTTGGTAATGTTGATTGTGCCATCTTGATATTTGTTCCGTCTTGTTACTCGTGTTGTTGTTGTTGTCGAACTGATTGTAGCGTTTCGTTCTTGGGTTCGTGAATTTGTTTTTAAATTTTTTCGGGATTAATTTTATGGGATTGCAAGATACATATTATACTCTCTGCAAGAGTATATTGGGTTTGTGCAAAAGTATGTAACAGGCAGAAGGAGACGTGGCAGACCCCATAAAGTATATATATTCTTGATCAGCATCACAAGCCGAGTTGATATAGCCATGTCCGTCTGTCTGTCCGTCTGTCTGTCCATCTGTCTGTCCGTCTGTCTGTCTGTCCGTATGAACAAACGGATTTCAGAGATGGTAAGAGCGACAAGAGCTACGAGCTTGGTGTCAATCGATCACATATTTAGTCAGTCAATACAAGAATCTTTTTTTTTTCGATGCCACGCCCCATTCACCCACAATAAGCAAAAAAATTGACACACCTCGGAAAAAACATGTGTTTTCGGCTAATATCTCAGTAACCATGGCACCTAGGATCACCAATTATGGTATGGAGGTACCTAGCGACAGCGTTAATGCATTGGCATTTAAAATTTTGGACTACCACGCCCCTTTTCCCCACAATACATAAAAATAATTCCCAACTTTCGTTCCGTTTTTAGGCGTTTGTTCATATAGTACAGCATTGTAATTGTATAATTCGAGTGGAGGCTAACTATATCAAACTATTCCTGAAAGGTGCACTAAAATCGGACTATAAACAAGAAAACTAAAAGCGTTACAATATTGATAATTGAGCGCAATATCACTACTGAGTGCAAGCGAGACAGAAACGTTTTCGCTGCTTGTGTGGCGCTGGCCACGCCGAATACACACATTCATACATGTATGAACACATATAATATCAAAGGTATGTGTATTCGCATACAAACAAACAGATGTATGTGTGATTATGCTTAGATTGTTTTTGTTTCAATGTGTTTTAATGCAAGTACTAGATATTGTAATATCTTGATACCGATTTTAATAATTTAATCGTGGAAAAAATGCAGAGAGTATTATACGGTCGGGCGTGCTCGACTAAACTTGTCTTTCTTGTTGAAATTAAGATGTAGTACTAGTGTAGTCAAGTTGGTAGCCATCGTGGTCGGGATATGGAATAATTTTAATGGTATTAGTAGATTGAAAGTCGATTGGGATATGGGATACAATTAGTATGGTGTTATCTTGGTAATTAACCCAAGTGGATGTTTTAATTAAAAGAAAGTTTTGGGTTATTAACACTGTCAAGTCTGTCATTGGTAAGTAATTTAGGATTGAAAAGTCCTAATCTTGACAATTGCATGCCCATTTCAATGTATTCTAGATATTCTATAAATTGTTATAATTGGTAAGTAAATGTGTCTTGCAGTGTTCGTTTGTTTTGATGATCTTTACATTTTTGCATTTCGCTATTAATTATGTCATTTATATTTTTAGTATGAACAATGTTAAAAAATAAGTTTTCAATGTTTTTCTGGAATTAAACTCTGTCATTATCGTCAAGTGTGCCAAAAAAAAATTTGTATAATGAGCCTACAATGTTCAACAGTCCGCGTTTATTACGATTCTCATGATGAAATATTATACCATTTAGTTCTTGTTGTAATTTAGTGTATAAAAAATTGATTTGTGATGAATTTTTAAAGTTAAGCATAGTTGTACGAAAATATTCGTTTGTTATTATTATTTCAGTTAAGTTAATTCGCAAAGAATGATGTTCAAATCCAGTTGGTAATTCTAATGGTTTATCTGAGAACAGTAAATATCCGTGGTCCGTATCCAAGTTATTGATTTGAATTTGTTGAGCATGACATATGGTAAAGAGTGTGAACGATATTATGATTATGAAGTAGGAACCAGTTGAGTTTCAATCTGGTTAATTTTCTTTCGTTTTTTAAAGTTTGTTTTATAATAATATGTTGTTCTATATTTGTTAGTAATTTGGTAATGATCAGGATCTGTTTGTGTGACATTTTGGTTGGCTTTGAATGGGATTTCTAATTTTCCTTTTTGTAATGGTCCCTTTCGATATCTAGTATCGACTTTGTATTCATGTCGGTCACTGTTTATTTTGTCTTTTCTTTTCTGTCTTGTGTATCTAGAAGTGATGGAAATATTAATCGATTTATTATATTAGTATTAATATTTGTTTTATCAATAATACTATTAATTATTAGACCAAATTTAATTAGAATTTTATTAGGGTGAGATGGATTAGGATTAGTTTCTTATTGTTTAGTAATTTATTTTCAAAATGTAAAATCTTATAATGCTGGGATATTAACAGCTTTATCTAATCGAATTGGTGATGTGGCGTTATTATTAGCTATTGCTTGAATATTAAATTATGGGAGTTGAAATTATATTTTTTATTTAGAAATTATACAAAATGAATTTGAAATAATATTAATTGGTTCATTAGTAATATTAGCTGCTATAACAAAAAGAGCACAAATTCCATTTTCTTCGTGATTACCTGCAGCTATAGCTGCTCCTACTCCAGTTTCAGCTTTAGTACATTCTTCTACACTTGTTACTGCCGGAGTTTATTTATTAATTCGTTTTAATATTTTATTAAGAAATTCTTGGTTAGGGCAATTATTACTTTTATTATCTGGATTAACAATGTTTATAGCCGGATTAGGGGCAAATTTTGAATTTGATTTAAAAAAAATTATTGCTTTATCAACATTAAGTCAGTTAGGTTTAATAATAAGAATTTTATCGATAGGATTTTATAAATTAGCAATATTTCATTTATTGACTCATGCTTTATTTAAGGCTTTATTATTTATATGTGCAGGGGCTATTATTCATAATATAAATAATTCTCAAGATATTCGTTTAATAGGGGGGTTAAGAATTCACATACCTTTAACTTCTGCTTGTTTTAATGTATCAAATTTAGCTTTATGTGGGATACCATTTTTAGCTGGATTTTATTCAAAGGATATAATTTTAGAAATTGTTATGATTAGAAATATTAATTTATTTTCTTTTTTTTTATATTTTTTTTCAACTGGTTTAACAGTATGTTATTCATTTCGTTTAGTTTATTATTCAATAACAGGAGAATTAAATTGTAGAAGATTAAATATATTAAATGATGAAGGTTGAATTATATTACGAGGTATAATAGGTTTATTAATTATAAGAATTATTGGGGGGAGTATATTAAATTGGTTAATTTTCCCAATTCCTTATATAATTTGTTTACCTTTATCTTTAAAATTGTTAACTTTATTTGTATGTTTAACAGGTGGTTTATTTGGGTATATAATTTCTTTTATAAAGTTACATAGATTAAATAAGGCTTTTAAAAATTATAATGTTTCATACTTTTTAGGTTCTATATGATTTATGCCTTATATAAGAACTTATGGGTTGATTTTTTATCCATTAAATTATGGGCAAATTGTTGTTAAAAGATTTGATCAAGGTTGATCAGAATATTTTGGGGGTCAACAATTATACCAGAAATTAATAAATTATTCTCAAATTTTATTTATTATACATAATAATAATTTAAAAATTTATTTATTATTATTTGTTTTTTGAGTTTTAATTTTATTAAATTTTTTATTATTTTTATATTCAAATAGCTTATATTTAGAGTATGACACTGAAGATGTTATGGAGATTAATTAATCTTTGAATATAATGAATTTTTTTTAGTAATTTATAAAAAAAAGATTTTTATTTTTACAATGAAAATGTAAAGTTTTTATTAAACTATATAAATATATATATATATATATATATATATATAAGAAGTATAAATGGAATTTAACCATTAAAAGAAAAAAGTTAGCAGCTTTTACTTGATCACCATACTTCCTTAATTGGAGTTAAAATTCTCAATTCTATCATTAACAGTGATAAGCCTCTAATTTGGCTTCAATTAATTAATTAGAATAAGGGTAAATTTACCTAAGATTAGGTCGAAACTAATTGCAATTAATCGCTTCATATTCATTGATTTAATAATTAAGGTAGATTGATATTTCAATACTTTTTGAATGCAAATCAAATGTTATAATTAACTACAACCCTATTAATTTGATCAATTTAATATACCTTGGTTTCATTCATGATAAAGTCCAATTAATAAAATTATAATAAAAATTATAGAAGTAAAGGTTCAAATTATTATGTTAGAAAATTTAAAAATCAAAATTATTGGAAGAATTAAAGCAATTTCGACATCAAAAATTAAAAAAATAATTGTAATTAAAAAAAATCGTAAAGAAAATGGAAGTCGTGAAGATGATTTAGGATCAAATCCGCATTCAAATGGAGATCTTTTTTCTCGGTCTACTAAAGTTTTTTTTGAAAGAATAGAAGCTAAAATTATTACAATTATTGTAATAAATATAATAATTGAGGCAATTAAAATAATTGAAAAAATTATCTATACTATATTTTATAGACCTTATGATTGGAAGTCAAATATACTTTATTATACTATATAGATAAAATAGAAATAGAGGGGTTAGCCTCCTCATCAGTAAATTGTGATATATAAAAATAATCAAACTACATCAACAAAATGTCAATATCATGCAGCAGCTTCAAATCCAAAGTGATGATTTTTTGAAAAATGATTATTTAAATGTCGAAGTAAACAAACTAAAAGGAATGTTGTTCCAATTAAAACATGAACTCCATGAAATCCTGTTGCTATAAAAAAAGTAGATCCATAAACTGAATCTGCAATTGTGAAAGGAGCTTCAATATATTCATAAGCTTGTAAAATTGTAAAATAAATTCCTAATAAAACAGTAAAAAATAAACCTTGAGAAGTTTGTGAATGGTTATTTTCTATTAAGCTATGATGAGCTCAAGTTACAGTTACTCCTGAAGCCAATAAAATAGCTGTATTTAATAGAGGAATTTGAAATGGGTTAAATGAAATAATTCCTATAGGGGGTCATGATGCACCTAATTCGATTGCTGGGGATAAACTACTATGAAAAAAAGCTCAAAAAAAACTTACAAAAAATAATACTTCAGAAAGAATAAATAAAATTATACCTCAACGTAAACCAATTGTAACAGCGTATGTATGTAAACCTTGATAAGTTCCTTCTCGAGATACATCTCGTCATCATTGATAAACTGTTAAAATTGTAATAATGTTACCTAAAAAAAATAATGAAGTATCATATTGATGGAATCATTTAATTATACCTGAAACTGTTGTTATAGCACCAATAGCTCCTGTTAATGGTCATGGGCTATAATCTACTAAATGAAAAGGGTGATTTGAATGTATAGACATTGGTTAATTAATAATTAATTTACTTCTCTAGAGTATAGAGTTCTTAAAACAGCAAATACATAGGATTGAATTATAGCAACAGCTGATTCAAGAACTAATAAGGCGATTTGTCCAATTAATAAAAATGTAACTAATATATATGATATAGATGGTCCTGTATTTCCTAATAAAGTTAATAAAAGATGTCCTGCAATTATATTAGCTGTTAATCGAACTGCTAAAGTTCCCGGTCGGATTACATTTCTAATAGTTTCAATACATACTATAAAAGGTATTAAAACTGCAGGAGTTCCTTGAGGTACTAAGTGAGCAAATATATGTTGTGTATGATTAATTCATCCATAAATTATGAATGATAATCATAAAGGAAGAGCTAAAGATAGAGTAAGAGTTAAATGTCTAGTTCTAGTAAAAATATAAGGGAATAATCCTATAAAATTATTAAATAAAATTAAGGAAAATAAAGAAATAAAAATAAATGTTGATCCATTTTTACTTGTTGGCCCTAATAGTGTTTTAAATTCTTTGTGTAGTGTTAAAAGAATTGAATTTCAGAAAATATTATAACGAGAAGGTATTAATCAGTAAATTGATGGAATTATTAAAAGACCTAAAAATGTTCTTAATCAATTTAAGGATAAATTAAAAATAGCAGAAGGGTCAAATACAGAAAATAAATTTGTTATCATTTTCAATTTATTGAATTTAAATTTAAATTTTTTAATTCATTTGATTTAGGTGAAGAAGGTATATAAGAATAATAATTAATTGTACAAAATAAAATAAATGTTACAGTAAAGAAAAAAAATAAAAATAATCATCTAATAGGTGCTATTTGTGGAATTAAAAAATATTAAAAAGTTAATAATTTTAGTTTGACATACTAATGTTATAAGTTTAACTAATTTTTTAAAATTTATTCATTAGAAGTAAGTGCTAATTTACTATAAAGTGGTTTAAGAGACCAGTACTTGCTTTCAGTCATCTAATGTTATGAATTAGTTTACATTTCTAGAAATTCATTTAATAAAATAATTTACAGGGACACTTTCAATTACAATAGGTATAAAACTATGATTAGCTCCACAAATTTCTGAACATTGACCATAAAATAGTCCTGGTCGATTTATAAAAAAATTAGTTTGATTTAAACGTCCAGGAGTTCCATCTACCTTTACACCTAAAGCTGGGATTGTTCATGAATGAATTACATCTGCAGCAGTTACTAAAATTCGAATTTGAGAATTTATTGGTAAGACGATTCGATTATCAACATCAAGAAGTCGGAACCCATCATTTTCTAATTCATTTGTAGGAATTATGTAAGAATCAAATTCTACATTATTAAAATCTGAATATTCGTAACTTCAATATCATTGATGACCAATTCTTTTTAGAGTTACAGAAGGTTCATTAATTTCATCAAGAAGGTATAATAAACGAAGAGAAGGTAGGGCAATAAATAATAAAATGATTGCAGGTAAAATTGTTCAAATTATTTCAATTAGTTGACCATGTAATAAAAATCGATTAATATATTTATTAAAAAATAATATAAATATTAAATATCCTACTAAAACAGTAATTATTACTAGAATTAATAAAGCATGATCGTGAAAAAAAATTAATTGTTCTATTAAAGGAGAAGCTCTATCTTGAAGTCCTAAGTTAGCTCATGTTGACATTAATTTTCTAATAAAAGTAAAATACTTTATATATGGAGCTTAAATCCATTGCACTAATCTGCCATATTAGAATTAATTAGTTAATAAAGGTAATTCAGAATAACTATGTTCAGCTGGTGGTGTATTTTGATATCATTCAATTGAAGAATTTAATTGAACTGGGTAAATTACTTGCCGTTGAGAAATTAAACTTTCTCAAATGATATAAAAAAAAAATAAAATTCCTAATAAAGAAATTGTTGAACCAATTGTAGAAATTACGTTTCATGTTGTGTAAGCATCAGGATAGTCAGAATAACGTCGAGGTATTCCAGCTAATCCTAAAAAATGTTGGGGGAAAAATGTTAAATTTACTCCAATAAATATAATAATAAATTGACTTTTTAATCATTTATTATTTATAGTTAATCCAGTAAAAAGAGGGTATCAATGAACGAAACCAGCCATAATAGCAAATACAGCTCCTATTGATAGGACGTAATGAAAATGAGCTACTACATAATATGTATCATGAAGAATAATATCTACAGATGAGTTAGCAAGAACAACTCCTGTTAATCCTCCTACAGTAAATAAGAAAACAAATCCTAAAGCTCATAAAATAGCTGGGGAATAAGATAATTGAGTTCCATGTAAAGTTGCTAATCATCTGAAAATTTTAATTCCTGTAGGAACAGCAATAATTATTGTTGCTGAAGTGAAATAAGCTCGAGTATCAACGTCTATTCCAACTGTAAATATATGATGAGCTCAAACAATAAATCCAAGTAATCCAATAGCTAGTATAGCATAAATTATTCCTAAAGATCCGAAAGTTTCCTTTTTTCCTGATTCTTGACTAATAATATGAGTTTTTTTCTTTATTCATTCCTTAGTTATGATATGTCCAAGGAAAGTAGTTTCTTGTTTAAGGAACTAGCATTTATCAAGTTGTAGTTTAAGATAAGCTTTTTGAAAACTATTTGAAGTGAATGCAGATGCTCTTCTAGCGATGTGGAAAATATGATAGTATCGTCCAAATACACCAAATTTGCAGGAAAATTTCGGGACAATCCATATTGGACTGCAATAGGGAGAATTACTGGACCTTATGATACCTTGATCTAACATTTCCTGGATTTGGTTTTCAACCTCTTGCTCATAAGCTTGAGGATAACTGTATGGTTTGGAGTAAATGTGGGAGTTATGAGTAAGGTTGATTTTATGTTTCTCTTGGTTGCTGAAACTAAGTTGATCTCCTTCTTGGAATTGAATATGCTGATATGACTTGTATAAATTTTTAGACCCCGTACTCTAAAAGAGAGTAGAGGGGTCTATTAGGTTTGTCAGAAGCGAAATGTGCGTAACAGGCAGAAGGAGGCGTGGCCGACCGTATAAAGTATATATATTCTTTATCAGCATCAACAGCCGAGTCGATATAGCAATGTCCGTCTGTCCGCCTATCTGTCTGTCCGTCCGTCAGTATGAACACCTGGATCTTTTAAACTACAAGAGCTAGAGCCACCAAGTTTATAGTGAAAGTCCGTTATTAAGTCAGGCAGGTTACCGTCCCCGCAATGAGCAAAAAACCAGACACACCTCGAAAAAAAAAAATTTAGTTTTAGGACAATAATCAGTAACTATGGCACTTAGGAACACCATTTCTGGTAAGCAGGTTCCTAGAGACAGCCTTAATACAATGCCATTTAAAAAGCAAAAAGCTGCCACGCCCCCTTTTCTCATATTAGGTAAAAAAAACTTTTAAACTTCAAACCAGGATTTAAGACATTTAGTCAAATAGTACAGTATTTGTAATTAATTATTCGTGTAGAGGAATATCATATCATATCATATCAAGCTATCCTCCAAGCGGCGTTAAAATTCGTCTATTAACAAAAAAGTTGGAAGGTTAGAAAAATTATTTAATTTAGCTGAAATTTCGCTGCCTGTGTCACGTCAGCGCTGCTCGCAGACGCTGCGTCGCTGCGACGCTGCCGTACCGACCAGTGCTAGGCACGCATACATACATATGTGCATACACATAATTTCAAACGAGTGTGTACGTATGTACGAATGTGTATGTATAGCATGTAAATGCTGATAATCGGAATGTTATTGAAAGAGACGCGTGATGCAACTGGTAGAGCGCGATGTGAAATCTTTGTCTGAGGGTCGTAGGTTCGAATGCAGACAATTGAGAATTGCTAATTTTATTTTTTTTAAATATCAATTCAAAATGTACATATAAATTTAAATTTTTAATTTCGTTATAAAATTTTAATTCAAATTAAATACAAATGCGCATTACTGTGGGAATACGGGGTCCTTTACAGTCGGTCGATAGACTGTAGCCTTTCTTACTTGTTTAATTTTGATTTTTCTTCTTTATTTAGATGATCTAAACGATAAATATTTGGGTTTTCGGGTAATTGTATACTAAAATTGTGTGGGGACTCAGGACTATTGCAATATTCTTTAGATACAGAATTTGAATAAGTTACAAATGATTTTGACTAATTATTGGCGAATCATTTATTAATTTGTATTTTTTTATTAAACAGTGTTACTGACTGGAATTTGTAATCTATTACTGCTTTGGCTTTTGATAACAATTTTCTGCCAAATAATAAGTCTAATCCGAAGAGAATTTATGTAAATTCACTATTACTCATGAAAATGTTATTAGAAGGAACATTGATCTTTTTTGTAATTGTTAATGGCCCGTTACTTGTTTGAATTAGACATTAAGTATCTACAACTTGTAGATTGAAAATATTGGATGTCATCATGTTAACTGTAGAACCGGTATCTATTAGGCATTTTAAATTCTTTCCCTTATGGGTCAAGTTTATGAACTGTTGGTGTCCGAGGCTGGTTGCCGAAAATTTTAAGCTTGTTCGAGTTCTATCTCGTTACACTGCTAAGTTTCGGGTTCGGCTGCTGGTATTTGTGAATCTGAATAATCTGAATTTTGTGCATATCCCTGCTCTTGGTAGTATTGAGGATAAGAAGCTAATCGATTAAAATATTCATGTTGAAAATATTCCTGATAATTCAATTCTTCTTGGTTCCTAGCCTCGTGATCTATACTCATTTTACTTTGCGCACTTTCAGCTGGTCTAGGGCGTTTGATTGGTTGATTGGATACACCAGGAGCATTATTTATCGGTGCGATTATAGTCAAATAAGCTTTGACGGAAACTTGGTCTAGGTGCAAACTGTACAGGTCTTGTCGGAATCGGTACGTGTTGGATTGGTCGAGATAAACAAGTGTAATGCATATTGTTATTGTCATATAGTAGTTGTGGTGGATGAAATGGTTTTTGAACATGTGGTTGATGATTATGATATGGGACATAAGGAGTGTTATTTGGTTGAAGGAATGTTGCAAATCTTTGAAAACTTTTTTCATGTTTTACTTTAATAGATTTCGAATTTCGCCATTGATCGTCATACAGACTTTTTCTTGTAATAGATTTACTAATGATCTTAACTCGGGAATTTCGCAATTTATAATTCGGATACAAATGCTAGTAGGCAATTTTTGCTCAAGATCCTGTTTTTATTGGCCGCGTGTTCAAATTTTTTTTCGTCATGATTGTTTTCTAATTCTAGCTTACTCATCAAGGGTTTTTTAGTTGAGTACTAATTGTTTGCGAAGATCCGTCCAGGTGTTTAGGTTGTTTATGCCAAGGGATAGCATAAAATCAGCACTGACGTTCCACAAGTCCAAAAATAATAGATTGTTGCCGTATATCATTGGTGGTGTACAGGGCCAATATGTAGTCAATGCGGTTAACAAAAGTGTATAGGGTATTTTTGTCTCCATTGAATTTTTCAACGTCTTTCAATTGATTGATTACTTGTGATATGCTGGCGTCAGAAAGGGTTGTTGCGGCTGCTGCTCCTCCTTCCATTTTGTGGTATTTTTGTTACGGTTGGTTGTTGTTTTAGTTTTTTCTTTTTTTTTTTTTTTTTCACTTAAGCAATATTTTGTTTGTTCGTTAAAAGGTTTCACTTAGTTGAGTTTATTAGTTTTAATTCACTTTATTAGCTTAATTACGATTGAGTTTGTTTTTGTTCGTTTGCACAGATAGCTATTTCCAATTTTATTGAGATAACCAGGTATGTCTGGAAATATTTTCTCTCCGAATTCTATCGCGTCTTCTTGAATTATTTTCAAGTTTTTTTTGTGGCTTTTGGCAAAAATGCGATTTGCTGGTTTATACGTCAATGTCGAGATTTTTTTAAAATAAAACTTGATGCGATATTGACCGTTGCTTGTGTTGCCTTTGCGTTGTTTGTTTTTTTTTTGCTGATAACAGTAAAAAAGGATTAGAATTGCTTCAATATTCACAATTTGTTGTTATCCTACCGGCTGCGCCAATTAGATATTTTATGTGTCAATGAGTCCAATAAATGCCGCGACACACTCTTACGGCAACGCAGATATTTTATTAAAGACGATGCGAGGATTTTTGCTCACGACAACTTGCTTTATTCAAGAACAGCTTAAGACTAACAGATATCTGCTTAATAGATAATAATGAAAGTTCTGTTTACAGGGATTAAAATGGTTACAATTTGGGGGTGACCGCTAAAAGCTGGGAACCAAGAATTGCGCAATTTCTCAGCATGTCACTGTGAGCCAAAATATGCTGATCGAGCGGTGTTCAATCGTTGGTGATCGATTTGGGGAGATGCGCCGGCGATTGCCGAAATTGTTTATAAGTGCAGCTTGGGAATGTTTATAGTTGGGTAATAGTTGGGGAATATTGATGTGGAATTCGACGTCTAGGCTGCTATGTACTATTGTTATGTATATTGTAGACATACTCAGTATGAATATGCCACTATATATATGTATGTGCATACACATAATTTTAAACGAATGTGTATTTGTATGTATAACATGTACAACAGAGTGGCGCGTGGTGCAACTGGTAGAGTTGCGGCGCGATGTGAAATCTTTGTCTGAGGGTCGAAGGTTCGAATGCTGACAATGAGATTGCCAAATTATTTTTCGATAAATATTAAGTCAAAATATACATATAAATTTTAATTTTTATATTTCGTTATAAAATTTGAATTCAAATTAAATACAAATGCACATTACTACGGGAGTACGGGATCTTTTACAGTCGGCTCTATCGACTGAAGCCTTCTTACTTGTTTTTTTTTTTTGTATAATTTATTATATATAAAAACAAATATAATGAAATTGTTCATTTATTATTTTTTCCTAATTTGTGGTTGGCCCTTTTTTTTGTGGTATGTATTTTTTCGTTAATAATATAAACCATCACTGTGGTACATGCCGATTTAAATTTTTTTTAGCACTGTCCGGCCCATTTTACCCCCTCTGAGCTCAAGGTTGTATTAGATACTCCCGAGAACCCTCCGCAAACATATTGAAAAATCGAGAACTGCTTTAAATAAGAACAAATTGCAATTTCATAAATAGTACAATTTATTGTCGGACAGTCAATTGCGGAAAGGCTTGGCAGCGTGTGTGTGGTTACAGCGAAATAAAAATGCGAACTCAACTGATGCTCGCGACAGCTGCACTGCCGGATGCAAATTCGACTTACCAACTAGCTTAAGTATAAGAGTTCATTACAATACTGGACAATTCAATAATTTCGATAACTTAAACTAATAATAAAAATTCATTATGTTCCTTATTCTAACTACTTATATTTATGATCCAACATTCTGGCCACCTTGAAGGAATCGCCTTCAATCCCTTGGTAGCCCAGGCAGCATTAGCGCTGGCCGCCGGCTGATTTGCCGCATATCCAGTTCTCCAACGAAAGAGGCGCTTCGAGATAAGCCTCAACTTCATCTTCCTTCCGCGGCGAACTGAAGGCTGCTCTGCTTCTTTTAAAATGAGTCCTGGAACTCCTTCGCCAGTTTCCTCACGAAAATGTGGCGCCTTCTCCAAGTATCGCCGGACTGACGTACCACGTCGAGCGAATAAGCTGTACGCTGTTAAACTAAGGGTTTAGTGGATATTGCTGTAAATTCAATATGAACAGCATTTGATGCAGAATACACGAACACCGCTGTATACTCTTTTGCAGGGGTCGTCCTCTTAGCTTTATCAGCACATCTGTGTCACCGCACAACTCTATAAATAGATGAATCAAAGAGATTCGTTTTTCAAAATCGTGCGACTTTTGACTGTATATAGTCAGCGATTGCAATCTCGACAAACTATCTAAGCAAACGAGAACCGAGTATTCTTTTAAGCCTCGAGGCCAGTGTCTTTTTTCCTTGCAACGAAGCCGAACGAACTGATCGAGTTTCTGACCGCCACACCTTCTTGACCACAAATCGGCTGGATTTGATGATGTTGGTCCATGTCTCCAAGATACATTATTGGCCGTCTCTTCGAGGCCTGCAACTCGATTGGCTACAAATTTTGCTAGTATTGAAGGGGAAGTTTTTAAACAATGTAGTGCAGTTTCTGAATCATTCGAGAAACTCGCATTCTCGATTCGACATAGGTCGCTTGGTTAGACTTAATTTGCCGAATCTACCAACCATGTTATACCAACCAGTATCCCACCTTGGTGTCCAACTCATGCCAAGCGTTCTTGTCGAATCGGCATCATTGGAAATCCAAAGCTTCTCATTTCCGACTTCTTGTAATACTTTAGAATGGTTTGAAAACCATTTTGCCAATTGAAGTTTGCCCGTTTTGATATCTGCCGTGAGGGCAGTTCGGTTCAGACGAAACCTAGAAGCAGGTCCTACCACTACTACTCAAAGTTTGGTGGAACTGCTATCAGGTCTCAGGACGGGTGTAATGTGTTCCTGGTGGAACTTCTGTATCTATGAAAACCATTCGACCAAATTCAAGATACCTGTTCATGAAACTCGAATATACATTATGAACTTCCAACTTCATGGAAAGTGCATAAGTCTTTGCAACTTTTGATGATCCCAGCACTTTGGAATCAGTCATGCAAGACAAATTGACACCTAAGTGTCCAACCGGCAATTTACGAACTCTGTCCCGAGAGCTTTGCTTGCAAACGATGTGCTCTGCAGAATAATTTGCCGAAACACTCTTCTCCAGGACAGCTTCAACCTCGCAGTGTCGATCTACAGTGTCTTCAAACCAAACATCTTGCATAGCCTCTTGCACAGCCTTCGCCGATAGATATGGCCGATAGCTGTTCAGTGTTGGTAGTGTTTTTATAGAGTATAGTGGTGATGTCGAGGTTCCCCAATCGATGATTGTAGATTGTACGCTCGGTGGGCATTGGTTAAGTCAAGTACTAATTGCGACGCCTGTAATCTGGTTCTATACTATAGGCTTACAAACATAAACCTATAAAGCTACATAGTCTTGGTTCTGCTCCAAGGGCTAATAGACGACAAAACAATTGTAACGCTTTTAGTTTTCTTGTATATAGTCTGATTTTAAAGAACCTTTCAGGAGAGTTTGATATAGTTAGCCTCCACTCGAATTATACAATTACAATGCTATACTATATGAGCAAATGAATAAAAACGGAACGAAAGTTGAGAATTATTTTTATGTATTGTGGGAAAAAGGGGCATGGCAGTCCAAAATTTTAAATGCCAATGGATTTACGCTGTCACTAGGAATTGGTGATCCTAGGTGCCATAGTTACTGAGATATTCGCCAAAAAAACACCGTTTTTCCGAGGTGTGTCTAGGTGTGACATCGAAAAAAAAAGATTCTTGTATTGACTGACTTAATATGTGATCGATTGACACCAAGTTTAGGAAGAACAAAAAAAAATTACGCTCCATTAAGTTACTGAGTACACATTTCGACTATTTAGTTAATAGTTATAATTCCGAGATTATTTTTCACAAAGTACAAAGTCTGCACTGTCATATTACAAGTGTATTATTTTCTTGAAGGCTCGACCTTCTCAAATTGGACTTATGAAGTCCCAGGCTATAAAATTGCTTCACGTTTAGATTGGTTAAGTGAAGGTAGGACTCGATTACAAAGAAGAATTCGACAAGAGAGAATGTTAGTCTTTGTTCCACAGGTCACAATATTGGTGGTTCGCAAGTATTCGAAAACGCAGTTTTAAAATGTGTATAGGAATTTTGGTAATTTATAAGAGATTTATAAGAGATTTAAAATTGAGTATGAGGGTTGTTCAAGCATGAACATAGCATGCAACGAGACTATAACACCGGACCGATTATTTTAGGAAACGATGTAAACCGAAAAAATGCCAAATCTAAGAATATATTTGTCTATCTATGCTTGTGATCAGTTTCCATGCTTGGCAACGAAAAGCAGCAGCAGCATCAGCAACAGCGTCAGCAGCAGCGTCAGCATTAGGAGCAGCAGCAGCAGCGCCAGCGAAGTCACAACATAAGAAAAGTGCATGAAACTTACATTAAACAATAATTTTAAAATGTTGTCAGAAGCAACAATTAGTTTGCTGGAAAAGCAATCGCTTATAGTACAGGAAGTACAGGAAATGTAAGCTGGACATTTTTCCAGCCAATCAATATAACTCTATACTTTTAAAAATTGGAACCGTCGATCACGACTACTTCAATAAAAAGATATATGAGAAAACATTACAAACAATTAAAACAATAGTGAACAATATTTATGTTCAAAAAATACTATTGATCCAGATAAGTTGGACGCAAACATATTGCAACTTAAAACTTATATTCAGGAAACTGAAAATGAGTTAAAAAATGCTACTCGGGAATGGAGTAGCATTAGAAAGAATAAAATTAATTTTCTCTGGAACAGAATCCGAGAAAAAAAATTAATTTCTTTCAAAAACAAAACATTCAATGCAACGAAGATGTTGCAGAGTTAGAGTTTGATGCTAACAATATGGTTGGCATATTAGAGCATTTAAGTATAATTAATAAGGTAGCCGTGAAGACAGAAGATCTTCCAGCTCTACCAAAAATTAAAGTTACTCACTGGCTCAGTGAATAATTATGATATCGTGTGGGAACTGTTAGCCAAATGGTTCGAAAATAAAAGGAAAGTTTTATCAGATCAATTAAATAACTTAATTTATTTACCTATATTAAATATTGAATCCGAACAAGTAAAAAAAAGTACAGTCGAGCACGCCCGACGCTCTCTGCATCTAAATCCCGATTAAATTATTAAAATCGGAATCGAGATATTACAATGTGCAGTACTTCCATCAAAACACCGTGAAACAAAAACAATCTAAGCAAAATCAAACATCTGTTTGTATGCGAATACACATACGTTTGACATTATATGTATGTATGTGTGTATTTGGCGCGGCCAGCGTCTGCGGTCTGCGCTGACGCCACACAAGCAGAGAAAACGTTCGATCACGCTTGTATGTTTCTGTCTCGCTTGCACTCATACCTTGA
Source organism: Drosophila dunni (assembly GCA_018152125.1). Lineage (NCBI taxonomy): Eukaryota > Metazoa > Arthropoda > Insecta > Diptera > Drosophilidae > Drosophila > Drosophila dunni. The sequence continues at coordinate 178,528 of JAECXC010001574.1, read as the reverse complement.
TAAGGCGTTCAATTATCAATATTATAACGCTTCTAGTTTTCTTGTTTGTAGTCCAATTTCAATGCGTCTTTTTAGAATAGTTTGATATAGTTAGCCTTCATAGCCTAATAACAATGGTGTACTATATGAACAAATGTCTAAAAACGGAACGAAAGTTGAGAATTATTGTTTTGTATTGTGGGGAAAAAAGGGGCGTGGCAGTCCAAAATTTTAAATACCAATGCATTTAGGATGTCGCTAGGAACGCTCCATACCAAAATTGGTGATCCTAGGTGCCATGGTTACTGAGATATTCGTCGAAAACACCGATTTTTTCCGAGGTGTGTCTAGTTTTTTGCTCATTGTGGGCGAATGGGGCGTGGCATCGAAAAAAAAAATTCTTGTATTGCCTGACTAAATATGTGATCGATTTACACCAAGCTCGAACTTGTAGCTCTTAACATCTCTGAAATCTGTTTGTTAATACGGACGGACAAACAGACAGACAGACGGACATGGCTATATCGACTCGGTTTGTGATCCTGATCAAGAATATATATACTTTATGGGGTCTGCCACGCCTCCTTCTGCCTGTTACATACTTTTGCACAAACCCAATTTACTCTTGCAGAGAGTATAAAAACAGATATGTGCATATTATAAAATTAAAAGCAAATCTGCCTAATGAAATAAACAGTATCTTTGCGCATATTATTTTGCCTAAATTTAATAAAGAGACACTACAACTTAACGAATCTTACCTAAGAAAGACAAAAGAGATTCAAGAGTTGTCAGATGTCAAAGAATTTTTGGAACAGCGATATGGTTCCATTAGTTCATTAAAAAACGATGAAAAGAAAAATTCTAATGTTCAGCAACATAGAATTGAAAACTGCCCGATTTCTAAGAAACCTGGACATCATGCAGTACAGTGTTACACTTTCAAAGCCATGGTCCAGTAGAGAGAATTAAGGCAGTAACAAAAGTAGAATTATGCTTAGGTGCTTAAAATTCGCAAGGAATAAAATATACTCCTGCGAAATATTATGCACTTTCTGCAGAAAAACACACAATACAATATTAAATCTTTCTAACGAGAAACTGAGTACTTGTGTTGCCAAAAAACAAGCACTATTAGCTACTGCGATAGTGAAAGTGAAAATTAAAATTGGTGATTTTGAAAAATTAAGAGCATTGATCGATAGTGGATCGCAGTGCACTATTATTTCTGTAGAAGCTGTTCAAACTCTAAGCTTATTTAGAATTAAAAAAATAACAAAAATAAGTGGAGTTTCAGCAAATAACTCAAGCTCATCAAAATACAAGGTCAACTTGTGTTTAAAATCTTAAATTTATAAAAAAAAAATTATACGGAAGCAATCGTTTTGCCAAAATTAATGAAAGCTCTGCCAGTCCAAAATATAAATATAAATAAATATAAATGGCAGAATTACGTTTTGGTTGACCCATATTTTGACAAACCGAGCAGAGTAGATACGATAATTGGAGCCGATCTATTTTCACAAATACTGAAAAATGGCATTATTAAAATAGACGGACTCCTGGGTCAAAATACGGAATTTGGTTGGGTAGTATCAGGCTGCAGAATATTGTGAAAAGAATTATATAACAACAACAAGAAAAAAATAGCAATGGTAGATTTATAGTAAAAATCCTACTTAAAGAAAATACGAACTTAGAAGATTCTAAAACACAAGCTTTAGCACGTTTTCACAATTTAGAAAAGAAATTTCATAAAAATCTAAAGCTGAAAGAAAATTATATTCAGTTTATGAGGGAGTACATGGAATTAGGACATATGGTTGAATCAAACGAAGTAGGAAAATATTATCTTCCTCATCAAGCAATACTAAGGGATAGTAGCTTAACAACAAAATTAAGAGCTGTATTTGATGCTTCAGCAAAAAGTACAAATGGGAAAAGCCTAAATGACATCATGTGGACAGGACCAAGAGTCCAAAGAGATATTTTTGATATTCTGTTAAAATGCCGTAAATGGCCAGTTGTAGTCTCCTCTGATATAGAAAAAATGTTGTTACTCAGAGTTGGTGGAAGATTAAGGAACTCTAATGCATGTTTTCAGGTAAAACATCCTTTAATTTTAAACAAAAGTCACTTTACGGACTTAATAATAAAAAAGGCACATAGAGAAACATTGCATGGTGGACTCAATCTGATGAGAACTTATACACAAAGAAGATATTGGATATTTGGACTTAGAAATAGTTTAGAAAAAGCATTTAAAGGAATGTATAAAGTGTTCAAGATATCGGCAAACGACAGCAGAACAGATAATGGGAGGCATTCCAAAATATAGAATTATGTATGGCAACCAAAGCTATACATCTGGAAGTTGTAAGTGAGTGCTACAACAGAGTGTTACAAGTGTTACAACAGATGCGTTTTTAGCAGCCTTAAAAAGATTTATAGCAAGGAGAGGAAAATGTGTAAATATTTACTCCGACAATGGAACAAACTTTGTGGGTGCCGCACGAAAATTAAATGAAGATTTTCAAAAAGCTATTATGGATAACGAAAAAGTAGCTCCAATTTTAGAAAACGAAGGGATTAGCTGGCATTTTTTCCCGCAGGCAGGACCGCGTTTCGGCGGCATTTGGGAGGCGTGAGTTAAATCGGTGAAATATCACTTAAAAAGAACAATTGGTGATACGATTTAAACTTATGAAGAGTTTGCAACTCTTTTATGTCAAATTAAAGGAGTGTTAAGTTCTCGTCCATGAGGACATGAGGACATGAAGGTATTAATTATTAATTAATTGTTTCTGATTGATAGACCTAATTTGGAAGCAATAGAGTCTATAAATGAGGAGCAGATAAATTATTTAGACAGATGGAAATTAATTAAAAGGATTAAAAATGAATTTTGGATAAAATGGAAAAAAGATTATTTACATACTTTGCAGAAATAGAGACGTGAAAATAAAAATTTCGAAAAAGGGCAAACAGTGTTAATCAAATCCGAAAATTGTTATCCAGCGAGATGGCCCCTAGGGAAAACTGAGGAAGTTCATAAAGGCGCAGATGAAAAAGTTAGAGAAGCAAAGATAAGAGTACAAGAATGATTGGTAACGCATCCTATTAGTAAAATACGTCCTCTAATTGGAGTCCCGGAGGCAGGAGAAGACTATAAAAATAAGGAACACTCAACTAGAGGAGGTAGACTTTCAAAAAGTGTGTTATATTTAGCCATGTTGATGTTAGTGCTGATTTGTCAAGTATCTAATGCGGTTTCAATTAAGACCGAAATATAAAAATGGACAGTTGAACAAGTCAACAGTACAGCATAAATATACTTGGATCCGATGGGTGACATAGAAGTAATAGCGTCATCATGGGATTTAGTTGGATTTTATGATATGGACACTTACTTCATCATGATAGACAAAGGGAAAGAAATTATACAAAAGATGCGAGTGATTTGTAGAAAACTGCATGATTTTGAAGATCAATGTAATTTGGTGCTGAACAACATGCAAAGACAAATTGATGATCTAGAGGAAAACTATGGCCTTTTTATGACGCAGAGAACACCAAGACAGAAAATGCCACCCTTAGATTTCGTAGGATCCTTATATCATATGGTAATTGGGCTCATGGATGCAGATGATAGAACTCAAATGAAAGAAAATATGATCGTGTTATTAGAAAATCAACATAACATAGACAATCTAGCTAAACCAAGTAAGAAAGGCTACAGTCGAGCCGACTGAGCCGCATTTGAATTTAATTTGAATTAAAATTTTATAACGAAATTTAAAAATTAAAATTTATATGTATATTTTGAATAGATATTTAAAAAAGAAATTAAATTAGCAATTCTCATTGCCAGCATTCGAACCTACGACCCTCACGCAACGATTTCACATCGCGCCGCAATTCTACCATTCGCACCACGCACCACTTTCAAGCATGTTCCGCTTATTCGCATTTACATGTTATACATACAAGTACACACTCGTTTGAAATTATGTGTATGCACATATGTATGTATGCGTGTCTAGCGCTGGTCGGCACGGCAGCGCCGCAGCGTCTGCGAGCAGCGCTGACGTCACACAGGCCGCGAAATTTCAGCTAAATTTTGTTAATAGACGGATTTTAACGCCGCTTGGAGGATAGTTTGATATGATATTCCTCTCTTCGAATAATTAATTATAAACACTGTACTATTTGACTTAATGCCTTAATTTTAAATTTAAATTTTTGCTTATAGTATAGGAGAAAAGGCGGCGTGGCAGGCCAACATTTTGAATGGCAATTCATTAAGGCTGTCTCTAGCAACCTGCTTACCAGAAATGGTGTTCCTAATTGCCATAGTTACTGAGTTATTGGCCTAAAACACTCGAGGTGTGTCTGGTTTTTTGCTCATTGCGGGGGAGGTTAGGGGCGGGGCAAAAATTTGAAATAAACTTAACCTGCCTGACTTAATAACAGACTTTCATTATAAATTTGGTGGCTCTAGCTGGTGGCTCTGGTGGCTCAGACGGACAGACGGACATTGCTATATCGACTCGGCTGTTGATGCTTTATGGGGTCGGCCACGCCTCCTTCTGCCTGTTACGCACATTTACAAACCTAATAGACCCCTCTACTCTTTTTTAAAGTAGGGGGTCTAAAAAACAGGCTTCAGTAATTGATTCCACAGAAAACATTCTAAATCAAATCAAAAAATCAAAAATCAATAAAAACTTTTACAGTATGAATTTACGAGTCGGCAACATGACCGAACTTCTTAAAGAAAGCTATTTTGTATATAAAGAATCAATAAAGTTCTTTATGATAACAAAACAGTTAAACTCATTGATTGATGAGTGTGAAAAGGTCCAAGCTATGATAATCAGTTTGCTCATTGACGTCAATCATGGAAAATTAAACACTAATATATTAAAACCAAATCAATTAAAAAAGGAAATTAGCTACATTAAAGACAAAATATCCGATACACTTGTTCTACCGGGAAAAATAACTGGTGCGGGACTCAAAGAGATTTATACTTTGCTAACTGCAAAAGGGCTGTATTTAGACAAAAAAATAAAAATAAATGCAAAAATACCTTTATTCAATAGACATTCATCCCAGGTAAAATGATTCCCTTACCAATTAAAAACCAACAGGGAGTAATAATTGCCGATCTAAAGTTCCCATACTTAGTCCATATGTTGCAATTTATTGGTATAATTTAATGTCAGAAGCAGCGCTAAACAAATGTAAGCATTTGCAACAAAATAAACGAATTTGCGAAGGAAACTGGCCATGGAATAGTGCAAATGATAACTCTTGCGAGGTCTAACCTTTTAAGCCAAACAGACCATCAAATTGTGTCTATAAAAAGATATCAACTTCCTCAAACTATTGGGTTGAATTAAATAGAAAGGGTAGTTGGCTTTTCAAAGTACCATCTAATACTAAAGCATGTAGCGTGTGGCTATATTGATGTTAAATAAAACCACTGATAATGCGTAGATGCCTTGGTGTTCGTGCAATTCGGTGTGGTTCTTTTCTCGCACATCTACACTGACACTACTTCAATAAAAAAATAATAAATGCACTTTCGAAATGAACATGGAATTTTGTCAAACAAGAATAAACTGTCTCAACCACTGTAAGACTGCGAACTTTAAGTACAAGCCGATCGACTGTCGGGGTACTGTAAGTGCTCCCACCCACCCTACCGTGGTAGCTTAGTTAATGTTTTTAGCTACCCCTAAACTAAGTCGGTCGTTACTTCATCGAGCGTTTCTAAAGTACAGGTCTGTCTGTACCAGCATTGAACCATTAAATAAGATTACACCATCATCTCAATTCATTAACAGTACAATTCATTTATTTCTATATTTCAGACTATATGCATCTTAATTCAATTTCAAACTACTATGTAGAAATACAAAAATAAGTCAAGATAACTATATTCGAACATTATAATATTTACGCCTACTCGATACGCTCGCCTTACACAATGCACTGATGTTCATAATTATGCATATATGTATGCAGGGACATAATTTTATAAATACACATATATATGTTTTTAAAGGTTTAAAGGTTGTTATTATATTACTCACAAACTCATATTTTCCATCGTTGTATACTCGTTGGTCCAATCGAAGCAGCTACCGATGTTGCTGTGGATTAAACTTTGTTGTTTTTGTTGGATAAGACGGAGTATTAGGGTTGGTCAAACATAGCTTGTCGACTTATAGTTGCTTTCTTAATTAAGAGAAATATACATTAGTTTAAATTCAAAACTTTCTAACAATTCAATTTAAATTCAAATTTTTTTGTATACAGATCTGTAAATTTCTATTGGCTGCTGCAATTATGAGCCAATTGTTTTTATTGGGACGCCCCGTTGTTTCCAAACGTTGTGGTTATGTCGATGTACCAGCCTCGTGAAGCTCGAGGCTGGTACGCTGACGGCACTCAGAATGTGGGGTGCGTTAATGCTATCAGCTGTAGAGCTACTCTAATGCAAACGCTTCTGAGATGGCGCTTGTCTCGCCGTGACGGGGTAAAAGGCTCCGTACAGCCAACACTGCGGCAACACTGTAGGGCCTTCCCGTCGCCTGTAGAGCCGGTAAGAATTGGGCCGGTGCGGATTCCCAGTTTGCGCCACTGTGAACGGATCCGAACAGTTTTGATTGCGGCAAAACTGCCGGGCTGCACAGGGCGCACTGCAATCGAATCCGACGGCTAAGCTGATCGTCTTCGAGACTCCAGACACAGACCGCGTCAGCTTCTATCCGCTCTCCTTTCCACTGTGGGGAGATCCCAACTAAACACACCGACTAGCCCAGCTGTTAAAAGCGATGCTGACAGCGCGAAAGCGCAGAGGCGCGGTGGCTAGCCGTTTGTAGAAAAGTATTTATGTGGCCTGCCCGATGGACACAAATATAAATTACCACTTGCACTTTCGACACTATAAATTAATTTTCTGTACTACTACCTTTTCTTTCAGCGACAGTTGCAGGGAATGGCGCAGCTTGGCTGCAGTTGTGCTATTTATTAATCACTGTACAATTTTTCCACTACAGTCGCTATTTCAGTGCACGCTGTTTCTCTTGCTACTGGAACGAAAGTACAGGTGTTGTGGCCTGTTCTTGCATTGCCTACTTTGTGCGTCGTTCGCTTACTAATAAGTGCGAGACCCCTTCGTTACCAAGCGGGGTCTCAGACAGGGCGACTCGCTGTCATGTTTGCTCTTCAATATACTGATGGAGAGTATAATAAGGAAAGCTGGAGTGCATCGGACGGGCACAATACTGGGAAACAAATGTGTCCAGCTCCTTGGTTACGCCGATGATATTAATATTATTGGACGTATTAAGCGTGATGTTACTGCGGCTTTGGAGCTATCGAAAAGGAATCAGCGAGAGTTGGACTTGCAGTGAACATGGGCAAAACGAAGTTTATGGTGTGCAGTAGCAGAGAGTCGTCGCGTCTTGACTCCCACCTTACTGCTGGCGACTATAACTTCGAGTCTGTCAAAGAATTTGTCTACTTGGGAACTGCAGTGACCAATAACAAGGATGTCAGCCTGGAGATCATGCGGAGGATCACACTTGCCAACAGGTGCTACTTTGGGCTCAGTAGGCATTTTAATAATAGAGCCATCTCTCGGAGGGCAAAGGTTGCACTATACAAAACGCTCATCACTCCAGTGTTGCTGTATGGTGAGGAAGCCTAGACAATGACGCAGTCAGATGCAGCTGCTCTTGGTGTCTTCGAGAGAAAGATTCTGCGCAAGATCTTCGGACCAATTTGCGTTGGTGGTATCTATCGCATCAGGTGGAATGATGAGCTGTACAAGTTATACGGGGATGTGGACATGGTCAAGGAAGGCCACGCGCACGTTGGAAGGACCAGAAGGATGCCCTCCTAGCAGCACTTGATGTTACCAACTGGCGAAGTCGCGCACAGGACAGAGAAGCGTGGAGGCAAATCGTGCATCAGGCTGAGCCCCTTTAGGGGTGTTATGGCCAATTATTATTATTATTAATATATGTAAGTGAGATACCGAAAATTATATGGGTTCCATTAAGATATAATAATAGGATATAGGATATAGAATAGGATGAACCACACAGTAGATAAAGATCAATTAAATAATGAGTTTAATGACATTAAAAATTATCATTTAAAACTATAAAACTTTAACATTCATCATGTATCCGGTTACCTATCTTTAGGAATCTGTTTGACAATATTGTTAGACATAATTATATATATAATAAGAAAAATGAATGTAACAAGAAGACTACAAACTATATCGTTTCCTCACGTGTAAAAAAAAAATAGTTTACTCTAAAATTAATATGTCATTGTCATTGTATTTAAACTACCACCTTTTTGTGGCCCTTGGCAGAATGTTCAAGCATGAACATAGCCTGCAACGAAACTAGAACACCGGAGCGATTATTTTAAGAAACGATGTAAACACAAAAAATGTCTAATCTAAGAATATATTTGTCAACCTATGCTTGTGACCCGTTTCCATGCTCCGATTAAAATAGATCTAAATTTAAAACCACGCTCTATCCTGTGCGTGGTGTACAATATCTTAGAGGATAGCTGTGCTCCGACGTAATTTGTAGCTATATAAGGCCTAGTTTAACAAATAAACTCAGTTCAATTTTTGTGCTCAACCATACAAGTCTTGGTGTCCATTTATTCAGGATTTATTGGTAGAACATAGCAAAATTTTAGGTAGGGAAGCAGTAATTTTACGAGATTTTAATTTATGTTTAAGCGATTTCACTCAGGCTATGGAAGCTTATGAAAGTTTGGTTAGGAGATGTTTTAGATCCCTTTATATTTGAAAATGTCCACAACACGTGACGATACACATATTGATTGGGCATTTTCAAATGGCAAATTTTAGACAGCATGTCAGGTAGTCTGTCGGGAATTTGTTTGTTTTTTTGTTTCGCGCGGTGAGCATGGAAGTGCGTAATTTATTTGACAATTACACATTTCAAGTCGATTCGAAGATCTCTTTAAACGAGCTAATTGCATTGCAATAACCTCCACGTGGTGTTTCCTGGCTACCGATTAAAGTTATTTTTTATTATTTAATTCGGGAACATACTCGAGCGTCGTACTATACAAGTAATCGGCCGTGATCGATTATATTTTGTTGTTTTGTAATACCCAAAAACCGATATTATTATATCATATAATCAGGAATAAAATGCAGAGTGTATTATAAGGTTGGGCACGCTCGATTGTATTTTTCTTTGTGTTTGTGATTTAGTGTTGATAGATTTAGATCTTACTAATGACGATTACCCATACCTCGAATCTATTTCAAATTCGGTTCGATTTTCGTTAATTCTATCAATTTTGTTTTTCTTATTTATCTATGTTTCATACTCGGGGGTTCCTGCATAAATGAAAATATCTGATGGTGTTTTACAAGTAGTATTATTTTTGGTTTTGTGATTATAGGTTCAAAGTATTATTTAAAATCTCGTTAGTTTGTCTCCATGATTTGTGTCACAATTGACAATTCTTATTTTTTCGACTGCTGTTTTATGGAATCTTTCTATGTCTGAAATACCATTTTTACTTGTTGTGATGGATATATATACGTCTTCTGATTTTAACCACATTTGTAGGGCGGAACTCAAGAAGGCTGACTCTTTATCTGCTTTTATTTCAATTGGTTTTCCCATGTCGTTAAATACTTCTCTTTTGGCTTCTAGCCAATGGTTGCATATTTGGAATATAAGTCTATACAAGATAAAAATTGTGTGTTGTCTACCATACAAAAATCAATCACATATTATACTCTCTGCAAGATTATATTGGGTTTGTGCAAAAGTATGTAACAGGCAGAAGGAGGCGTGGCAGACCTCATAAAGTGTATATATTCATGATGAGCATCACAAGCCGAGTTGATATAGACATGTCCGTCTGTCTGTCCGTATGAACAAACAGATTTCAGAGATGGTAAGAGCTACAAGTTCGAGCTTGGTGTCAATCGATCAGATATTTAGTCAGTCCATACAAGAATCCTTGATCCTTGTCCCTTCACTCTTCAAGTCGACACACTACCTCCACGTGGTTCCCCCTGGATTGTAACTCAGCAACCGCTGAGTTATAAACCAAAGTGCGCGGCGGGATCCTAATCCTTAAATTAGCTTTTGGCGTAGGACTTGATATCCACCCATGGAAAAACCAACATCAGTGAAGGATGCAAGAGGAGCCTCGGATAAGAACACAAACAACGTTGACGACCATGGCAAACGTAAAAAGGACAATGATTTGAGAGTATGCACTTGGAATGTACGGACACTGTACAGACCCGGTGCTGCTCAACAACTAGCGGATACCCTCAATAAGTTGAAGGCTGACATCACGGCTCTTCAAGAAATGCGATGGATTGGACAGGGCAGCATGAGGAAGAAAGCCTGTGACATATACTACAGCTGTCATAATAGTGGACATGAGTTTGGATGCGGGTTCGTCGTAGGATCCAGGCTACGGCACCGTGCCTCGCAGTTTACACCGTATAGCGAGAGAATTGCGACGATCCGAAAATGCCCGTCACATGACGTTAAAATTCTCCTGGGAGATTTTAATGCCAAAATCGGACGGGAGGGCATTTTTGGAGCAACCGTTGGGAAGTATAGCCTGCATGAGTCTACCTCGGTCAACGGGCTTAGGCTGATAGGATTTGCTGCTGCGCACAACATGACAGTTCGTAGTACTGGATTTCGTCATCTCGACATCCATAAGGCATCCTGGCTCTCCCCTGATCGCCTGAGCTTGGTATACCTACAAAGCTAATACGGCTTTGCAGAATGGCATTGAGCAACACCACCAGCTCTGTCAAGGTAGGAAATGACCATTCCGAAACCTTCGTTACCAAGCGGGGTCTCAGACAGGGCGACTCGCTGTCATGTTTGCTCTTCAATATACTGATGGAGAGTATAATAAGGAAAGCTGGAGTGCATCGGACGGGCACAATACTGGGAAACAAATGTGTCCAGCTCCTTGGTTACGCCGATGATATTAATATTATTGGACGTATTAAGCGTGATGTTACTGCGGCTTTGGAGCTATCGAAAAGGAATCAGCGAGAGTTGGACTTGCAGTGAACATGGGCAAAACGAAGTTTATGGTGTGCAGTAGCAGAGAGTCGTCGCGTCTTGACTCCCACCTTACTGCTGGCGACTATAACTTCGAGTCTGTCAAAGAATTTGTCTACTTGGGAACTGCAGTGACCAATAACAATGATGTCAGCCTGGAGATCATGCGGAGGATCACACTTGCCAACAGGTGCTACTTTGGGCTCAGTAGGCATTTTAATAATAGAGCCATCTCTCGGAGGGCAAAGGTTGCACTATACAAAACGCTCATCACTCCAGTGTTGCTGTATGGTGAGGAAGCCTAGACAATGACGCAGTCAGATGCAGCTGCTCTTGGTGTCTTCGAGAGAAAGATTCTGCGCAAGATCTTCGGACCAATTTGCGTTGGTGGTATCTATCGCATCAGGTGGAATGATGAGCTGTACGAGTTATACGGGGATGTGGACATGGTCAAGGAAGGCCACGCGCACGTTGGAAGGACCAGAAGGATGCCCTCCTAGCAGCACTTGATGTTACCAACTGGCGAAGTCGCGCACAGGACAGAGAAGCGTGGAGGCAAATCGTGCATCAGGCTGAGCCCCTTTAGGGGTGTTATGGCCAATTATTATTATTATTAATATATGTAAGTGAGATACCGAAAATTATATGGGTTCCATTAAGATATAATAATAGGATATAGGATATAGAATAGGATGAACCACACAGTAGATAAAGATCAATTAAATAATGAGTTTAATGACATTAAAAATTATCATTTAAAACTATAAAACTTTAACATTCATCATGTATCCGGTTACCTATCTTTAGGAATCTGTTTGACAATATTGTTAGACATAATTATATATATAATAAGAAAAAATGAATGTAACAAGAAGACTACAAACTATATCGTTTCCTCACGTGTAAAAAAAAAAAGTTTACTCTAAAATTAATATGTCATTGTCATTGTATTTAAACTACCACCTTTTTGTGGCCCTTGGCAGAATGTTCAAGCATGAACATAGCCTGCAACGAAACTAGAACACCGGAGCGATTATTTTAAGAAACGATGTAAACACAAAAAATGTCTAATCTAAGAATATATTTGTCAACCTATGCTTGTGACCCGTTTCCATGCTCCGATTAAAATAGATCTAAATTTAAAACCACGCTCTATCCTGTGCGTGGTGTACAATATCTTAGAGGATAGCTGTGCTCCGACGTAATTTGTAGCTATATAAGGCCTAGTTTAACAAATAAACTCAGTTCAATTTTTGTGCTCAACCATACAAGTCTTGGTGTCCATTTATTCAGGATTTATTGGTAGAACATAGCAAAATTTTAGGTAGGGAAGCAGTAATTTTACGAGATTTTAATTTATGTTTAAGCGATTTCACTCAGGCTATGGAAGCTTATGAAAGTTTGGTTAGGAGATGTTTTAGATCCCTTTATATTTGAAAATGTCCACAACACGTGACGATACACATATTGATTGGGCATTTTCAAATGGCAAATTTTAGACAGCATGTCAGGTAGTCTGTCGGGAATTTGTTTGTTTTTTGTTTCGCGCGGTGAGCATGGAAGTGCGTAATTTATTTGACAATTACACATTTCAAGTCGATTCGAAGATCTCTTTAAACGAGCTAATTGCATTGCAATAACCTCCACGTGGTGTTTCCTGGCTACCGATTTAAGTTATTTTTTATTATTTAATTCGGGAACATACTCGAGCGTCGTACTATACAAGTAATCGGCCGTGATCGATTATATTTTGTTGTTTTGTAATACCCAAAAACCGATATTATTATATCATATAATCAGGAATAAAATGCAGAGTGTATTATAAGGTTGGGCACGCTCGATTGTATTTTTCTTTGTGTTTGTGATTTAGTGTTGATAGATTTAGATCTTACTAATGACGATTACCCATACCTCGAATCTATTTCAAATTCGGTTCGATTTTCGTTAATTCTATCAATTTTGTTTTTCTTATTTATCTATGTTTCATACTCGGGGGTTCCTGCATAAATGAAAATATCTGATGGTGTTTTTACAAGTAGTATTATTTTTGGTTTTGTGATTATAGGTTCAAAGTATTATTTAAAATCTCGTTAGTTTGTCTCCATGATTTGTGTCACAATTGACAATTCTTATTTTTTTCGACTGCTGTTTTATGGAATCTTTCTATGTCTGAAATACCATTTTTACTTGTTGTGATGGATATATATACGTCTTCTGATTTTAACCACATTTGTAGGGCGGAACTCAAGAAGGCTGACTCTTTATCTGCTTTTATTTCAATTGGTTTTCCCATGTCGTTAAATACTTCTCTTTTGGCTTCTAGCCAATGGTTGCATATTTGGAATATAAGTCTATACAAGATAAAAATTGTGTGTTGTCTACCATACAAAAATCAATCACATATTATACTCTCTGCAAGATTATATTGGGTTTGTGCAAAAGTATGTAACAGGCAGAAGGAGGCGTGGCAGACCTCATAAAGTGTATATATTCATGATGAGCATCACAAGCCGAGTTGATATAGACATGTCCGTCTGTCTGTCCGTATGAACAAACAGATTTCAGAGATGGTAAGAGCTACAAGTTCGAGCTTGGTGTCAATCGATCAGATATTTAGTCAGTCCATACAAGAATTTTTTTCCGATACGACGCCCCATTCGCCCACAATGAGCAAAAATCTAGACACACCTCGGAAAAAATATCTCAGTAACTATGGCACCTAGTATCACCAATTTTGGTATGGAGCGTTCCTAGCGACAGCGTAAATGCATATCCATTTAAAATTTTTGACTGCCTTTTCCCACAATAAATAAAAATAATTCTCAACTTTCGTTCCGTTTTTAAGGCATTTGTTCACATAGTACAATATTGTAATTTATAATTCATGTGGGGACTAACTATATCAAACTATCATGAAAGGTGCATTAAAATCGGACTATAAAAAAATAAACTACAAGCGTTATAATATTGATAATTGAACGCAATATCACTAATGAGTGCCTGTGTGGTGGCAGCGCTGCCCGCAGTCACTGGCTACGCCGAATACACATATACATGCAAATATGCATTATATATTGTGAAACGTATGTGTATTCGTATACAAACAGACAGACGTGTTTGATTATGCTTAGATTGTTTTTATTTCAATGTGTTTTAATGCAAGTAAAACACATTGTAATATCTCAATACCGATTTTAATAATTTAATCGGGGTTAAAGTGCAGAGAGTATTATACGGTCGGGCCTGCTCGACTATACTTTTCCTTCTTGTTAGAATGTCATAATTGTCGGAAAAGTTTTGTAAATAGAATATATGATTAGTGGGGCAGAGTATACTAGGGGCTAAATATACACAATTTTTTAGTTAAACAATACCATTTATTGTCTGCACATTTAATTGACAAGGTTTTATAGGAAAGTTTAAAAACTTTTGTTAAATCAGATTGATAGATGAACCTGTGTCAATTACACAGTTAAAAATTTGTCCATTCATAACTAATCAGATGAAGGGATTGGTTCTTCTTGGTCCGAGGCTCCGTGATGAAAATTTGCGGAAGTTTCCATCTTAGAGTAGCCACTGGTATTTTCTCTTTGTCGTTTTATTGTAAGATTCGATGGTCTTTGTCTTTGAGATTGGTAATTCATTGGGTTTTGCGATCTAGCTTGATCAAGGTTTTGCATGAATTCTTTATGTAATGCTTGATTGTTTTCGGCATTTTCTTTTGGTTTATAGCTTGGATTAGCATTGTTTCAATAATTTGGACTATGAGAATAATTCTGATTATTTCCCTTTCCACGGCTGACATTGTTAGTATTTTGTTAGTTTTGGAATTTTCATTGTTTTGGTTAGTGCGTTCGTTAAAACCGTTTTCGTTCAGTCCTTTGCTTTAGTTTTGAAACTGTTGTAATGTCATATCGATCTAATGTCATAAATGTTCTGTCAATTAATTTTTATTTAATTTTTCATTTTATTTTATTTATTTGTTGTCAAAAAAAAAAAATAAATTAAATTAATGTAATTAAAAAAAACAACATATTTAAAAAATAAGATTACATTCGTTGCAAGGGTAAGGAAAACGCTAGAAAAACACTAACCAGACCAATCAACAAAAAAATAAATAAATAAATAAAAATTAAATCAAATGTTAGTAACGCGGTGATCAACGGTATGGCACGCGATTAGATATGTAAGAGAGAAGTGACATTCTAAGTGAAGACAAAAAAGTGGCTCCACACACTACATGAGGAAGACTGTTATAGTTAGTACCTAAGATACGAAACGGATTATGTAAAGCAGTAGCAGTCAACGCAGTCAGCGTTGATGTGACAAAGCAAGAAAGTTTCTAGTATTTCGGATCGGAATCGCAAAACTAATTTGGTAGATACAAGGAATCTCAACATTAATTAGTTTGTGTAAAAAAACTACACCAAGAACGGTTCTGCGATATGAAAGGGAAGGAAGGTTAATCAACAAAAGTCTACTACGATACGATGGTAATCGAATATTAGTATTCCAGCTAAGGCCCCCAAAGCCAAACAGAAGAAATTGTTTTTGTGCAGCTTCTAATCTGTCTTGATGAATTATGTATTGGGGAGACCATACACACTATCCATATTCAAGAATATGCGTACAAGTGAAGTATTAAGAGTTTTTGTTATGTAGGGATCGTCAAATTCCTTAGACCACCGCTTCATAAAACCCAAGACACCAAAAGCAACAGAAGAGATGTGGTTATTAAACTTTAGTTTTGGATCGAAATAGATAGCCAAACTAATGACCGACTCTATTCTCTGAAGGACATGCCATCGAGAAAGTAGTTATTATAGGTAGGTATTCGCCTACTATAGGACATTACGTTACATTTACTAAAATGTAGTCAGTTAACTTTACACCAGGCTTAAAGTGTGTCGAGATCACTTCGTAGACCGTGACTCAGGCAAGAGTAAGTTCGGGACAAACAAAGTTTTACATCATCGGCGTAAATCAGAACCCGGGAACTAGAAATCGCTGAAGGCAATTCGAATAGTGAAAAAAATAAAGGCCCAAGATGGCTTCCTTGAGGAACCCGCGAGGTAACATGCACGGGCTTGGATAATGTTCCATTAAAATTAACTTTTTGAGTTCTAGAACATAAATATTTTGCAATCCAAAGAATTAATTTATCTGGAAATCCAAGCAAATTAAATGTATGTATTAAAAGATAATGATTAACGGTATCAAAAGCCTTGCTGAAATCAGTGTAAATGACATCTGATTGCAATTTATTTGGAAACCCCTGTATAACAATGGAAGTAAATTCTAATAAGTTAGTGGTAGTAGATCTATATTTCATAAACCCGTGCTGCCAAAGTGAAACAATAGATCTAAAAAGATGTTGCAATTGAGAAGTTATTAATTTCTCAAAAGTTTTAGGAATTACAGACAACTTTGAGATACCCCTATAGTTAGAAGTGTTAGATTTAGTACCCTTTTGTGTGAAGGGGAATAATAAAATATGCTTTCCAGATGTCAGGAAAGCAGCACGACTCAACAGACAAATTAAATAATGTATACAAAGGTTTCAACAGGCGGTCGGCACTGTTTCTGAGCACTCAACCTGGAACTCCATCCGGTCCCGGAGAAATGACAGGTTTAACAGTCTTTAGATCACTCAAAAGCGATTCTTCAGTGATCAATGGCCTAAAATTACAATTAGAAGCATTTATACTGTAAGGATAAGTTATAAAATTATTTTGATGAATTCAATAAGTTGATTGGAAAAAATCAGCAAATAAATCGGCTATGGCCATTGAGGAAGTAAATGTTGATGATTTGCGTTTCGCATTAACGAAGTTATAGAAAAGTTTAGGATAACTTCGAAACAGCTTACCACAGCTTCTAAGGTAATTCCGCTATAACAGGTTGTTCAATGCAAAGAAATCAGATCGAGCAATTACATAACGAAAGAGATCCAGAAAGAGAGCCCGTTTCCCTAAATTTCTTATAAAATTTAGATTAAATGTTTTTTAACCGTGTTAATTCACGTGTAAACCAAATAGGTTTTTTAGAGATACTAGGAACACAAGATGGAACACAACGTTGAAATAAATTATTTAGAGAAGATAAAAAAACGTGACAGCTTTATCCATATCCCTGCACTTGAAAAGCCATGACCAGTCAGTTTGGGATAAAAGTTGATTTAACTTGTTAAAATCAGCCTTCCGAAACTGGCGAATACGCTTTCTAGTTTTCAAGCAGGACTTTTCCATTTGGGTAGGCAAATCCATCAACAATTCCTAAGTCGCGTAATATGGATCTTCAGGAATAGAAAGGGGAGCAATACGGGAAACAGATTGAAATGACGGATCTAAGACAAAAATAAGATCAAGCATCTTACTTAAAGAATTTGGAATGCCATTTTTTTGAGATAGAGAAATCCCAAACAAATGATCAAGGCAATCATTCTGCGTCGTGGGAGTCAATACAGCAGAGCCTGGAGTGGAGATCCAAGTAGTTCCTGCATTGTTAAAATCACCGAGAAACACGAGGATATCACGATCTTAAGTTATGGATGAAACAGATTTGATTGCTGAGAAATATTAAAAATAAACAGAACTATCAGAAGAAGGAGTAATATATGAGCTAGTAATAAAAGTGGAAACATTGAAAATATTAATCTTTATAGCAATAAATTCTAAACCTGTAGAAATACTAAGATTAAATACTTCAGAGGAAAGATCAGCATTAACAGCAATCAGCACACCACCACCACGACGAGAAGTGCGATCCTTCCTAAAAGGGGAAAAGTTATGGCAGAATATCTCTGTATTAAGAATGTCAGGCCTTAACCAAGTTTCAGTAAAGGCAATGACATGAAAAGGAAAAGAAACACTAGATAAGTAAAGGTTGCTAAGTTTGCTACAAAGACCTCTTACATTCTCTCTTTACAGCATATTTTGTTAAATGTTCGGCCGGATTCATTATTTTAAATGAAGAAATCTCTAGAGCAGTAGAAAAATTTGAATTTTTCTACGGCAATGTTGGCTATAGATTTGGTCTGTATAAAAGCCTTGACATCATCAGATGTAGTATCAGGGGCTAGCCTTTAAACAAATATTTTTTTCGGTGGGATACCTATAAGAGTCATGTTATTATCTACCATAGCTATATCCAATTGTTATTATAATTGGTGTTGTATAGAGTGCATATCTGATAATTCCATTATGTTCTGGAGACGTTAAGAAAACCTCTGCTTTGAGCTTTTATTAATTGGACTTTAAACTCATTAAGCTTTTTATACTCTCTGCAAGAGTATATTGGGTTTGTGCAAAAGTATGTAACAGGCAGAAGGAGGCGTGGCAGACCCCATAAAGTATATATATTCTTGATCAGCATCACAAGCCGAGTCGATATAGCCATGTCCGTCTGTCCGTCTGTCCGTCTGTCTGTCCGTCTGTCCGTATGAACAAACAGATTTCACAGATGGTAAGAGCTACAAGTTCGAGCTTGGTGTCAATCGATCACATATTTAGTCAGTCAATACAAGAATCTTTTTTTTTTTCGATGCCACGCCCCATTCGCCCACAATGAGCAAAAAACTAGACACACCTCGGAAAAAAATCGGTGTTTTCGGCGAATATCTCAGTAACCATGGCACCTAGGATCACCAATTCTGGTATGGAGGTTCCTAGCGACAGCGCAAATGCATTGGCATTTAAAATTTTGGACTGCCACGCCCCTTTTTCCCACAATTCATACAAATAATTCTGAATTTTTTACGCATTTGTTCATGTAGTACAGCATTGTAATTGTATAATTCGAGTAGAGGCTAACTATATAAAACTATTCCTGAAAGGTGCATTAAAATCGGACTACAAACAAGAAAACTAGAAGCGTTACAATATTGATAATTGAACGCAATATCACTAATGAGTGCAAGCGAGACAGAAACGTTTTCGCTGCTTGTGTGGCGACAGCTCTGGCCGCAGTCGCTGGCCACGCCGAATACACACATACATACATATATGCATCATATATTCTTAAACGTATGTGTATTCGCATACATACAAACAGATGTATGTGTGATAATGCTTAGATTGTTTTTGTTATACTCTTTTCAATGTGTTTTAATGCAAGTACTAGATATTGTAATATCTTGATACCGATTTTAACAATAATATCGGGATTAAAATGCAGAGAGTATTATACGGTCGGGCGTGCTCGACTGTACTGTTCTTTCTTGTTTCTCTTATGTGCAATGTCAGTAGTTTCAACCCCAATGATGGGAATGAGGATTCTGGCGAATTGTTTATGATATTTGATTAGTTCGTGGAAAGCCAGAATGGTTATTGTCAGTATTTGATTATTTTATAATGTTTTTTTTAATTATGTGGGAAAGAAATATATAGCATAAGTGATAAGTGTGTTGTTAGGCGTAATGTAAGGCCGTCAGCCGTCGGATATAAGGTCATGTCTCTGCCATGGATGCTGACGAACAGTAGTCTGGCTAGAAGTAGAATACTTCTTTAAAAAGTCACCCAAATCCAAAGGTATAACATCATATTCCCACGGATGATTGGTCGAGGGGATGCTCGATCGCTAATTTTCCGACTCTGGGTACCTGCCGACCCCCAGTTTCATCCAGGCTTACCATTTTATAGAGGGCTATGACGTGGTGAACGTAAACATCCCGCACACTCGTGGGATCTTATATGAATTTGTTGAATAAAAACAAGGAGCACGGCACTCCTCTAAATAATCGGACGGGAAAAGACCATCCCTCTCTCAACACAGCGAAGAACAAGCCAGACCCTAGCTCCAATGCTAACAAGGTGGTACCGGCAAGCCCGCCGGCAACCAACCTTGAGGGGAAACTGGAGAACGCCCCTTCTGCAAAGGGCATTTGTACACAGAGCACTTGTGCGGCTACCATGCCTGGAACAGAAGAGTCTCTTAAAGGCGCAATATAAATAACAAGCAGGATAAAAACGCGTCCTACGAAGACAAACGAAGGGCTGCTTTTATCCTATCCAAGGATAAAAGCTCCGCAGAAAGCGAGGAGCTTCTG
The DNA here is from genome assembly GCA_018152125.1 of Drosophila dunni. NCBI lineage: Eukaryota > Metazoa > Arthropoda > Insecta > Diptera > Drosophilidae > Drosophila > Drosophila dunni. Next base: position 158,374 of record JAECXC010001574.1, on the reverse strand, counting down.
AACTGGGCTTGGTCGATCCTGCCAAATTTCCAACCTCCCAAGACAGGGACAAAGAAGGCTGGAAACAAGCCAAGCGATCCAAGGTAGCTCCAACCGGCTCCTTTTCAGATGTCGCGAGGAACAAGATTCTCGTCGAAGTCCTAGACCGGGGTTTCCCGATGGTCTGATTCCTCATGACAAATGGAGGATGGTGAAGATCGAGCTGCAGGATAAATTCCTGTGCATCCTTGAGGAGAGTGGAGGCGCTCCGCTTACCTGTGAGAACGCGAGGTGGCATCAGGGCCGGATAAAATCTATCGCCTGTCTAAATGCTCACTCAGTGGATCTCTACAGGAAGTCGGTCGCCTATCTCGGGGAAGTCTACCCAGGTGCAAGGCTTAATGTTGTCGACAGGGATGAGGTTCCCAGCAACCCGAGAGCTAGGATATGAGTCGCCGCCAAGCCAGCGGAACCCGACAAAATTCTGCGGTTGATTCAGGTTTGCAATGCTGCCCTGCCTACGAAAAACTGTTAAGTTACTAGGGTGGAGGAAGCAGTTGGCCTCTCGAGACAGGTAATACTGATTCTCGATGAGGCCTCCTCAGAAGCATTATCCAGAACGGACGGAACGGTCTCGCATGGTTTTAAGAAGGCTCACATACGCCTTTTCAAAGCGGATGCTAAAGGCAAAGGATCAGCACTTAAGACTGATCCGGAGCTGCAGGATCTCGAGAAGGAGATCGATATCGAAGACGACATACTGGAGGGGTATGTCTCTGATGAGAGAAGGTCGACGTGACTGATTTGGAGGACCTCGATGAAGAGGTATCAGCCGTCGATGTCACATTGGTGGATGCAGTATCCCGGTATGTCACTCAAACTCCTATAGATAAGCCTATACCACTGTAAAGCGGTATCTGCAGCTCTTTTACTCCTCCTATTCAAAGGGGGAGTCGATATTGTCCTCATCCAAGAAGCATGGCTCTGCAAGGGGCGGATCTCTGGTTTGAGGACCCCTGACCACGAGCTGTATACAGGGGAGGTACCAGGAAAAGCCCGTACTTGTACTTTAGCACGTAAAGGTATGCCAATCTTTTTATTTTCTAATTTGAGCGATGAACACAATACCACCGTAAGCCTGGACCAAGTCGACGACAGTGTGGTGTTCTCCACATCGTACATGGGACATGAATAATCTAACCAATAATCTCTCTCTTCCGAGAAATACTAGTGGCGTTTCTTGACATAGAGGGCGCTTTAAAATAATATCCTGCCTCTCTGTGGGCATTTCCTAAACGACAAAATAATTCCTGGAGACACCAATATGAATATTTTCGAAATCGATGTCTTCTAAGAATATATAGTCAAAGATTTTTATCAAAGCTATGAATTTGAAAAAGAAATAAACCTAATTCTAGACGACTTCGTCTTGCCAAAAAAGTATTTAGACATGATAGGATCAATGAAATCTTACAACGCGAACATAAATGTCTGTGAAATTGAAGATATAATAAATACTTTATAAAAACAAACCCTTAAAAGATGACCTAAAAAATAAGCTTTTTTCCAACTGTTTTCCTCAAATTGTCAGCTTTATAGACCCCGTTGTCTAAAAAAGAGTAGAGGGGTCTATTAGGTTTGTCAGAAGCGAAATGTGCGTAACAGGCAGAGGAGGCGTGGCAGACTCCATAAAGTATATATATTCTTGATAAGCATCGAAAGACGAATCGATATAGCCATGTCCGTATGTCCGTATGTCTGTATGAACATCTGGATCTTTTAAACTACAAAAGCTAGAGCCACCAAATTTAGAATGAAAGTCCGTTATTATGTCAGGCAGATCAAGTTTATTTAAAATTGTTGCCACGCACTTACCGCCCCCGTACTGACAAAAAACCAGACGCACCTCGAAAAAATGTATGTTTATGGTTAATATCTCAGTAACTATGACACTTAGGAACACCAATTCCGGTATGCAGGTTCCTACAGACAGCCTTAATGCAATGCCATTCACAATTTTGAGCTACCACGCCCCCTTTTCTTATATGAGCTAAAAAACTTTTCAACTTCAACGCCGGGCTTAAGGCATTTAGTCAAATAGTACAGTGTTTGTAATTAATTATTCGTGTAGAGGAATAGGAGGAATATCAAACTATCCTGCACGCGGCATTAAAATCCGTCAATTAACAAGAAAGCTATAACGTTACAAAGTTTATGTAATTTAGCTGCAACTTCGCTGCCTGTGTGACGTCAGCGCTGCTCGCAGACGCTGCCGTACCGACCAGTGCTAGGCACGCATACATACATATGTGCATACACATAATTTCAAAAGAGTTTGTACTTGTACGTATAACATGTAAATGCGAATAAGCGGAACATGCTTGAAAGTGGCGCGTGGTGCGAAGAGTTGCGGCGCGATGTGAAATCGTTGCCTGAATTGCTAATTTAAGTTTTTTTAAATATCAATTCAAAATATACATATAAATTTTAATTTTTAAATTTCGTTATAAAATTTTAATTCAAATTAAATACAAATGCGCATTACTATGGGAGTACGGGGTCTTTTGCAGTCGGCTCGATCGCCTGTAGTCTGTAGCCCGACGTCGCTCTCCGCGATCTACTGCGCATGTGTCGTCTCTCTTGTTCTAATCCAGCGTTGTTGCTCTCCACGCACTGCGCATGTGTCGTCTCTCCCGCTTACGATCGCGCTGATGCTAGAGTAAGCCAACACTCTGTCTTGTGTACATATATATATATACATATATACATATGTATGTAAGTATTAATGAATATCGGTCTGTTGATGGTTTTTATTACGACATAATTATAAATGGATGTCGTGCTATATTTTATTTTATTTATATATTTATTTCTATTTATTTTGTGATAACTGTATTAAGTAAGTATTTTTTTGTATAAATATATTATTTAATAATTATTACTTAGTAATTATTTATTTATATTCAGTACTATACATTTATTTCTGTATATTAATTGCAAAATATTTATTATTTTATATTTATTACTAGCTGACCCGGCGAACTTCGTACCGCCTAACAGTCATAGAATGTCGTGTTACCTTTTAGCTGAACTAATTTAGGCTTTGATGAACGTAATACAACAATACAAAATAATATTAATATAGATAGAAATATAAAAATATTTTTTTATGATGAATGATGATGAAAACATACAAAATGAGAATAAAAATTAAAAAAAAAAGAAATAATTAAGTTTTCCAAACACATGTCAGAAAAAAAATCATTGAAAACTATGTTGTTCAGGTTGGGATACACTCTGATTAATTTATTAATCGGATTTTCATTCAAGCAGGAACGCAATGGCTCTGGTGGCGGGACCACTAATGGCAATGTCACTTTACCACTAAGGCAGCACAAACCGGGCGTTTCACCAGCAAACTTCAATGCGCCACAATGCTGGCAAACAACGTCCATTGGACCAATGCAAACTAAACGATGCAAGGCTTAGTCGATGGTGCAATCATATTGAAACGGAACTCGATTCAAATCAATACTTGAACCATTTCTTCTTGCACTTCGAAGATTATTCCTCTGTTCATCTGTACGATAAGCTCGACGATTTCTCGTTTCTAATCTAGCCGTTTCACGGGCTGCCCCTCTTTGCTCTTGTTTTTGAGAAGCACGAATTAAGGCCCTTCTTTGCTCCATACTAACGCGGCGCTTTTCTCGTTCTTCGTTAGATAATTGACTCGCGATATTCCGTTGCCTAATTTCATTACTGGTCCGCTGAGAATGATTAGATCTTCTAGGATGCGGCATTTTTATACTCTCTGCAAGAGTATATTGGGTTTGTGCAAAGTATGTAACAGGCAGAAGGAGGCGTGGCCGACCCCATAAAGTATACATATTCTTGATCAGCATCACAAGCCGAGTCGATATAGCCATGTCCGTCTGTCCGTCTGTCTGTTTGTCTGTCTGTCCGTCTGTCCGTATGAACAAACAGATTTCAGAGATGGTAAGAGCTACAAGTTCGAGCTTGGTGTCAATCGATCACATATTTAGTCAGTCAATACAAGAATCTTTTTTTTTTTCGATGCCACGCCCCATTCGCCCACAATGAACAAAAAACTAGACACACCTCGGAAAAAATCGGTGTTTTCGGCGAATATCTCAGTAACCATGGCACCTAGGATCACCAATTCTGGTATGGAGGTTCTTAGCGACAGTGTAAATGCATTGCCATTTAAAATTTTGGACTGCCACGCCCCTTTTTCCACAATACATAAAAATAATTCTCAACTTTCGTTCCGTTTTTAAGCCATTGTTATACTCTCTACAAAAGTATATCGGGTTTGTGCAATAGTATGTAACAGGCAGAAGGAGGCGTGGCAAACCCCATAAAGTATATATATTTTTGATCAGCATCATTAGCCGAGTCGATATAGCAATGAACGTCTGTCTGTCTGTCCGTATTAACAAACAGATTTCAGAGATGATAAGAGCTACAAGTTCGAGCTTGGTGTCAATCGATCACATATTTAGTCAGGCAATACAAGAATTTTTTTTTTTTTCGATGCCACGCCCCATTCGCCGACAATAAGCAAAAAAAACTAGACACACCTCGGAAAAAATCGGTGTTTTCGGCGAATATCTCAGTAACCATGTCACCTAGGATCACCAATTCTGGTATGGAGGTTCCTAGCGACAGTGTAAATGCATTGCCTTTTAAAATTTTGGACTGCCACGCCCCTTTTTTTCCCACAATACAAAACAATAATTCTCAACTTTCGTTCCGTTTTTAGACATTTGTTCATATAGTACACCATTGTTATTAGGCTATGAAGGCTAACTATATCAAACTATTCTAAAAAGACGCATTGAAATTGGACTACAAACAAGAAAACTAGAAGCGTTATAATATTGATAATTGAACGCCTTATCAAGGTATGAGTGCAAGCGAGACAGAAACATACAAGCGTGATCGAACGTTTTCTCTGCTTGTGTGGCGTCAGCGCAGACCGCAGACGCTGGCCGCGCCAAATACACACATACATACATATAATGTCAAACGTATGTGTATTCGCATACAAACAGATGTTTGATTTTGCTTAGATTGTTTTTGTTTCACGGTGTTTTGATGGAAGTACTGCACATTGTAATATCTCGATACCGATTTTAATAATTTAATCGGGATTAAAATGCAGAGAGTATTATACGGTCGGGCGTGCTCGACTGTAATTTTCTTTCTTGTTTTAAGATATATTCTGCTATTTGGGGCGGAGACAAATCCAACAAATCAAAAACCATGAAAATTGGTCCAGCAGATCTCTAGTTATAAGTGTTGTAACAAACCAGACTTTGTTTTATACACATAAGGTTTAATTATTTATTTCATTTTTGTTTTGTTATTTAGGATTAATTAATTTATATTTGTTATTTATTATTTATTATTTTGTTTTATTATTATTAATTTTGTTTGTTTATATTGGATTTATTATTTGTTCAGCGGCGGTCACGACGTTATCCGACGACAGCTCAGTGGAGAGTCGAAGACAGACGGGCCAATCAGTACCCGGAAGAAGAGAGGGCTGTGCGAGCAAACGAGGGTGTTCAGGTAGGCAGATTTGGGTAAAAATCGAAAAATGGGAATCGTCTGTCGACAGAGACGCGAAAAAGTCTTCCGTAGAGGATTTCATATTCCGCGTGGAGTTTCTCCAGCGCCAATATACATACCCGTCCGGCAGTGTTGAGTGAAACGGTTGGACGAGCTGAAGCGTACGTTATTGGCTGGATTCAGGGGACCCTGACGGAGCTCAGCGAACTGCACGAGCTGATGCAGCGGAAGCAAAGAGGCAGTGAGAGTGCCAATGACTTTGTTTACGCCATGCGAAAGCTCGCATTGACGTTGCGAAAACCCCTGCCTAAGGCTCGAGATCATCAAGAAGTGGCTCCGTGATGATATGGTACGATACGATGAGCCGGAAGAAACATACATTAAGGACAGTAAAGGCCAGGTTGATGTAATTGTGGACTCTCTGACCACGTTTTCAGGGATTCTGTCTGGCAAACGAGCGAAAGGTGTTTTGCTAACTATGTGGCAGACCCGACACCTTCCCTAGGGATGCCGTATGAAGAGCGAAGCAGAGCGCACCTAGTGGCTCGAAATAGGATTTTTGATAAGTTGATAAGTGTTGGCGAATTAATCGCAATATATTCTGCTCAGCTGGATCATGTGCTAGAGTGGGGAAAATTAGAAGAGTTAGAAGGGTAAAAAAAATAGAATGGAGGCCAACGGCAGACGACCGTTGACTCTAAGGCACCGTTTTGAAAGTGAATGAAGGATTACGAAGGAGAAGGACAGGTTGACTCTCGTCGAAGTTGCGGTGTGATAGTGGATATGCTGTTCAAGTTGGGTATCTGAAACATCGCCCAGAGAAGCCGGCCAGAGTTCGACTTTTTGCGAGCCATTCTGGTCCGTGCTACCATAGACTGCTGGCCGCTTAGCAGTCAAGAGATAGACACTCACATGTTCTTGATGCTTACATACAGGCATGCTCGATAAGCCTTCTGAGAAGCATTTATATTTTTGCTCTAATGATGAAGGGCGCCAGCCACCCAGCAGGATCAAAGAGCTTTGCTAGTGGGATAGAATTTCCCTCTTAGAGACGGAATTCTTCAGTAGAGGGCCCACAATGGAGAAAAAGAAATGTGCTCGGTCAAGAAAGTCCTCATGCAACAAATGCTCTTTCGGAAGAGTTTGGAGTACTTCCTTTTTGTCTCTGTCCATTTCTTTAGCGGGAATCAAGCCGAATGGAGAACAGCATTGAGCTTTTGGATGCCGTCGTGGGCGTCTTTCGTGGTGTGGGCACCTGGGAGGACGTCATCTACATACATGACTGAGGATTCAACTTTCCCACGGATACACGAGTTGCACGTCGTGCGCCAGCTGCAAGAGGACTCTGATGGCTAAGAAGGGTGCACAGTTTCCTCCGAAAGTTACAGTTTAAAGCTCATAGTCCTGGAGATTACCGTTGCTGTCTCGATACATTTGGGTGATGTCCGCATTAATGACGAACTGGAAAAATCGTTGCTTAAGTACCTGCAGCGTAAGGTCGGCCTTTAGAGTTGGCCCGATACACAAGACGACACAAACCTTAGTGGTAGTGCTGTCAGGTTTGAAGACAGCATGCGTGATAGCAGTCGGAGGGTGAAGTTACCCAAATCATGTGGCCCAATTTTGCGTATTCCCGCAGCACCACATCATATTGGGGTTTTAAGTGAGGATTCTTCTGGAGTCGCGTTCTAAAGCGATGGGTCTGAAGTGACCCAAGTCGGCACCGTTCGGGACTTTGGAAGGTATGGAGATTGCATAGCATCCATTCTTCTTCTGCCTGGTGTTTTCTTTAAAATCTGCTTACAGATTACGTCTGCTTTCTTTTCCACCTTGGCTGAAAGATCTTCCCCACATAACTTCCACCCGAAAATGGGTGTAATTCAAGCAAGACTTTGTTGCTTGAATGGGGTGGTTCACCTTCTGAAATAGGATAGGAAGCCGCTTGGTCTCGCTCTATGATCCTCGGTGGTCTCAAGCACCCGATAGCGCTCAGTCAGGAAGCGTTTTAGATCGTCCACAGCTGTCTTATTCGGAACGGATTGCTATCACAACAGGATGGTGGACTTTGGGAGCATACTTGGGAGCGTACTTGCTCCAGATCGCTCCAAGGCTGACAAAAACCGTTTGGAAGGCCGTCTGACTCGTGCGTAACTGCAGGAATATGGAAGAGCTGCTTTGCTTGCTTTATGATCAATAACTGATCATTTTCGTACCGTGCCATGAGATTGTCCCACGCGGATTATAACCTATCATTTGTTAAAGGGGACTTGGAGACTTCACCACGGGTTTTGGAGTTCAAGTAGTATAGCTTTTCCACTACTGCCAGACACGGGTTGCGGATTTATAGTGCAGAGAACAAATCGCGAATCGTCGGCCATGCGACCGATCGAAGGTGATACGAAAACTTCAACCTCAGAGGGAGGTAATCGGCGGCCGTGGAAGGGAGGCCTAGCAGGAGCTGGAGCATTCTAAGTTGCTGAGAGGCAGATCGAGTGTGTATGGGATACTCAGGAGAGGTCACGACAACTTTCGGAGTAGAAGCGCTCTTACGATTACGTTTGGTTGTCACTCAACTAGGCGGTGCTCTGGATTTTGTAGGAGTATGAGACCAAGTGTCGGCGCGAACAGTGACTAAGGGCTTAGGAGCAGCCTTAGATGGATCGTTGGACATCATCTAGCGAAACGTAGGAGAGAGAATATTCCCGGATCAAACAAGTAAACATGAATCGACGGAGAGTGGACTGTATTGGATTAATTAACATTGTAGAACAGCTGAACAGAACTTTAGCATAAAATATACTAAAATGTTGCTCCGATATTTGGTTAAAAACAGTGCCAAAATGAGTATAGCAACGAAAAATTGAATTGTGAAGGTGCTTTGTGTGTGTTATCGGTATCGTTTGTAATCTAAAGTGGAAAAGTGGAAAATGCCGAAAGAAGCATACAAGCAAAAATTTCGGGTTTGCTGGCTACAGCAGCCAGATTTCAATGAGTGGATTACAAGCGATGAAGCCGACAACAATAAGGCGTACTGCAGATACTGTAAATGCAGTATTAATTCCAAAATTGATCATATTCGATCGGGTATGGCGACAAAAAAACATATGCAAAACACAACGTGCTTCTCACGAAAAGAAAAAATATGTTTCAAGCCGGCAGAGTGTCCCAAATCAAATTTTCAAAGGCAGGACGCCGACCCAACAAAATTTTTTGGTGATTTGATTTTTAGTATACAATGTCTGATATCATAAATTATTACACCCGCCATCGAAATGGAGGATTTTGCAAAGCATATTAGACGAGATTTGTATTTAGGATATGAATTTGAGTCAAATTTAAAAAAGCTTAAAGAAAACATCGATGACACAACAGAGCAGACTATCCGGTTAACTTACACAGATTTTGTGATCGAGTTGATCAATTAGCCAAAGGTTTGTGTTAAATTGTTAGTTATTATTTGTGTGCTACAAAAATTCTTGGATTGAGATTGCCGGACAACTTTGAAATCCTCAAACAAGTTGGCCTATTTTCTGTTGATCGTGCTTTGCCCAACCCAATCTAAAATTGTTTCGCAACATACAATTCGTAAAATGGGCGAATGTGGCTCATACTTCGAAATTTTAGACTGAAGTTAAGACTTATCGGGACTTGTATTGGATCAATGGCAACATACGAGGCCAGGGAAGACGCCACAGATAATTTTATTAACAATACCTTAAGATTATTGAAATAAAGGAAATATAAATACAAATTTAGAAACTAATTTTTGTCCTGTTTTCTGTCTTTTTTTTTAATTTTGAACCTTTTTTCCGCATTTCGGCCTTGTTTATCAAATATTGTCAACACTGATGCCCAGACACTCAGACTATATCCTCCCTGAAATCTGCCCAAAGTCTTTATCAGTGTACATATCATATACACGAACGGCTTCAAACTGGAAGCAAGCACAGAAGTTGTAAAAGCAATTGAAAAAGAAATTTTAGCCATGATTGGGGCAACCAAATATTTTCTAACTTATCAGAATGCCTTCGTGGCAATAATTAGTCGAAATAACATTACAAAAGTAATGAGATCAACTAAAAAACTAAAAGACCTCCAATCATATGCCGAATTTAAAGAATATATAAGAAATAGGTACACACTAGTTACTACATCCACGAATAGAGAAAATTACATTATTATTTAAAGAAAATATTATTATCCAGGTTACCAAAACTTAATTCAAAATATAATTAACGAACGCAAAGTGTATAATACATAGCAAAAACAGAACATAGAAACACTAAATTAGGCTTTGAGTTAACACCAGAAATGCATAGACAAATATGTGATTGATTTTTATATGGTAGACAACACACAATTTTTATCTTGTGTAGACTTATATTCCAAATATGCAACCATTTACTGGTCGAGATTGGCTAGAAGCCAAAAGAAAACTTTTAAAAGTATTTAACGAAATGGGAAAACCAATTGAAATAAAAGCAGATAAAGAGTCAGCTTTCTTGTGTTCCGCCCTACAAATGTGGTTAAAATCAGAAGACGTAAATATATCCATCACAACTAGCAAAAACGGTATTTCCGACATAGAAAGATTCCATAAAACAGTAAATGAAAAATTAAGAATTGTTAATTCTGACACTAATCAAGAAAACAAATTAACTAGATTTGAAGTAATACTTTACACTTATAATCATAAAACCAAACATAATTCGACCGGTAAACACCAGCAGATATTTCCATTTACACAGCTAAATAAGAAAAGCAAATTAGACAGACTTAATGAAAAAAGAACCGAATTCGAAGTAGATACTAGATATATGGAATCACTTTTAGGAAGATCTAAATCCACAAATCCATTTAAACAAACAGGAAAAATAACACAAATAGATAATAAGCATTATGAAGAAGTTAACAGAGGTAGAAAAAACACACACTTTAAATCAAAATATAAAAGAAAGTAACTAATGAAAGTAAATACGATAATTCAAGATCAACTAACAGCCCGAATCACGATGACAACTTCACATAATTTAACAACTATAATTATAACACTCATGCTACTTTACCACTAACCATACAACACATAGATGCGTCAAACGCAAGATTTTTTGAAAGCAAACGCTAGCTTGCTAATGGACCCCCACAGAACTTCGGCAAAAGCCGAACGCCTAGCGCCCCGGAGAGTCGATCGCGTCTCAGCAAATTCAAAGCAGACGAAAATAAATTTAGTCTGATTCAATCAGCGAAACGATGAGCATGGCTGTGTCGATTTTGCTCTCGTTTCGTATGTATATGTTTGTCTCTTTCTGGCATGCCAGATACACACATTTTGCGAAGCAATCAGCTCGCTGCAAAAATTTGTGTTTTCGACAAAATAGCGATCGAGCTTGGGTGCCATAAATCTTTTTTAGGTATATCTATGGTTTTAAGCCGGTCGCGAGCAAATGTTCTCGTGGCGCTGGTGACTAGGCGCTTGACTGGCAAGTGGGGAGTGAGTGAGTTCAAATATCGGTCTGCTCGTTCTGATTTTTTTACACATTTAAATTGCTTAAAGTTGCTTATTTTACAAAATAAAAATCATTATTTTATTGATTTTAAATAAAATAATTTTTATATTTTTGTTGTTTCATCAATAAAAAAAGCATTTTCAACAAATTTGAAATCAGCAGGCCTGGAACTCGAGCTCACAGTCTTCGTTTGCCAGTCAAGCGCCTAGTCACCAGCGCCACGAGAACATTTGCTCGCGACCGGCTTAAAACCATAGATATGCCTTAAAAAGATTTATGGCACCCAAGCTCGATCGCTATTTTGTCGAAAACACAAATTTTTGCAGCGAGCTGATTGCTTCGCAAAATGTGTGTATCTGGCATGCCAGAAAGAGACAAACATATACATACGAAACGAGAGCAAAATCGACACAGCCATGCTCATCGTTTCGCTGATTGAATCAGACTAAATTTATTTTCGTCTGCTTTGAATTTGCTGAGACGCGATCGACTCTCCGGGGCGCTAGGCGTTCGGCTTTTGCCGAAGTTCTGTGGGGGTCCATTAGCAAGCTAGCGTTTGCTTTCAAAAAATCTTGCGTTTGACGCATCTATGTGTTGTATGGTTAGTGACTTTACTTTGTATTGCCAATAAAAGGTCAAAGTTTGGAAATCAAACCAATTAATTCTAAAAACGGATATCTTATATTTCAAACAGGAACTATCAATTTACCTATAAAATACGAATATCATTGTTTAACTTTTAATATAACAAAAACCGAAGAAACTTACAATAATCTAATGAAGCAAACAAAAGAAATTTGAACCATTAATGAAATAAAGTACTTAACAGAGAAATGAACAGCATAAGAATAGTAAAACGAAATAAAAGTGGACTCGTAAATTTCATGGGAACATTTTATAAATATCTTTTCGGAACTTTAGATCACAAAGACAAAGAAGAATTACAATCAAAAATAGATAACCTTTCAGAAAATAGTGTTCAAGCCAATGAACTAAATGAAATAATAAAAGACGTCAACAATGGAATAGAAGTAATGAACAGTCTAAGTGTCACTCATGAAACCAACCAACGACTTTAAATACTAATTTTTAACTTACAAGAATTTACAGAGTATATCGAAGACATTGAATTAGGAATGCAACTAACCAGGCTTGGTATATTCAACCCTAAATTACTAAAATATGACTCACTAAAACATTTAAACGCTGAAAAAATAATATATATAAAAACATCAACTTGGATAAAAACAACTACTAACAAAATTCTAATTATTTCCCATATTCCACGCAAAATTATAAATACTGCGCTATACGACTTTATTCCATACCCTGACGAAAACAAAAACATCTTGACCGAAACTATACATGGCACTTACTATTTACAAAACAATAAAGCGTTCACAGCAACCAATAAGGATTTAGTTATAAACAAATTTATTACTGGAATTTTAAATCAAGATAAAACAGAATGTAGATATTCAAAATCACATAAAAATTATGAAATTAAGAACGTAGAACCAAACATTATGTTAACATGGAACTTACCTTAAACTGTACTATACCAAAATTGTATCAATAGAGAAATTATTATCGAAGGCAACAATATGATAAAAGCCATAAATTGTTCAATCCAATTGGATGAAATTCAAATAACTAATACTATGTTGGACTAAACACAAACAGTTTACATAAATAATAATGTAACCAAACTAGAAACATTGTCATATGTCCAAACTAAAGAAATGATCCTATAACAAACAAAATTATATAACACGTTCCAAATTATAACTATACCAACTTTAACAATTATTTTAATCGTACTTATATTATACATTATCTTTAAATATAAAAATATTCCACAAAAAAATATTGTAAATTATAAGACCAAAAAATAATCAACCCCAAACATGCAATCAATAATTCAAAATAGTACAAAAACCAAAACAGAAAATCAAAATAAAACTGAAAATGAAATCGAAGAAATTGTAATAGATCCAACACTTTATCCAAAATTAACCGCCTGGGGACAGGCTCATTTCTTAAGGATGGGGAACTGACATATGTAGATACTTATGTACCCATACGTTACGCCTAACACCACACTTATCGTTTATATTATACATTTCTTTCCCACAAAACTGAAGTAAACATTATAAAATAATCAAATGGTGACAATAACAATTCTTGCCACGAACCGATTAAATATCATAAACAATTCGCCAGAATCGTTATTCCCATCATTGGGGTTGAAACTGCTGAAGTTGCACAAATCCTGGCCGACAGAACTCTCTTAAATCTCAATCTCTTCAAGATCGAGATCTCTCTATTTACATAAGAGCGAAAAGCTCAATGAGTCCTAAGTCCAAATAATAAAAGCTTATAGGTTTGCTTAACGTCTCCAGAACATAGCATAATTATTCTAGATTTCATCTCGTACTCTGTAGCATTGCCTTATTGAATAAAGTTATATTTTTTAAAAATAACCAAGTTCAGAACTACGTTATTATATATACTGACCAAGTTTGGTCCAAAATGGAGTACTATAACGTATAGCTCCCATAGGAACGATCGGTCAAAGATATACTCTAAACATGAATTTGTATGAAAATGTTCTGTTTGCCAAGCTATCTTATCTATCACCATTGCTAATAACATATTGAAACTAGCATTCTTTCTTGTTTTTGTTAGATTTTGTTAACACTCAAGGAAAATAATTTATAAGTTGGTGGATCTTGCGGCACAACTTTATTTTTTCCTTATTCACACTCATACAATGGAAAATGGTCCCTCGGGCGCCAGTTAAGATATCTCGCCGTCTCTAGAAGTAATATCTTGGCGCGGGCAAGCCTCATTGTATACTCACAATGTTTTGCCAAACAAAAAAGAACTCATAGTAATTACAATCCAACGTTATAAGACTTTATTTAAAATATTTCTAAACTCCAACTTTACAATTGTTTCTTTTTCTGTGTAAAATGCAACTGTCCGCCCTGTTGTTGGACAGAGGCTCTTATCATTCAATTCGGCCACGACGCCGACATCGTAGAGGCAGAGCGGCCGCGGCAGCAGCAGCGGCGTAAGCAGTTTCCGCGTTGTCGTTACTGAATCCGTGGATCGGTTACCATTGTCAACTCCGCATTCTCAAGCTTGAGCGTGCCAGCAGAACTGCAAATATGTTGCAATAGCTGACGCTTGCAAAGAGTCGGAGTAGGGCCGGTAATTCGATCCGGGTTGTTGACTTGGTGAAAGTGAAGGAGTTTGGCAGGAAGGCGAGATTGGCAGGAAAGTCGTTGTTGAGGGCAGAGCCCGGCAGTAATCGAACGTGGTAAGGGGGAAGAGATCGAAATTATACATGACACTTACTATTTACAAAATAATAAAGCATGCACAGCAACAAATATAGATTTACTTATTAACATATGTATTACTGAAATACTAAATTAAGATTAAACTGAATGAAAAATTTCAAAATGATATAAAAATTATGAAATTAAGTTTATAGAACCAAACATTATGTTAACAAGAAACTTACCTTAAACTGTACTAAACCAAAATTGTATTAATAGAGAAATGATTACTGAAGGAAATATAAAAATTAAATAATAAAAACACTTAATTTCTTAATCCATTTAGACAAAATACTAATAACCAATACAACCACACAAACAGTTTACACAAATAATAATGTACCCGCCTTGGAAGACTGTTTTGTAAGACATGAATTTGGCGAGTAGTTTTTGAAACCCGTCTCGAATAAAATTGAAACAAAAACAATCTAAGCATAATCAAATATACAACTGTTTGTATGCGAATACACATACATTTGACAAAATATGATGCATATGTGTATGTATGTATTCGGCGCGGCCAGCGTCCGCGGGCAGCGCTGCTGCCACACAGCCGCGAAAACATTCGAACATGTGCTTGTATGTTTCTGTTTCGCTTGCTCTCATACATTGATAATGCGTTCAATTATCAATATTGTAACGCTCCTAGTTTTCTTGCTTATAGTCCGATTTTAATCCATCTTTCAGGATAGTTTGATATAGTTAGTCTCCACACCAATTATAAATTACCATACTGTACATAAACAATAAATACCTTAAAAATGGCATTGAAGTTAGAAAATTAGTTTATTAATTGTGGGAAATGGAGGCGTGACAGTCCAAAATTTTAAATGCCAATGCATTTACTCTGTCGCTAGGAACGCTCCATACCAAAATTGGTGATCCTAGGTGCCATTGTTAATGAGATATTCGATGAAAACACCGATTTTTTCCAAGGTGTGTCTAGTTTTTTGCTCTTTGAAAAAAAAAGATTCTTAAATTAACTGACTAAATATGGAATCGATTAAGACCAAGTTCAACCTTGTTGCTCTTACCATCTGTGAAATCTGTGTGTTTATACGGACAGACAAACGGACATGGCAATATCGACACGGCTTGTTATGATGATCAAGAACTTATATACTTTATGGGGTCTGCCACGCCTACTTCTGCCTGTTACATACTTTTGCACAAGCCTAATATACTCTTGCAGAGAGTATAAAAATGCACAGGTCGGTATTGCACAGCGGGAAACCTTGAATTTTTAATGTGTATGGAAGGGACGCAATATGGAAATACAAAATCAGTACTTATCAGCCTTTCCACCGATGCAAGCTTTAGAAGCGGAAGGATATCCGACTCGAAGGACCAAATGCTTGTAGGAGGGCGAAAGCTGATGAGTGCAATTGGCAGTTGCCAATATCTGCCGGATTATACGTGAAAATCTTTTACTTAATTTCGGACCCAGCGGCATTTGCAAGTGAACGTGATTTTCATTTTTTTAATTTGCTCTTCAATTTTCGAACAATATTAGCTGTATCCAATGAAAACGATGTAGTGGGTTTGGTTGCCTGTAATGAATTGGTATTTCGTCAGAATAACATTTTTGCACCAGAAATGCCCTCGCCGCATTTTTTATGGAAATACTTGAATGGCGTAATTGCCTTGAAACGCAACCACTTTCTGTTGTATTGGTCACCGACCGTTGCAACGCTGTAACCACTAAGCTACTCGTCTTAAACTTGTTGACAGCCTAGTGGACTGTTGCACATCATTATCAAAGGCATTACATGTTTGTTCGGTAAAGCTATTTGTGGAACATTCATATTTGTATTTTCACTACACCTGACTGTTTTAGATCTGGTTTTGACCTTATTGCCTCGCATTGGCTGCGTATACTCTATCTTGACAGTAATACCACCCATAAGACGCGAATGCTATGGTTGGAGTTTTTTGTGTTCCTCCTGGCTAATATATTCATCAGATATTTTTTGATGAAATGGATAATGTACTTAAATAAATCCAGATGTTTTTATTTCAGAAGTCCTCGAATCGCTCGGTGGAAATACAGCACAGTCTTCAACATGCAATATTGATGAGTCCTTGTTGTTCCCAACAACTTTGCAAAAAGTTGTAGGGTTAGCTATCGACCACATCACAGTTTCGACCTGACCGTGTGCCTTAGTTCTAGGTCTCTTCAAAATTTTTTTATCAAGCTCACCATAAGCCCCAGACCAAATTTTCTTTTTTAATGATAGTCTCAGATGTATATCGTTAGGGTTGCCAAGACTTGCGTTTCTTTGCTGGGATATTGGATTAAAATTGAGCAGTGCTGTTTTAATAGGAGTTATGAAACTTAATTTTTGAAGACACATAGTAACTTACCGACGAGAATGCGTCTTGTTCACCTTTCGATGCCTGTGCTATTGCTATAACTACAAAAAGCGAATAATTTTTTTTCTATTGCTCTGTACGCCGAAGAGCAACTGTTTTTATACCCGTTACTCGTAGAGTAAAAGGGTATATTGTAAACGTTGGCATTTATGTAACAGGGAGAAGGAGGCGTGGCAGACCCCATAGAGTATATATATTCTTGATCAGCATTAATAGCCGAGTCGATATAGCCATGTCCGTCCGTCTGTCTTTCCGTCTGTATGAACAAAAGGTTCTCAGAGACTTTAACAGCTAGAAAGATGAAAGGGGTCGCAAATGAAAGGTACAATACCCAAGCAGTACAAGTTTGGTTTTGTTTTTTGACACGCCCACGTTAGAGCGTTCTATCTTCATATAAAGGCACAGGTAACAAAAGAATGTTTTAGTAAGAAAACTATATATGCTATCTGAACCAAATTTATACGGGTAGAACATGCCTAGGAAGTAGATGTACTGACCAAGTTTGATTGAAATCGGACTACTATATCGTATAGCCCCCATAGGCGACTATAGCATTATTTCTTCTATTTTTATTATTCTTTCTAATATGTAGCATATGTAGCATAGCATTTTCGATCACTGATTTAATTTCCATTTTTAATCTCTTCACTACCTTGTTTTTTATTTTTTATCGTCGTTATTTTATATTTAATGTTTCTCTTTTCCATTATTTCCAAGTTATTTATTACTTTTTGGAAAAAGATTTAATAAAAAGGTTTCCTTGTAATGACTTTTTCAAAATGAATGGAATTTACAAGGAATTTAATTAACGATGATATCAAAATAAGTTCATATTTCATATATTTTTGAAGTGGCCGAAAAATAAAAGCAAATTGTAGAGGAAATCGAATTATCAAGTTTCGACCTGTGTTGATAAACTTAAATGACGCGGTAGCCTTCAATAGATTACATATAAATATTTACAAATGAGTCATATTTTGTTACAAATAGAAATTTATATTGTCATTTCTAATATAGTAAAAGTCAGAATGAAAACCAAACAAGTGTTTATTGAAAATTTTGAGAGCAAATGGTAAGAGGCCAAAAATGATCGTTATTTATAGTTGACTATTATTTTCTTAAATATTATTTGCTTAAATTTTGCTGTTTCTTAATATTTTAAATACTCTGGCCATAAACACAATTTTTTTCCAAAAAAATTTTTATACGAATGCTTTTTGTCGTTTGGTCAAAAGGTCGGAGAAATTCCATATTAATGCATAAGCCAGATGATACCTGAAAATGTTTTACTTAATTTCTGAGGCAGCGGCATTTGCAAGTGAACGTGATTTTCGTTTCTTTAATTTGCTCTTCACTTTTCGAACAAGATTGGCTGTATCCAATGAAAACGACGCAGAGGGTTTGGTTGACTGTAATGAATTGGTATTTCGGCAGTGTAACATTTTTGCGCCAGAGGTGCCCTCGCCGCATTTTTTGTGAAAAACACTTGAATGGCGTAATCGTCTCGAAACACAACCACTTTCTGTTGTAGTGTTTATTGACTGTTGTACCGCTGTAACCACTAAGCCACTCGTCTTAAACTTACTTGTTGACAGCCTAGCGGACTGTTGCACATCATTATAAAACGTATTACAAGTTTGTTCGGTAACGTTATTTGTCTGCTTTTTAAATATCAAGCGTTGCATGGGTGTTAGTTTCTTTTTCTGTAATACTGTATTGACTGAGTGGTCAGAGTTTTTACGAGCTCCAGAAACATGTGCAAGTAATCGTGACGCCTCCGCTATTTTAATAATACTGGAGTTACGCTGACTCTTAGCAGTGGATCCAATAACATTCATATTTGTAAGTTCACTACACCTGACTGTTTTAGATCTGGTTTTGACCTTATTGCCTCGCATTGGCTGCGTATTCTCTATCTTAACGGTGGTACCACCCACAAGACGCGAATGCAATGGCTGGAGTTTTTTGTGTTCCTCCTGCCACAGTAGAAGTTTTTGCGAGCAGGCACTATAATAGATTAATTTATTTATTTCAGATATTTTTTGATGAAATGGATAATGTACTTAAATAAGTCCAGCTGTTCGAATTTTCGAGGTCCCCGAAGCGCTCCTATGAAAGTTGGTGGTAATACAGCACAGCTTTCAACATCTAATATTGATGAGTCCTTGTTGTTCCCAACAACTTTGCAAAAAGTTGTAGGGTTAGCTATCGACCCTGTTACAGTTTCGACCTGACCGTGTGCCTTAGACTGAGGTCTCTTGTACCCAGGCAAAAGTTTATTGTCAAGCTCACCATGAGCTCCAGTCCAAATTTTCTTTTTTAATGATAGTCTCAGATGTAAATCGTTAGGGTTGCCAAGACTTGCGTTTCTTTGCTGGGATATTGGAATAAAATTGCTAAGCGCAGTGCTGTTGTGAAAGGAGTTATGAAATTTAATTTGTGAAAACACATAGTAACTTACCGACGAGAATACGTCTTGTTCACTTTTACGCCTGGATTAAACTCACTGACAGAAATATTTGGCCTAGACTGTCCACCTACTTGATTAAGATTATGCCAAGAAAAAGTTCGTTGAGCGCCTTTTGTAATAGTATGACAGTTAGACTGCCCATCACTTTGTTTTTCAGGAGCAGTATGCGGTGTTATCTTGCAAACTTCCAACTTTTTACGACATATGGAAGTCCTCGAAGGTGTTGTCACTATAAGTTCAGGTGGCTTGTGATTAACAAGTTTAGGTTTCTGCACTACCATATCACCAATTTCTTCAATATAACGACGCTGCAACTCGCTTTGTAGTAGTGTATGTCGTAACGGTGGCACTACCCCTTGTCCTAAAATATTGCTTGAGAGTTCCTCATCGTCTGTGGAAAAATGTAAATCTGAGCCTGGATCAGTAGTAGGCAAATCAAGAACGGTGCGGGCTGTTTCACCACGTTTCTTAAGAGGCTTGCTGCGCACACGTTGTCTTCGGTTCTAAAAAAAGCCCAAAAATTGGAAAAAAAAGGTACATAAATTTCTTAATGCACTCTAAAATATTAAGTTTATAATTTAAACAAATAAGGGCTACAGTCGAGCGAGCCGACTGTAAAAGACTCGTACTCACAGTAGTGCGCATTTGAATTTAATTTAAATTACAATTTAAAATTTAAAAAAACTTAATAATAAAATACCTTGACAGGATTCGAACATGCGACCTCACACATATACGCCAAACAACAAACCGGAACCCTACCAGTGTCACCAATTAAAATTCTATACTTACATTTTCAATTGAAATTTAAACAAGAAATAATTCTATAGTCGCCTCGAGACTTTGGAATACCCGTTACACAGTTCCAATATGTTATTAGCAATGGTGATAGATAAGATAGCTTGGTAAAAACAGAACATTTTCAAACAAATTCATGTTTAGAGCATATTCTCGACCGATCGTTCCTATGGAGACTATACGATATTGTAGTCCGATTTGAATCAAACTTGGTCCGTATATATATATTATTGGATGTATATATTGTAAAGATGTATTCTATGTGAGATTGATTAATAGAGCTTAGTTAATGAAATGTTTTCCATACTATTTCATACTTGGAGCGTATTTTTGACCGATCGGCCCTATGGGAGCTATACGATATAGTATTCCGATTTGTTTCAAACTCAGTAAATCAAGGTCAGTACATCTACTTTCTAGGCATGTATTACCCGTATAAATTTGGTTCAGATAGAATAGATAACAAAAAAAGTTTTCTATACTAAAACGTTCTAGTTTTACCTATACATTTACATTTATTTGAAGATAGAACGCCCTAAAGTGGACGTGTCACAAAACAAAAACAAACTTGTACTGCTTGGGTATTGTACCTTTAATTTTCGACCCCCCTCATCTTTCTAGCTCTTATAGTCTCTGAGATCCTTTTTTTCATACAGACGGACGGACGGACAGACGGACATGGCTATATCGACTCGGCTAATGATGCTGATCAAGAATATATATACTTTATGGGGTCTGCCACGCCTCCTTCTCCCTGTTACATACATTCCAACGATTACAAAATACCCTTTTACTCTACGAGTAACGGGTATAATAAGTAAATTAACAATTCTCATTGTCAGCATTCGAACATGCGACCTCAGACGAAGGTTGAAAAAACAAGTAAGAAAGGCTACAGTCAATAGGGCCGACTGTAAAAGACCCCGTACTCCCATAGGAGTGCGCATTTGTATTTAATTTGAATTAAAATTTTCAAATGAAATTTATAAATTACAATTTACATTTTTAATTGAAATTTAAAAAAAAATTAAATTATCCATTCTCATTGTCAGCATTCGAACCTACGACCTCAGACGAAGATTCCACAACGCGCAGCAACTCTACCAGTTGCACCACGCGCCACTCTCAAGAACGTTCCGATTATCAGTATTATAACGGGTATAAAAACACACTTTGCTCATACCGAAGAACCTATGTATGTATAAGAAAGCAATATCGACAAGATAAAGTTTGGGTTGAGTGTACCTTCTCATGAATTGGTCAAGTATTTTAGAATTTTTCGAAACTAAACAAAAATCAAAATGGCGGTTCCCGTCTACAGGTTTACAGAATTCTACCTAATGTGAAGTAGTGTAGACAAAAATAAGCCGATTTATTTGGATTTAAATAATTTTAATTGGTTATTTTTTTGAAATTTTTTAAAAATTAGATATAAAGAAAATATTATGCTCCTTCATTTAGTTTTTGAATAAACTCAATCGGATAGATAGATAGAGCCCTACCCATGGAGTTCGGTTGAAAAACATTGTTTTGAGAAAAACGAGTTCAAAAGTTTTTTTTACCACCTTTAAACGAGTGGAAGATGCGTTCCAGTCGCAAAATCCTTGTGCTTTCAGATTCTATACATATATATCTTTCATTTAATGGAATTGAATGAAAATTCTATTTGGCCGACCCAATCCATGCGAAGGTCCAGGAGAGAGAGAAAAAAAAACAGACATAGAGAGAGAGAAGATAGACCAAGGGCACCCCGCAGTTGACTTTTTATACTATCTGCAAGAGTATATTAGGTTTGTGCAAAGCATGTAACAGGCAGAAGCAGGCGTGGCAGACCCCATAAAGTATATATATTCTTGATCAGCATCACAAGCCGAGTCGATATAGCCATGTCCATCTGTCTGTCTGTCCGTATTAGCACACAGATTTCAGAGATGGTAAGGGCTACAAGTTCGAGCTTGGTCTCAATCGACGGCATATTTAGTCAGTCAATACAATAATCTTTTTGTTTTTTGATGCACGACCCATTCGCCCACAATGAGCCAAAAACTAGACACAGCTCGGAAATATTTCGGCGAATATCTCAGTATCTATTGCACCTAGCATCACCAATTCTGGTATAGAGTTTCCTAGCGACAGCGTAAATGCATTGGCATTTAACATTTTGGACTGCCACGCCCCTTTATCCCACAATACATCAAAATAATTCTCAACTTTCTTTCCATTTTTAGGCATTTGTTCATATAGTTCAGTATTATTATCTATAATTTTGATTCGCTTCGCACTTGCTTCTCAAACGGACGTGTTTTTTTTTCTACGTTTAAAAGTCACTTTTCGTCGCATTTTTCACATTATAAATCAATTAAAGTCAATTTTATCATTCTTAATACTTTGTGTCATAAACTAGCTGTGTAAACGCAAGGTTTAAATATACTAACAAACATATTTTATAATTTCTTTGCAATATTTACCAAATCAATGCTTACCCAAGCAAGTTGTTTGTTTGTTTGTGCACTTGCTTTGTTGTCTCCCAACAAGATTTGTTTTTGTAACTTGGAGTTTTTGCTTGCTTGCTACTCTCTGCTTAAATCGTTTCAATCGCGAGAGAAGAATCTAGAAATAGATTCGTACTCCCTCGCGTCATCTCTCTCTTTGCTCTTTGTAAGCCGCGCTTTGATTCACCCCTCTGCTATCCCTCGATCTAAGTGTTTTTTTTTTTGTTTTTGTAAGTACGCTGTATTTCTGCTTTAGCTTAGCATTTTCTTAACTAACCCTTGTCCATATCTGTCATACTTTTTAACACTATACAAATTTCAAATTTGTTATATTTTTTCTTTTTTTTTGATTTTTTTGCAGTATAATCTTTTCTATTCGTTGTTGTTAAATTTAAATTTTGCCATTATGAATGTCTGCTATAGTAAAAACTGCCAATGTAAAAGTGGGTTTCGTTTGCTGCTGGCTGTGTGATAATGTATCACACGAAAAATGTGCTGGCCTTAACGGCCGTATTATCGACCTGATAAGCTCTAATTCGGGTATTAAATGGACATGTGAGTCTTGCAGGGATGTTGAAAAGGACATGATGGGCAAACAAAAAGAGGCTTTGGTGAACTATTGGGCAGATTTAAGAACCTGTTTGATAGTTTCACCTCGTTGGATAAAGATTTCAAAAGTATGAACCTTTTGAATAATTCTCCAAAGCGGAAAAAGGCCAATTTTAGGATTTCAATTGGTCCAAATGAACTTTTAGTTCCTCCTCATATCTCCATTAATTCTGATCCGTCTCTAATAAATCTTTCTTCCCCATCTCCAACTAGTATTGTCAGTAGGAATGATAATTTTACTTCCCCCACAGAATTTACTCCTACAAACACCGAGCCAGTCCCTGATTCAGTCAATACAGTTGTTGACTAACATACCAGTGATAACATTCCGACTGGGTCAACTAGTCAATCTACCAGTGTTGTTAGTTCAAAAGACGATATGACAGTAGTAGATAATAACTTGACTCTCATAGGTATTCCACAAAAAAAAACAAATCTTTGTTTCAAGGCTAGCCCCTGATACTACATCTGATGATGTCAAGGCTTTTATACAAGCCAAATCTATAGCCAACATTGCCGTAGAAAAATTCAAATTTTCGTATGCTCGGGAAATTTATTCATTTAAAATAAGTGTTCCGGCAGAACATTTAACAAAATATGCTGTAAAGAGAGAATGTAAGAGGTCTTTGTAGCAAACTTAGCAACCTTTACTTATCTAGTGTTTCTTTTCCTTTTCATGTCATTGCCTTTACTGAAACTTGGTTAAGGCCTGACATTCTTAATACAGAGATATTCTGCGATAACTTTTCCCTTTTTAGAAAAGAATCGCACTTCTCGTCGTGGTGGTGGTGTGCTGATTGCTGATAATGCTGATCTTTAATCTTAGTATTTCTACAGATTTAGAATTTATTGCGATAATGATTTATATTTTTAATGTTTCCATTTTTATTACTTGCTCTTATATTCCTCCTTCTTCCGATAGTTTTGTTTATTTTGAACATTTCCTAGCTATCAAATCCGTTTCTTCCTTAACCCTTTATATGGCCGTGTTGCATATCTGCAACATAGCGTTTAAATGGAATTATTTCGCAATGTGTGGCTAGAAAATGGTTTGTTTTTATTTGATGTTGAGCAGAAACATATGTTTTTTAGATTTTTGTGGTTGGTTACACTATTCAATTCGTTTTGCAATGCACAATTTAGATTTTACACCAATTTTGTGAATTGTGCAAGTGTATCCTTAAAAATTTTGAAAATACAAATTTTTCTTATTAAGATATTTGTTTATTTGAAAAACATACCTATTTAATAGCAATGGTAATAATAACAATAATGAGTGAGTCATCAAATTTTTGTGTTTACTGTTCTGTATTATGAGTAGTTCTTGTGTTTCGTCATGTTTTAGATATTTGAAAAATATCCTTTATCCTTTATAAATCCGTTCTAAATCAAAAATTAGAAAAACGAAAATAAAGTGTATTTTTTATTTTTACTTTTCTATCTATTAAAAAAAAAACGCGTCAAAATCTGACGTCGTGCCATATAAAGGGTTAATTTTGGAGTTGCCTACCCAAATGGGTAAGTCCAGCTCGAGACCCAGCAAGCGTATTCGCCAGTTTCGGAAGGCTGATTTTAATAAGTTAAATCAGCTTTTATCCCAGACTGACTGGTCATGGCTGTTCAAGTGGAGGGATATGAATGAAGCAGTCGCATTTTTTTTATCTTACTCTAAATAATTTATTTGAACTTTGTGTTCCATTTTGTGTTCTTAGTATTTCTAAAAAGCCGATTTGGTTTACACGCGAATTGACACGGTTAAAAAACATTAAAGCTAAATTTTATAATAAATTCTGGGGGTCTGGCTCTTCCCTGGATCTCTCTCGTTATGTAATTGCTCATTACAATGCGATCTCGACACACTTCAAGCCTAGTGTATAGTTAACTAACTACATCTCAATTTTAGTAAATGTAACGTAATGTTTCGTTATCGTTTACTCCACATCTCTCAAAGAACATTTGTATGCACTAAAAAAGGTTTTTGAAAAATTAAAAGAAGAAAATTTATAACTCCAATAAGATAAATGTGAATTCTTAAAAAGGCAAACAGATTTTTTAGGTCATACAATAAGCCCAGAAGGTATCCGTCCGAGCATTGATAAACATAAAGCAATAGAAAAATTTCCGATTCCAAAAACTGCAAAAGAAATAAAGTAATTTTTAGGTTTATGTGGTTACTACGGTAAGTTTATTCCTGATTTTTTTAAAAATAGTAACACCAATGAAAGGCGCAAAGGTATTAACGTTCATAGTGAAGACTATAAAACTTCATTTGAAAAATTAAAAGGGTTAATATTGAGCGACCCAGTGCTCCATTGTCCAGACTTTTCCAAACAATTTCAAGTAACTACTGGCGCAATTAATTTTGCAATAGGAGCTGTACTTTCCCAAGAAAATAAACCTGTTAGTTTTGCTAATAGAACCCTAAATGAACATAAACAAAATTACAGTATAACAAAAAGGGAATTGTTAGTAATTGTTTGGGCAACCAAATATTTCCGCCCATATTTATATGGAGTACCTTTTGAAATATTAAGTGATCATAAGCCTCTTGTCTGGATATAAAACATAAAAGAACCAAACATGAAACTCCAAAGATGGAAAATAAAACTTAGCGAATATGATTTTAAAATAAAATATTTAGAAGGTAAACAAAACCATGTCGCACACGCACTATCTCAAATAAAAATAGAAGAAAACATGGCCGGGGACGAAGATAACATTTTAACAACAATCTTAACAGCAGCTACAATTCACAGTGCTTCAGAAGATAATGAAAATTGATTCTGAAAAACACATTAACTATTTCGCGAGACAGATAGAAATGATCAAATGTTCTACAGATGAAATATTGTCCGATCGTTACTATTCAAAAACCCAGATAAAAATGAAATATACGGAAATGACACTTTCAAAAGCTAAAAATATCCTTATTAATCATTTTCTTAATCAAACCAGTGCATATTCAGAATGTAAAGAACTTACTTACTTAAAGAACAAACGCATTAAACTATTACATCCTTGAATTGAAAAAACTATTCGACTTTTTAAAGAAACTTATTTCTACCCAGATTCCAACAGGCTCATACAAAACATTTGAAATGAATGCGAATTCTGCAACATCGCAAAAACAGAACATAGACCAACAAAATTACTTTTTAAATTAACACTAGAAATAAATAACCCACGAGAAGTTTATGTTATAGACTTTTACGCAATAGACAACGATCAATACGTTTTATGCATAGAGAACATTTATTCCAAATATGCATCACTCATAAAAACAAACAGTCAAGATTGGCTTGAAGCCAAACGTGCCCTCACTTGAATTTTTAATGGCATGGGAAAAAAATCAAAGATTCAGCATTTTAATTTTTTTTTTTAATTTTTATACTCTCTGCAAGAGTATATTGGGTTTGTGCAAAGTATGTAACAGGCAGAAGGAGGCGTGGCCGACCCCATAAAGTATATATATTCTTTATCAGCATCACAAGCCGAGTCGATATAGCCATGTCCGTCTGTCTGTTTGTCTGTCTGTCCGTCTGTCCGTATGAACAAACAGATTTCAGAGATGGTAAGAGCTACAAGTTCAAACTTGGTGTCAATCGATCACATATTTAGTCAGTCAATACAAGAATCTTTTTTTTTTCGATGCCACGCCCCATTCGCCCACAAAGAGCAAAAAACTAGACACACCTCGGAAAAAATCGGTGTTATCGGCGAATATCTTAGTAACTATGGCACCTAGGATCACCAATTTAGGTATGGAGCATTCCTAGCGACAGCGAAAATGCATTGGCATTTAAAATTTTGGACTGCCACGCCCCTTTTTCCCACAATACATAAAATAATTCTCAACTTTCGTTCCGTTATTAGGCGTTTGGCGAGACAGACACATACAAGCACATGTTCGAAAGTTTTTGGTGCATGTGTGTCGGCAGTGCTGCCCGCAGTCGCTGGCCGCGCCGAGTACATATGTACATACATACATATTTGCATCATATATTGTCAAACGTATGCGTATTCACATGCAAACAAACAGATGTATGTTTGATTATGCTTAGATGGTTTTTGTTTCAACTTTTTTTATTGCAAGTACTACTTATTGTAATATCTTTATACCGATTTTAATAATTTAATCGGGAAAAAAAATGCAAGTAAAAAAGGCTACAGTCTATCGAGCCGACTGTAAAACACCCCATAATTCTACAAATTGTATATGTATATTTTGAATTGATATTAAAAAAAAATTAAATTAGCAATTCTCATTGCCAGCATTCGAACCTACGAAACTCAGACAACGATTTCACATCGCGCCGCAACTCTACCATTCGCTCCACGCGCCACTTTTAAGCATGTTCCGCTTATTCGCATTTACATGTTATACATTCAAGTACACACTCGTTTGAAATTATGTGTATGCACATATGTATGTATGCGTGCCTACCACTGGTCGGCACGGCAGCCTCGCAGCGACGCAGCGTCTGCGAGCAGCGCTGACGTCACACAGGCAGCGAAATTTCAGCTAAATAACATGATTTTTCTAATCTTCTAACTTTTTTGTTAATGGACGCTTGAAGGATAGTTTGATATGATATTCCTCTACTCGAATAATTAATTATAAACTCTGTACTATTTGACTAAATGCCTTAAATCCTGGTTTGAAGTTTAAAAGTTTTTTTTAGCTCATATAAGAAAAGGGGGCATGGCAGCTCAAAATTTTAAATGGCATTGCATTAAGGCTGTCTCTAGCAACCTGCTTACCAGAAATGGTGTTCCTAAGTGCCATAGTTACTGAGTTATTGGCCTAAAACCTCATTTTTTTCGATGTGTGTCTGGTTTTTTGCTCATTGCGGGGGCGGTAAGGGGCGTGGCAAAAATTTGAAATAAACTTAACCTGCCTGACTTATCAACGGACTTTCATTATAAATTTGGTGGCTCTAGCTTTTGTAGTTTAAAAGATCCAGGTGTTCATACGGACGGACGGACAGACGGCCATTGCTATATCGACTCGGCTGTTGATGCTGATCAAGAATATATATACTTTATGGGGTCGGTCACGCCTCCTTCCGCCTGTTACGCATATTTCGCTTCTGACAAACCTAATAGACCCTTCTACTCTTTTTAAGAGTACGGGGTACCTAAAAAATATTAATAACTACAATAATCATTATCGCTATAATTGGCATAATTTACTTATATAAGTTAATACAAATAACAAAAAATTTTCAATGCATCGATCTGACTCCAATAAACTATTTGTAAACAATCTGCATTTGTGACCGTGACATCTGCGCTATCGGCAATTTTAGGCAAAGCATCACTTTGCTTATCATATACACAAACCACAAAACCCAATAATGTTAATAACAGAACTGGAACAGAACTTATATGGTAAACAAATGTTAAGAAAAGCTTTACAGAAATTTTCTTAACGCAGATATAATTATTCATTATTTGTTTTTAACTCTGTCTTAGATTGGTCACACGTAAACAGTAAAATTACTATTTTAGCAAATAAAAAATGATTTTTTATTTAAGTGGAAAAATCTACGTTATTACATATTCTAGATCAGCAACACAAGCCGAGTCGATATACAAATGTCCGTATGAACACACAGATTTCACAGATTTTAAGAGTTCGAACTTGGACCACTTATTTAGTCAGTCAATACAAGAATCTATTTTTCGATGCCACGCCGACAATGACCAAAAACTAGACACAACTCGAAAAAAATTGGTGTTTCCAGCAAATAGTTCAGTAACTATGGCACCAATTTTGGTACGGAGATTTTTAGCGACAGCATAAATGCAATGGCATTCAAATTTTTGAGCTGCCACGCCCACTTCTCCCACAAGTAAGAACATAATTTTGAACTTTTGTACCGTTTTTAAGACATTTATTCAAATAGTACAGTGTTGTAATTCAACATTCGTTTGGAGATGTATCATATCAAACTATCCTGAAAGTGGCATAAAAATCTTACTATAAACAAGAGAGCTTTCACGTCACAAAGTTTGTGTTGTTTAACTGCAGTATCACTGTATGAGCGCAAGCGAGACGAAAACATACAAACACATGCTGGCTGTGTGGCCCGCAGACGCTGGCCGTGCCGACCAATGAAATACACACATACATATGTATGTGCGTACAGATAATGACAAACTTATATTTATTTGCATACAGACAAATATATGTGTGTTCGATTATACTTAGATTTAATTTTGGTTTCAACGTGTTCTAACACAAGTACTATCTATACCTCTAATACCTGGATACCGATTTTAATAATTAAAATCGGGAATAAAAGCAGAGATTTTTATACGGTCGGGCGAGTTTGACTGTACTTTTCTTTCTTGTTATACTCTCTGCAAGAGTATATTGGGTTTGTGCAAAAGTATGTAACAGGCAGACGGAGGCGTGGCAGACCCCATAAAGTATATATATTATTGATCAGCATCACAAGCCGAGTCGATATAGCCATGTCCGTCTGTCCGTCTGACCGTCTGTCTGTCCGTATGAACAAACAGATTTCAGAGATGGTAAGAGCTACAAGTTCGAGCTTGGTGTCAATCGATCACATATTTAGTCAGTCAATACAAGAATCTTTTTTTTTTTCGATGCCACGCCCCATTCGCCCACAATGAGCAAAAAACTAGACACACCTCGGAAAAAATCGGTGTTTTCGGCGAATATCTCAGTAACTATGGCAGCTAGGACCACCAATTCTGGTATGGAGGTTGCTAGCGACAGCATAAATAAATTGCCATTTAAAATTTTGGACTGCCACACCCCCCTTTTCCACAATTAATACAAATTTTTCTTAGCCTTCGTTCCGTCTTTAGGCATTTGTTCATATAGTACAGCATTGTAATTGTATAATTCGAGTGGAGGCTGACTATACCAAACTATTCCTGAAAGGTGCATTAAAATCGGACTATAAACAAGAAAACTAGAAGCGTTGCAATATTGATAATTGAACGCAATATCACTAATGAGTGCAAGCGAGACATAAACGTCTCCGCAGTCGCTGGCCGCGCCGAATACACACATACATACAGTTATGAACACATATAATGTCAAACGTATGTGTATTCGCATACAAACAAACAGATGTATGTGTGATTATGCTTAGATTGTTTTTGTTTCAATGTGTTTTAATGCAAGTACTAGATATTGTTATATCTTGATACCGATTTTAATAATTTAACCGGGAAAAAAATGCAGAGAGTATTATACGGTCGGGCGTGATCGACTGTACTTTTCTTTCTTGTTTTTTATCGTACAGTTTTGTTATTTACAAATTGTGTGCCGACAAATTACATCAATCTATCCTGAAAGGTGCATAAAAATCAGACTATAAACAAGAAAGCTATAAACGTAACAGCATTGGCCATTTAACGCAGTATCAATGCATGGATGCAAGCGAGACAAACATACAAGATAGAGGCATGCACGAGTACATTCGAAACGCAAAAAGAAGTACTCATATACTTGCACATTTCGGTCTCGCTTTTACTCGTATTTGCAAATAGAGTAAGCCGAGCATCGCGTACGAAAGAATGAGTGAGAACAAATAACGAATAATACGGTATAGCAAATATGAGCATAACAAGAAGCGGGTACCGAAAAGCGAACCAAGTTTTTCATACCGATCGAATATTTTGTTCGTTCTCGGTGTACCGAAAAGTACTATAAACCAAATATCTGAAATTATTTGTGTGGGCCATGTGGTGTCAAAAGGCTTCGTTTAAGCATTCGTGTTAGCATGCATAGCCTGGATAAGCGAACTTTTGAACTTTTGGGTTGGCCAAGTAAGACGAGAGGTTCTGCTTGAGGTTTCCCATGTCTGCCAGATGCTCAAAATGGTTTTCAATCATGAGCCTGCACGTCGCCAGAGGCATGGATACATGCTTACTCTACTGGTCGAGTGGAAGCAGTTCCCATCCTCGCGAGTTTATCTGCAACACAGTTTCCTTCTATGTTGCTGTGGCCAGGGACCCATATGAGGAGAATATCGAACTGTTCAGCCATCTCCATTAGAGAATTGTGACATTGGTTCAGTAATTTATAGTTACTTTATATAGACATTAAAGACTTAAGGGCTGCTTGACTATTAGAAAGGATGCTAATTCTGCACCTGTAAGGGGATCTCAGAGTAGATTATGTTAAGGGTTTCTTTAATGGCCCAAACTTCTGCCTGGA
This sequence comes from Drosophila dunni, assembly GCA_018152125.1. Lineage (NCBI taxonomy): Eukaryota > Metazoa > Arthropoda > Insecta > Diptera > Drosophilidae > Drosophila > Drosophila dunni. The sequence goes on along the minus strand of JAECXC010001574.1, from coordinate 127,001 downwards.
AGAAACTGCAGTGGTCAGGCATTTTAAAATATTTTGTAATACCTAGTTCGGACCAGTATATGCCCCCGCCAGTTTGGCCCGCAGAGCGCGAGCCATCCGTATAGAGTTCTAGGGACGTGCCTGAGTACGGAGAGCCCCTACTCCAAGCCTCCCTGGAAGGGAAAACAACTTTGAATGGGTTGCTTGTGTATTCCGTGGGGATACAGTAGTCAGTGTTTCGGATGCTAAAGGGTTTTTCCGACAGAATGTTAGAATGTCCCAGCCCATTTGACTTACAGAGGTTGGCTTCTCCCATTCTAAGTGCAGATAGGGAAGCAATCTTTGATCTCATTATGTCCAATGGAAGAAAATGCAGGATGGCATCGACTGCCTCACCTGGGGTAGTACGTAGAGCCCCCAAAGTCAAGAGTCCTGCCATACCTTGAATCTTATTGAGTCTGGCAAGAGTGTTTGTCTTTTTCAAAGCTGGCCACCAGACTACGACCGTATGGGTCGAATAATAGCAGTAAAGAGCCACCGGGTGATATAGTGGTTAAGACCCCATTTCAGGCCTACTGTCTTTCTAAATGTAAAGAGGGCGACCAAGGCCTTAAGAGCTCTGTCGTCAATGCACAAATTCCAATTTAATTTTCTGTCGAGGTGTAAACCAAGATACTTAGCTTTATCACTTAGCATCAGTATTTCACCTCGTAGGGTGGGAGGTCTGAGTGAACGAATTTTATATTTTGTTTTAAAAGGACTAGCTCGATTTTGCTTGGGTTTACCCCTAGTCCATTGTTTGTGGCCCAGTTGGGTCCGGTCACATAGAGTCTGGGGGAATTTTCCAGAGAAGCTAATGGCAAGGTCATCAGCATAAGCCACGACCCGGCATCCACCCCTATCTAGTTCCCGTAGCACTACGCTTACCACCACGTTCCATAGAAGGGGGGAAAGTACGCCTCCCTGGGGGGTGTCTCTGGTAACGGTCCTGGTTGTGCTGACATGGCCTTAAGAAGCCTCGGTGGTTCTGCAAGTTAGTACCTAAGTTAGTCAGAGCTTCAATGATTGGCTTTGAGAGAATGTTGTTGAAAGTCCCCTCAATATCCAGGAAGGCTACAAGAAAGAATTCCTTAAGAGAGAGAATTTTCTATTATAGGGACGATATCGTGAAGGGCGGTCACAGTAGACCTGCCCTTACGATATGCGTGTTGAGCAGATGAAAAACAAACAGTTAGCATTCCGTCTAGAGGGTGCCAGCTAGGAGTCGTTCCAGCACGTTGAGAAGAAAGGATGAGAGACTAATGGGTTTGAAATCTTTCGGATTACAGTGTGAGGATTTCCTAGCTTTGGGAATGAAAATGACCCCGGATCGCAGCCAGGGTTTGGGGATAATACCTGATAAGGCAATGTTCTTGTAAGTTTGTTGCAACCATCTAGTTGCATAATCACCAGCGTGAATCAGGTGGGCCACACTGTGTAACTGACCGAAAAAAATATTAAAAACCGAAATCTAAGCACTCACAATAACTAAGGTACAGACTCGCGAATACTTGGAAGTACCAAGAATACCCGAAAAAAGTATCGTATTTATTCGTTTCGTTTGTCGTGCTCACTTGTTTCGTTTGTCTTGCCTTATCTTTCATTTCGATTGTTCGGCTTGATGAGTGCAAGAAGAGCAAAACCAAATACTTCGGTATTTTGTGTTTTGTTTCACTCGTTTGAAAGCAATTTTACGGTGCCAAATATATGAAAACTTACAAGTATTTGGAAGATTGTTGCTAACGAGTATACTTGTGCAGGCCTTTAATACAAGCATATGTTCGAACATTTTCTCTGCAAGTATGGAGGCAGCGCTGCCCGCAGACGCTGGCCATGCCGACCAATGAAATACACACATACATATGCATGTGCGTACAAAAATTACAATCGAATTGGTCAAACAGATTTATGTTCAATTATGTTTCGATTTTATTTTTTTTTTAACCTGTTTTAATGCAAGTACTACCCATGGTAATATCTGGATACCGATTCTAGTAATTTAATCAACAAAAAATGCATAGAGTATTATACGTCCGGGCGTGCTCGACTCTACTTTTCTTTCTTTTGTACATATATTTCCGTACTAACAGTAGATAACTAATTTCATGTATTATAATATATCGGCTATATCGACTCGGCTTGTGATCCTGATCAAGAATATATATACTTTATGGGGTCTGCCACGCCTCCTTCTGCCTGTTACATACTTTTGCACAAACCCAATATACTCTTGCAGAGAGTATAAAAATGAAACAAAAACCATCTAAGCATAATCAAACATACATATGTTTGTTTGTATGTGAATACGCATACGTTTGACAATATATGATGCAAATATGTATGTATGTATGTACTCGGCTCGCCACACATGCAGCGAATACGTTCGAGCATGTGCTTGTATATGTCTGTCTCGCTTGCACTTACACGATAATATTGCGTTCAATTATCAATATTGTTACGCTACTAGTTTTCTTGTTTGTAGTCCGAAGATTGTTGCTAACGAGTATACTTGTGCAGGCCTTTAATACAAGCATATGTTCGAACATCTTCTCTGCAAGTATGGAGGCAGCGCTGCCCGCAGACGCTGGCCATGCTGACCAATGAAATACACACATACATATGCATGTGCGCACAAAAATGACAATCGAATTGGTCAAACAGATTTATGTTCAATTATGTTTTAATTTTATTTTTGTTTTAACCTGTTTTAATGCAAGTACTACCCATGGTAATATCTGGATACCGATTCTAGTAATTTAATCAACAAAAAATGCATAGAGTATTATTCGTCCGGGCGTGCTCGACTCTACTTTTCTTTCTTTTGTACATATATTTCCGTACTAACAGTAGATAACTAATTTCATGTATTATAACAAGAAAGAACAGTACAGTCGAGCACGCCCGACCGTATAATACTCTCTGCATTTTAATCCCGATATTATTATTAAAATCGGTATCAAGATATTACAATATCTAGTACTTGCATTAAAACACATTGAAAAGAGTATAACGAAAACAATCTAAACATTATCACACATACATCTGTTTGTATGTATGCGAATACACATACGTTTAAAAATATATAATGCATATATGTATGTATGTGTGTATTCGGCGTGGCCAGCGACTGCGGCCAGAGCTGTCGCCACACAAGCAGCGAAAACGTTTCTGTCTCGCTTGCACTCATTAGTGATATTGCGTTCAATTATCAATATTGTAACGCTTCTAGTTTTCTTGTTTATAGTCCGATTTTAATGCACCTTTCAGGAATAGTTTGATATAGTTAGCCTCTACTCGAATTATACAATTACAATGCTGTACTACATGAACAAATGCGTAAAAAATTCAGATTTATTTGTATGAATTGTGGGAAAAAGGGGCGTGGCAGTCCAAAATTTCAAATGCCAATGCATTTGCGCTGTCGCTAGGAACCTCCATACCAGAATTGGTGATCATAAGTGCCATGGTTACTGAGATATTCGCCGAAAACACCGATTTTTTCCGAGGTGTGTCTAGTTTTTTGCTCATTGTGGGCGAATGGGGCGTGGCATCGAAAAAAAAAAAGATTCTTGTATTGACTGACTAAATATGTGATCGATTGACACCAAGCTCGAACTTGTAGCTCTTACCATCTCTGAAATCTGTTTGTTCATACGGACAGACGGACAGACAGACGGACAGACGGACAGACGGACAGACGGACATGGCTATATCGACTCGGCTTGTGATGCTGATCAAGAATATATATACTTTATGGGGTCTGCCACGCCTCCTTCTGCCTGTTACATACTTTTGCACAAACCCAATATACTCTTGCAGAGAGTATAATAACTCATAATATGTATGTTAATGATAAGTACCTTTTTCTGGCGAAAAATGAAAATACGCCTGTTGGCCAGCCAAAGTCGTAAATTTCTATTAATACGCATTCTACTATTCAATTCGTCAGATTTTTTTTTTTCTGTGGGCATGAGTTTCTTTTTCTTGATTCGTTTACGAGATAATTGTTTAGTTATCATTCGATTGTCAGTATAAACATCAATAACCACGTCCGAGGACTCAGAAATGATTCTCCCGGAACTCAATGATTCTGCCGATGGTTGAAACATTTTAATGCCTCTAAGCATTTCATTAGTAGGTGAACACGGCATTTTTTCATTTTCATTAACATTCTTGGTTGATTTGCGTCCTAATTTATGTCGACGCTGTTTAAGTCGTGCCAGCGATTTAAACTTTTGTTGAAGAACCGGCGAAAAATAAATTTGATCCAAGACGTGCATTATTTTGTGCATGCGTCTTACACGAAACTAAAGGCGAATTGATATTATTGCTCTACTTTCCATATATAAGAATAGTACCTACCTTGCGAATCTCATGAATTACTTCGGGAGAACTGGGTGGCGCACGAATGTTTGCACAACATGGCCCTTCTAAATCCGAGGCGGTTATCGAATGTTTGCCTTCATTGTCGGAGCTGGAACTGCTGTTGCCCGCGTCGCTAAATGCAGATAGGTACTTATTTTAGCAATATTTATATTTTTTAATTTTTAAACTATAAAAATAAAATCTATTAATTCCTGAAGTTTTAAGAGAAAATATACTAAATACGAATACGGACCGATAAGTACTTAGCTTTATTATCTCGATTCACTCAACCAAGAGAAGCTGCAACTTTTTTGACCCGTATAAAAAATATAATTTCTCGAAGTCTGCAAAGTAGGCTTCAGAGGCGGTGGTGACCTTGTTTGCCCGGCGAGTGACTTTTTAGACCATGTAGTCTAAACAAGAAAGAAAAGTACAGTCGAGCACGCCCAACCGTATAATACTCTCTGCATTTTAATCCCGATATTATTATTAAAATCGGTATCAATATATTACAATATCTAGTACTTGCATTAAAACACATTGAAACAAAAACAATCTAAGCATAATCACACATACATCTGTTTGTTTGTACGCGAACACACATACGTTTGACTTTATATGTGTTCATCATAGCTCGCAAATAACTGTCGACCGTTTCTTGTTGTCTGCAAATAAGTGTCTTTTTCTGACTCTTTACGAAAAGACTCAGCGAGCAACCGATTTATCGGTTCTTAAATGAGCTCGCTCGCGCTCGGAGCGAAACCGTTTTTTTCTATTGAGTTTTGTTCTGGTTGTTCCAAGACCGTTTCGTCGTGTTCAGTGAAGCAAAAAGTCTTTTGCGCATGTATTGGTATACATTCACACGCATAGGCAAGCAAATCGGTAAGCGTCTGTTTTGCAGACTTAATACATTGTACATTAATTTAAATATAAATTTAAATTTAAAAAAAAATTTAATAAAATAAAAAAATTAAATTAAATTTAAATATAAATTTAAATTAATTTGTTAAATAAATTATATTATTTTTTCATTACAACAACGAAAAAAAATTTGAAGACCGTTTGCTTTGAGTTTTTCGGTCAATCGGTCTTTTGCTGAGTCTCATTGTGCGAGCATTTCTCGTTTCGCTCTTTACGCAATGCTCACTGAAAGAGCGACATGCAAAGTGCTCAACGAAAAGAGCTCAACAGAAAACATAAATGAAGACAGCAAAAGAGCGAGAGCGAGAGAGTATGAACTTTTTCGGTTATGCTCGCAACGAGAGCGCAAGAAGAAAAACGGTCGACAGTTATTTGCGAGCTATGGTGTTCATACATGTATGTATGTGTGTATTCGGCGCGGGCAGCGACTACTTACTGCGCTGACGCCACACAAGCAGAGAAAACGTTTGATCACGCTTGTATGATTCTGTCTCGCTTGCACTCAGTAGTGATATTGCGATCAATTACCAATATTGTAACGCTTCCAGTTTTCTTGTTTATTGTCCGATTTTAATGCACCTTTCAGGAATAGTTTTAAATAGTTAGCCTCCACTCGAATTATATAATAACTGGTGTACTATATGAACAAATGTCTAAAAACGGAACGAAAGTTGAGAATTATTGTTTTGTATTGTGGGGAAAAAAGGGGCGTGGCAGTCCAAAATTTTAAATGGCAATGCATTTACACTGTCGCTAGGAACCTCCATACCAGAATTGGTGATCCTAGGTGCCATGGTTACTGAGATATTCGCCGAAAACAACGATTTTTTCCGAGGTGTGTCTAGTTTTTTACTCATTGTGGGCGAATGGGGCGTGTCATTGAAAAAACAAAAGATTCTTGTATTGACTGACTAAATATGTGATCGATTGACACTAAGCTCGAACTTGTAGCTCTTACCATCTCTAAAATCTGTTTGTTCATACGGACAGACAGACAGACAGACGGACATGGCTATATCGACTCGGCTTGTGATGCTGATCAAGAATATATATACTTTATGGGGTCTGCCACGCCTCCGTCTGCCTGTTACATACTTTTGCACAAACCCAATATACTCTTGCAGAGAGTATAAAAATGAAACAAAAACCATCTAAGCATAATCAAACATACATCTGTTTGTTTGTATGTGAATACCCATACGTTTGACAATATATGATGCAAATATGTATGTATGTATGTACTCGGCTCGCCACACATGCAGCGAATACGTTCGAACATGTGCTTGTATATGTCTGTCTCGCTTGCACTTACACGATAATATTGCGTTCAATTATCAATATTGTTACGCTACTAGTTTTCTTGTTTGTAGTCCGATTTTAATGCACCTTTCAGGATAGTTTGATATAGTTAGCCTCCACTTGAATTATACAATTATATTGCTGTACTATATGAACAAATGTCTAAAAACAGAACGAAAGTTGAGAACTATTTTTATTAATTGTAGGGAAAAGGGGCGTGGCTGTCCAAAATTTTAAATGACAATGCATTTACGCTGTCGCTAGTAACCTACATACCACAATTGGTGATCCTAGGTGCCATAGTTACTGAGATATTCGCCGAAAACACCGATTTTTTCAGAGGTGTGTTTAGTTTTTTGCTTATTGTGGGCGAATGGGGCGTGGCATCGAAAAAAAAGATTCTTGTATTGACTGACTTAATATGTGATCGATTGATACCAAGGTCAAACTTGTAGCTCTTACCATCTCTTACGGACGGACAAACAGACAGACGGACATGGCTATATCGACTCGGCTTGTGATGCTGATCAAGAATATATATACTTTATGGGGTCTGTCACGCTTCCTTCTGCCTGTTAAATACTTTTGCACAAATCCAATATACTCTTGCATAGAGTATAAAAAACATGTTTTGTAAGTAATATCAAAGTTTATTTAATTAGCTTTTAAACTTACCTGGAATAATCAGACAATGGAATATTCAACGGTTCATCGGCGCTTGAACCTTCGCGCATCAGTCTTTCAATTATTTTGGAGCGTAGTCTTTCCTGTTGTTTAAGTAAATTTAAAATCTATTGTAAATGTTAGTTTATTAGCATTAGTAATAACTGTAGTCATGAAAATTGTAAAAAAAAACATACATACATACATATGAATGTATGTATGTATGTAAGTGATATTTTATTTTCGGTTGACTGCAAATCATTGCACACTACAAAAATAAAAACTAGTGTAATGCGATACAAAATTATATATGTACATAAGCGCTAAAAATATTTTATATTATATTTTTGATGCATATGCGAAAATGTATATACATACATATTTAACACACGTATTGGAAATATTATATTAAAAAGCATACATACAGCATACTCATGTATGTATATACTATATGCGCAACTACAAAAGATATTTACATACATACATGGATGGCTTGCATTTACACTTATAAGAACTATTCAAATAGCGATGGCGATAGATAGCATTCAAATTCACTATTTTGGCAACGTTTGAATTTAAGGTATGCGGAATTGTTTACGAACAGCTTTAAATATTGACGAGTAAAACTTAATAAATATATTTTTAAAAAATATCGGTAGGTTTTTACGATTTATAGAATTGTATTTCACGATCAGTGTCTACTATGACAAATATTGAGATCACTTAAACAACTCATACAACCTCAAAGTTTTGGGGTTTTGTTCCTATGCTAGGTAAATGATAAAGTATAATTTAATACAATCGAAATATACTATGCTCGGAATGAAATTTTTTTATGCTAAATGAACATACATATGTATGTATATTTTTTTTTATGGAAATCCCATTTGATAAAAAAAACCCAAGTGTGTTTGTACCAGAGTACAAAGTAGTAATTCCAATTTTGTATGAAGAAATTGGTAGTAGATGAGCCGCTCGCTCGACTTGTTTGTGTGAAAGTTTTCGTTGCATGTGTGGCGGCAGCGCAGCGCGCAGACGCTGGCCAAGCCGAACAACGTAACACATACATAAATATGTATGTAATAATAAAAATAAATATGTATATAATAATAACAAACGTATGTGTATGTATATGCGTATAGACGAATATACATATGTGTGTTCGATTATGCTTAGATTTAAAATTTTTTTGTTTCATAGTGTCCTAATACAAGTACTATTTATTGTAATACCTTGATACCAATGTCAATAATATTATATACATATAATCGGGAATAAATGTAGAAAGTATTATATGGTCGTCTGTGCTCGACTGTACTTTTGTCTCTTGTTACCCTTGCACAGGCTATTATGTTTTTGTCTTGATTAGCATAAATAGCCGAATCGATATTGCCATGTCAATCTGACCGTCTGCGTCTATTCGTTTGCGACCTCATAAAGTGTATATGTATGTATACATACATACATATGTACATATGTACTATTGATCAGCACCCACAGCCGAGTCGATGTAGAAATGTCCATCCAAAAAAATGGTTGTGAACCTGGCCGTAATAAGTTATCATGTTAACAGTAAGCCATTAGTAATAATTATTTTTCATTTTTATTGAACAAAACAGCTAGTGATCAGCAGCGTGGCCAATTTCATATTATTACGAATTTATATGTATGTATGAACATATTTTTGTGTTATTCACATTTTTATGAAAAACGACTTCATTACAATTTATGTATGTAATTTATTCAAATATAACAATTTAAATTTACTTTCTTACCTATTATTATTAAGATTTGCAGCAAACTGGTATTCTCGGAAATTTATACGAATCTTAAAAAAAAATGCTAAGAAAATGTACAAAAGTTGTCCAAATAAAAACAAGAAATCAGATGAAGTTTGGCTCTTTCGACCTATACCTTTTGAGATTGTTTTATTAAACGAAATTTTTTATTACATTTTGATTGGTCCAGTTGATGTGCATACACAAGAAACACTTATTTAAATACTTAAACAAGAAATAAATGTACAGTCGAGCTCGCGCTACTATATTTACTTTAAATATGTATATGCACCGCCTGCGTCAATTATATGTACATATGTACGTATATGTATGTTTGTAATACAAACTTTGTATGTTTCTGTCTCACTTGCACGCATGCAATGGCATTGCATTCAAATGTAAATTTTGTTATTTGAATGACATTCTTGGTTTTTCATGCAGCTGTTTCTAGTAACCTGCGTACCAAAATTGGTATTCGTAAGTGCCATAGTTATGTTACTCAGATATTCACCAAAAACATCAGTTTCCGAGGAGTGTCTAGTTTTCAGCTCATTGTGGGCGAATGGGGCGTGGCATACGAAATACAAGAGTATTGAATGACTATATATGGAGTCGGTACTGAAGTGTTCGTTCATACTGACAGACAGACGGACATGGCTATGTCAACTCAACTTGTAACGCTGATCAAGAATACATACATACATACATACATATGTATGTATGTATACTTTTAGGTTACAAACGCCTCGTTCCTTCTGCTACGTTATTTTTACACACTCCTGCAGTAAGTGTAAATACATACATATGTATATAAAAACAAATTAGCCGGTCTGGCCGGTTGTGCTAATTTGAACATAAATTGAGTTTTAATTATAACAAAAGAGAATCACAACTATAAGTAATAATAAGTCGAGTAAACTGTAAACAAAAACCGGCCCTCAAGAGCACATTTTTTAAACAATCATGTTACGACCGAAATGTCCTTTAGGTGTTTAGCATCCGATCGGCAACAGATTTTCTAAGGCTAAGCACAATCATATACATATGTATGTATAAGTCTGTTAGAGATTTGTAAATTGAAAATTTCATTTTGCAAACTATTGTCTCATGGTACCATGCACACAATGCAATGTGGTAATAAAGACATAATATCAATAATAGATTCCAAGCTGTGGTTTTTATAAAAATGTTTATTTTGAAATTTCCGGGGGAGGTAAGTAGCGTGGCAAAAATTTAAAATTAACTTTTCTCCTCAACATAATAGTAGTCGGTATTAAAAACTAGTACGAAAGGCAACGGGTCAGCAAAAAGTCGTGTTGACATTCTGTGAGGTTCGTTGAGACCGGTTTATTAAAACTACATATTTTTATACAAAAAAAGATACAGGCTTAATTTGCCCATACATATAATGTGTGAATTTGGTCATAATAGCTCTTGTAGTTTCTAAATTATGTGTAAATAGTTTTTACAATTTCCGAGATCCAGATGTTTAGTCGAACAGAAAGACGGATAGTCAAGAATATACATATATATTCTACAAATGCTCTCTGGCCAAAAGTCAGAGAGATTTAGCAAGATGCGTCTCAGAAGTACCTAACCAGACACGTAGATCTGTTCTGTAATGGTATGGAATGATTGTCAACTGATAGATGAGTCATATGCATTTACTAAAAATTTGAAATCAAAAAAGTTGTGAAAAAAATGGGTTCGGAGTTTGAGCACAATAAAGTAATAATATATTCGAACAGAATTTTTTACAATAATACAGCTTAAATGATTTTTTTTAAAACGATACTTGACTTTTTAGTTTTAAAAATTTAAGATAAGAAAATAAGAAAGAATTCTTTAGTCGCCTTGCGACTTTAAGATACCCGTTACTCAACTTCAATATGTTATGAACGATGGCATATGATAATAAAATAAGTACAATCGTATAGTTTATAAATAAGATAGCTTTGCAAACGCAGAACTGAACCTAACCTTGCTTAATATTTGTAGACCTCGTACTCTAACAAAGTGTAATGGGGTCTATTAAGTTTGTCAGCAGCGAAATGTGCGTAACAGGCAGATCAGCATCAATAGCCGAGTCGATATAGCCATGTCTGTCTGATCTCAGAGACTATAAGAGCTAAAAAGATGAAAGGTGTCGCAAATGAAAGGTACAATACCCAAGCAGTACAAGTGTTTTTTGACACGCCCACTTTAGGGTGTTTTATCTTCATATAAAGGTAAATGTACAGGTAAAACAAGAATGTTTTAGTATTGTTAGCTATGCTATCTCTACCAAATTTACACGGGGAGTACATGTCTAGGAAGTAGATGTACTGACCAAGTTTCATACAAATCGGACAACTATATCGCATAGCTCCCATAGGCCGATCGGTCAAAAATACGCTTCAAATATGAAATAGTATGAACAACTTTTGCGTTAACTAAGCTATATTAATCAAACTTACACAGAATACATCTGACAATAATATATATACAGATACTAACTACTATATCGTATAGCCCCCATAAGAACGACCGGTCGAAAATATGCTCTAAACATAAATTTGTATGAAAATGTTCTGTTTGCCAAGCTATCTTATTTATCACTATTGCTAATAACATATTGAAACTGAGTAACGGGTATCCTAAAGTCGCGAGGCAACTATAGCATTCTTTCTTGTTTTATAGTTGGATTTTTATGCAATTTTCAGGATAATTTGATATACATAATTAGTCTCCAAACGAATTATAAATTAAATATTATACGATAAGAACAAATTTCTTAGAATGCAAGTTTGAAAAGTTGTTTAGTTCTTATAGGAAACGGGGGCATGACAGCCAATTTTTAATGGCATTGCAAAAGTGTATACATAGGCCGTGTTATGTATCCAGCTTAAAAATTTAAGTTTATAGAGATAATGTGAACAATTTTTTTTTGATTTTCCTATCTAAATATATCTAATGAATTTAATTTCGAAAATTTCACAGTGATAATGCATTTATTCAACTTTTACGTACAGGTCGAATTGGCTAACATGTATTCACACGTGCTCGCCACTGTATATTGTCTAGTTATTTCTAGTTCCAAGTTATATTTGCTTCTTTAGGTTAGTTATTTCTGGAACTGTTAAGCAAGAGCTTACATAGTTTTGTATGACAAAACTGTGATAAAACTAACGCATTTTGTGATTTTTTTTTTAAAGTAAGATGCACAAATTTGTCGGTTTAATCTAAATTCGGGCAGTCAGGACGCAAAATAATCGTAATGCCTATTCACTCCTTAAGCTGTTTAGTTAAATTAAGTTAAAACATTAACCTTCTTGAATAAAACCAAAACTTTAATAAACTTAAAGAATTCTTGTATTTAACTCTGTTCGTCATTAATTCTGAATACCATCGGGTTAAACAGCAAAATAGAAACATAAAAGCGAACCATACAACTTTTAAAATTTTCAAACATGAAACAAGCGATAAATAAATTTGTTCTTAATAGGGTAATTGTGTATCAATGTAAATGGTGAAATACATTCCTAGAAGACTGTTTTCTCCACAGAACGATTCACTTTTAATTTGTCGCTTAAAATACATCCCTGATCGGCCATTTTTTGTAATTTCAATGCTTTCTGTTCGCGTTTCTCGCGTTTTCTAATCTTTTTGATTTGCTTAAATAATTTAGCATGTCGCTTTACTTTGTTCGGATTTTCATCACAATAGTCCAATAGAGTCTCACAAAACGCACGACCCATGTGTTCATAATCCTGAAAAGTATAAGATAGGTTTCGAATTTGTATGTATGTTTGAACACTGTTAAAATTCGGTTTACCTGGGTGTTAAAATGGGTTCCCTTACGCGAACCAAGTGAGGATCCTCCAAATGACGCTTCAATCGTGTAACTGTTTGTGATCCCAAGCATCCAAACGACAATACGGCCAGTACCTTCTTTGCTTCGTTGAATTTTGAATTTACAACTTTCAAAAGAAAACTAACAAATGTTAAAATTATTAGTGTATTCGTCATAAATCTATAAGTCTAAAACCTACCCGATCAGCGCTGTTTTTGTGCAGCATCAGTGGAAAAACTTGCTCGGTAAGCCTTTTTTCAGGATTGCGCTTGTTCTCACAGCCATATATAAATATGTTGTGTTTGCGTGAATGAGCATGCATATCACAATACATGGCCACACCACATTCCTCAATCAGTCTAAAAATGTTGAATCAAATCATTTGTTTTTTAATTGATCCTAAACTTGGTAATTTACCTTCTTATCATGGCTTTTGTGTACCAAATTGATGGATATGTCTCTCGAATTACAGTTCGATATTGCCGATTTAAATCTTTGCCTGTAAGTGAGTTTCGCGTGTTACCCACAATGACACCGTCTGGATTTAACATAGGCACAAGCTTAAATATAAATTTATGACGCAGTCGTTTAGCGACAGTTGTATCGCCGGTTATAAAGTCCATTAAACCCTTCATCATCCAGGAGGATGGTGTCTCACTAGGATGTACACGAGCAGATACTACTATTGATTTCTTGCGCTGCTAATGAAATTAATATGAATATATATACTTAATGCAAATACGAAAACTATGTTTTTAAGCAAATACGAAAATGATGTTTATCGACTGTTAATAGCCTACTTCCCTAATTTTATTAATGTAAAGAAAAAACGGTTATCTTCGGCTCGCCGAAGATTAAATACCCTTGCAGTCATGAATATTGCGTTAATTTGGTTTCAATCACCAAATATTTGTATTATAGCTATATGATATAGAAGTCCGATATAGATGAAATTTGGTCAACATATTGGACGCGATTAGAAATTGATTCTCAGTGAATTCGTTGAAATCGGTCAATAGATACCGAAAATGTTCATATTAATCATTCAACCGATTGTTCCTATGGAAGCTATATGATATAGTAGTCCGATTCGAATGAAATTTGGCCAGAAACTTATTAGAAATGCATATCGCGTGAATTTGATTGAAATCGGTCAATAGACACCGAAAATGTTAATACATTTGCATGCATTTCGACCGATTGTTCCTATGGGAGCTATATGATATAGTGGTTCGATCTGTCCAATTTTTACAAATCTGCGTGATCTTCGTGCAGAGAGAATACACATCTGTACCAAGTTACATTAAGATAACTTTAAAACTGAGAGACTAGTTCGCATAGAAACATACGGACATGACTATATTTTGACGCTGATCAACAATATATATACTTTATGTGGTCGGAATCGCCTTCTTTAATGCGTTCCAAGCTTCGTGACAAAAACAATATACGCTCTGCAAGGGTATGAAAATGCTAGAGTCGAAAGAACCGATTGCTAAATATTCCGTACATAGTAAAGTGCATTTATATATCAAATCTCCGTAGAAGTTAGATTATCTCAGAAAAAGTAACACTAGAGCAATAGCAAAAAAAAAAACAAGTAAGAAAGGCTACAGTTGATCGAGCCGACTGTAAAAGACCCCGTACTCCCATAGTAATGCGCATTTGTATTTAATTTGAATTAAAATTTTATAACGAAATTTAAAAATTAAAATTTATATGTACATTTTGAATTGATATTTAAAAAAATTAAATTAGCAATTCTCATTGTCAGCATTCGAACCTACGACCCTCAGACAAAGATTTCACATTGCGCTTTACCAGTTGCACCACGCGCCTCTTTCAATAACATTCCGATTATCAGCATTTACATGTTATACATACAAGTACACACTCGTTTGAAATTATGTGTATGCACATATGCATTTATGCGTGCCTAGCACTGGTCGGCACGGCAGCGTCTGCGAGCACCGCCGACATCACACAGGCAGCGAAGTTTCAGCTAAATTACATAATTTTTCTAACCTTATAAGTTTTTTGTTAATGGACGGATAACGCCGCTTGAAGGATAGTTTGATATGATATTCCTCTACACGAATAATTAATTACAATGACTAAATGTCTAAAATCCTGGTTTGAAATTTAAAAGTTTTTTTTAGCTCATATGAGAAAAGGGGGCATGGCAGCTCAAAATTTTGAATGACATTGCATTAAGGCTCTCTGTAGGAACCTGCATACCGGAATTGGTGTTCCTAAGTGACATAGTTACTGAGATATTAACCTAAAACATAAATTTTTTTTCGAGGTGTGTCTGGTTTTTTACTCGTTGCGGGGCGGTAAGGTGCGTGGCAACAATTTGAAATAAATTTGATCTGCCTGACATTATAACAGACTTTCATTCCAAATTTGGTGGCTCTAGCTTTAGTAGTTTAAAAGATCCAGGTGTTCATACGGACGGACGGACAGACAGACGGACATTGCTATATCGACTCGGCTGTTGATGCTGATCAAGAATATATATACTTTATGGGGTCGGCCACGCCTCCTTCTGCCTGTTACGCACATTTCACTTCCGACTGTTTAAATCAATGTTTACCTATTACTTACTATATTAGCCGTGCTAATTATTAAGCGATCTGTGGTCCAAGTGGTAGAGATGTCTCTCAGAATTTTTCGTACTAGTATGTAAACACATGGTTTTCGTTTTGAATCCCGGCACAGACAAGCATTTCATATATTATACCCGTTACTCGTGGAGTACTAGTGTATATTGTAATCGTGAGAATGTATGTAACAGGCAGAAGGAGGCGTGGCCGACCCCGTAAAGTATACATTCTTGATCAGCATCGATTGCCGAGTCGAAATCGCAATGCCTGTCCTTCTGTATGAACACCTGGATCTTTTAAACTACCAGAGCTGGAGCTACCAAATTTGGAATGAAAGTCCGTCATCTTCGCGAGCAGTTCAAGTGTATTTCAAATTACTCCTTACCGCCACACAACGAACAAAAAACCAGACACACCTCGATGTTTTAGGTGAATATCTCAGTAACTATGGCACTTAGGAGAAATTTTGGTATACAGGTACCTAGAGACAGCATAAATGCAATGAAATTAAAAAACTTTCAAAATCCAATGCCCTTTTTAATGCATTTGATCTTATAGTACAGTATTGTAATTTATAATTCGTTTGAAGACAGACTATATCAAACTATCCTGATAGTTGCATAAAAATTCGACTATAAACAAGAAAGAAAACACATAACAATGTTTAAATTTAATCACAGTTTTAATTAGAGGTGGAGAACTATCGATGGCACTATCGTCACTATCGACTGATGACTTGGCTGTAGTGTTGCTGAAAAGCGAGGGAGTGTGGCTAATGGAATCATCCTGCTTCATTGCACATGCCTTCAAACAGCAAATTCCACTGCAATTTGAATACTAAGAGCTACCAAGTAACCAATGCAATGCGACCGTATAATACTGTCTGCAGTTTTTTCACGTAAAAAAAAAAAAATTAAAGTGTAATCGAACATAAATCCGATTGTCTGTATGCATTCTTCGCACCGCAAGCGTCCGCAGGCAGCTCTGCCGCCACACATGCAGCTGAAACTTTCGAAGCACAACATTTTTAATCACAATGCATTTATGTTGTCTCCGGAAACCTGACCACGCAGCAGACCACGCCCGACCTTATGCTACTCTCTGCTTTTATTTCCGATTAAATCTGTAGTGTGTGGAGCCACTTCTTTATCAACACTTAGAATATCACTTCTCTCCTACATATCTAATCGCGTGCCTTACCGTTGATCAACGCGTTACTAACATTTGATTTAATTTTTATTTAATTTTTTTGGTTACCATTTTTTGGTTGATCTAGTTAGAGTTTTTTTTGGGGGTTTGCTGACCCTTGCAACGAATGTTGGACCAACGTTGTTTTTAATTTTTCTAATACTTTCGCATTAAGTTAAGTTCATTAACTAAACTAAAATTTATATCATAATGTCAATTTTAAAACTTTTTGTTTCTTTTGTTTTTAAATTTAATGTACTTCTTATTTTTAATTATTTTCCTATTTTTAATTACATTAATTTAACTCATTTTCTTTTTGTGTCGACTGCTAATAGTCTGACAATAAATATATAAATAAATAAATAGTACGATAAAGTCGGTATCCAGGTATCACAATGGATAGTATTTGCATTAAAACGCGTTAAAACAAAAAGAACCAAGTATAATCAGACAAAAATCTTTTTGTTTGTATGCACATGCACATACGTTGGACAATATACATAAGTGTGCACATACATATGTATGTAAAGTTGCACTGTGACATACACCACACAGTAGGGGTGTTGATATTTAAAATATCAATATTGATGATATTTCGATATGATAAATATATTATTTTTCAATGATACTTAAAAAAAATAACGATATTACCGATGATATTTATATATGGGTAATAATTCAAATTGGTTATCATAGGGGGATTGTTATAAATCAAAAATCGTAACTTCAACTGTAATTAAAACCCATTTTATTAAATTAAAATGGTTTTTTAAAGTTATTTTATTATATATTAAATAGCATATCTCACAAATATGACTACCACATTTCAAAGTTATATGATTTCAAAAAACCTTGTTGTTTGATGTGCTCGTCGGTCATCTTACTAAGATTTTACTTCTGTAGTAAAATTATTTTTGTCGCGGCAACAGAAAACAAACGGATACATTGTTACATTGGGGCTCAACCGATGAACAGCCTTAAGGGGTAAAGTGGTGTTCAGAATTTTTGAAATTAGATTTTTTTTTTTTTGCTTAAATTAAATCAAAATGTTTAATATCAGGTTGTCAAAAAAGTCTTGCGGTATTTCCGCAAGCTTGTCTTTACAATCGCGTAGTTTTAGTTCTATTCGTCGCATCGGTTTACGCTAAAGCTTTTTGGAAAACTCATTTCACGCGCTAAAACGTGTTTGATTAATTGTTGTTTGTTTTTAATCGTTCGTGAGTTATAGCGTCGCAAACATGGAGCAAAATAAAGAGAAAATACGGCATATTTTACAGTACTACTACGATAAAGGCAAAAACGCATCTCATGCAGCTAATAAAATTTGTGCAGTTTATGGACCCGATACAGTTTCCATATCCACCGCACAACGATGGTTTCAACGTTTTCGTTCTGGTGCAGAGGTGATCGAAGATGCGCCACGGTCCGGAAGGCCTGTCGTCGAAAATTGCGATAAAATCACTGAATTGATCAAAAGAGACCGGCATAGTAGCAGCCGTAGCATCGGCCAAGAGCTGGGCATGAGTCATCAAACCGTTATAAACCATTTGAAGAAGCTTGGATTCAAAAAGAAGCTCGATGTATGGGTGCCACACGACTTGACGCAAAAAAACATTTTTGCCCGTATGGATGCATGCGAATCGTTTCTGAATCGCAACAAAATCGACCCGTTTTTGAAGCGGATGTTTGGTGGGATTGGCAGGGAATCATCCACTATGAGCTGCTCCCCTATGGCCAAACGCTCAATTCGGACCTGTACTGCCATAAACTGGACCGCTTGAATGCAGCACTCATGCAGAAGAGGCCATCTTTGATCAAGAGAGGCCGAATTGTCTTTCATCAGGACAACGCCAGGCCACACACATCTTTGGTGACGCGCCAGAAACTCCGGGAGCTCGGATGGGAGGTTCTTTTGCATCCACCGTATAGTCCGAATCGCGCACCAAGTGATTACCACCTATTTGTGTCCATGGCGAACGCGCTTGGTAGTCGGAAGTTGTCCACAAGAGAGTCCTGCGAAAATTGGCTCTCCGAGTTCTTTGACAATAGGGAATCGAGTTTCTATAAGAGGGCCATTATGAAGTTGGTATTTCGTTGGGAAATCGTCATCGAACAAAACAGCGCATATTTGACTTAAATCGCATTATTATTTTATGAACAATGGAAAATTCAATAAAAAAAACCGCAAGACTTTTTTGACAACATTATATATTCTCCAAAAATTTGGCACCGATTCGACTAAAATTAACGGAGATAGAGCCTTGGAAAGTTTTGCTCATTAGAGTATTTCCTCCTGCCGCGTCGCAGTTAATGATGTATGTATTTCTCGAAAACGTGTTTTATAAGTTATTTGACACGATTTCTCGAAAAGTTTTCAGCCGATTGTTTTCAAATTTTGAACACGTATAAAACATGATATTGTCCCTAATCTGAACGAAGGATTTATTTTTTTTTCAATATATACTATTTTTTACGGACATTTGAAGTGCAAATTCTCGTTAAAAAAATTTCAAAACGCTGTCAAAAATTCAAATTTCAATACATTGTATTTTCCTTCGTCAAACTTAAAGCTGAAGTATCTACTAACAGAAACAATTTTTCTCTATTTCGGATGAAACGTTCACCTAATATCGTGTCAAATACGAACGTCCTTTTTTTTCGAGCCCCATGACATTGGCTCCCGTCTGCACAATTTTAAAAATTTTTCTATGAAACACGTTAATGACATATGTCAATCTTTTTATCTGTTTTTTTTTTTTTTTGAAGAAAATATTTTACTGCAAGCATGTGAACATTTTTTTTGAAATAGTGCCTAATTTCTCTCTCTGAACACCACTTAACCACTTAAAACATATAACGAAGCACAGTCACACCTCAACCCTCGCAGAGATAAAACGTGTCACAATACATGAAGCCTAGCTTAGCGTCAGTGAAACAACAAGTAATAACTAATAAAACTCCATAAACAAATATCAAGCACAAAAGAAAACAAAGACAAAAACGAATCACACGTGGCAAACCGTTAAGCCGGGCTTTAGCCCAACAACAACAACCATGCACTAACCACCAGACAAATTCCACTACAGAAACAATAACACACAACTGTGACCCAAAATATATAACTCTGAAACGGGATGATAACTTAACGTTTGAAAAAGGTTCACCCTTTATGATTAAAACAAGAAAGAAAAGTTCAGTCGAGCACTGCCAACCGTATAATACTCTCTGCATTTTTTTTCCCGGTTAAATTATTAAAATCGGTATCAAGATATTACAATGTACAATGCGGGCAGCGCTGCCGCCACACAAGCAGCGAAAACGTTTCTGTCTCGCTTGCACTCATTAGTGATATTGCGTTCAATTATCAATATTGTAACGCTTCTAGTTTTCTTGTGTATAGTCCGATTTTAATGCACCTTTCAGGAATAGTTTGAAATAGTTAGCCTCCACTCGAATTATACAATTACAATGCTGTTCTATATGAACAAATGCCTAAAAATGGAACGAAAGTTGATAGTTATTTGTATGTATTGTGGGAAAAAGGGGAGTGGCAGTCCAAAATTTTAAATGGCAATGCATTTGCGCTGTCGCTAGGAACCTCCAAACCAAAATTGGTGATCCTGGGTGCCACAGTTACTGAGATATTCGCCGAAAACACATGTTTTTTCCGAGGTGTGTCTAGTTTATTGCCCATTGTGGGCGAATGAGGCGTGACATCGAAAGAAAAAAAGATTCTTGTATTGACTGACTAAATATGTGATCGATTGACACCAAGCTCGAACTTGTAGCTCTTACCATCTCTGAAATCTGTTTGTTCATACGGACATGGCTATATCGACTCGCTTTTGAGATCCTGATCAAGAATATATATACTTTATGGGGTCTGCCACGCCTCCTTCTGCCTGTTACATACTTTTGCACAAACCCAAAATACTCTTGAAGAGAGTATAAAAACAATAGACCTCACTTGCGGAGGAGCAGTCAATCTTGCAAAAAACAAGGGACGGCTCACTCCAAGTGAAAACAAAAAAGAAAACAAACTGCAAGCATTAAAACTACTAAAGCTAACGAAAATGACAGACATAATCATTTCCGCATCAGAACACAAAACATTAAATTTCACAAAAGGAGTCATTTACTGCAATGAACTTCCAGACATACATAGATGAAAAGGATATTCTACAAGAATTAACATCACAAAATGTAACCGACGTTTAAAAAAATCAAACACCTCAACCAAAACAATCAACACGGTCGACAACAACGTCAAGCTTGTTGAAACTGGGCTCACTAACGTTTGCTTCACTAAAACTACCAGAAAGCCTTAAGATGTTACGAAACAGTACGAATCCGGCCATACATACCACTTGCACTCAGATGCAAAAATTGCCTTCGCTTTAACTGCTAAAATAACCCCGAAATCGATCAACTTTCCCACCTCGACCGACAATGCACCACACTCAGCAAACAACTGGAATTAACAGCAATAAAAATAACCGAAAAAGTAGATCACAAATCAGCACTGAACATATACTTTACAAGACACAGTCAACAATTGGGGAATACATATGCTAGCATACTCACACACTCGATCCCAAGCAACACACAAGCCAGGAACCTAAACACACACTCTCAAAACTACTCACAACAACAAACAACTCCCACATCCACCTCTGTACATATAATACCATCTAATTCACCAAAAAAAAAAAAAGAATCACCAACACTACAACAACAAATACACATAAATCACCAATCCACACCAGAGGACATGGAAACCGACGGTAACCATCCAAACACATCAT
This sequence comes from Drosophila dunni, assembly GCA_018152125.1. Lineage (NCBI taxonomy): Eukaryota > Metazoa > Arthropoda > Insecta > Diptera > Drosophilidae > Drosophila > Drosophila dunni. The sequence continues at coordinate 105,526 of JAECXC010001574.1, read as the reverse complement.
ATTCATCACAGCAGACCAGCAACCTTAAATTAAAATCTACCAATTTCAAACCCACAAAAGCAACAACTAAAACCCTACCTAAGAAGCAACAAACAAACAACAGCGACATCGAATCTATATAAACAAAACAAGTATCCAAAATAATTAAAGCTTTAAACTTTACATAAAAACTTAGACACCAAAACCTATACTTATAAATATGCTGAAAATAATACAATGAAACATAAAAGATACAGTGACAACTACAACGAACTCCTAACCATTATAAAAAAACACTAACCACTACTAATATGCCTTCAATAAACACACTACTATAACACACACATGCCTATACCCATCCCACTAAACTATCTAATTTTCACCAATACAGCTTCCAACAGACTTGGTGGCACAGCCATATTAATCCACAAATCTATTCAACACACCTAGATAAGCCAAACCGACCATTTTGAATCACTTGCCATAAAAATAGAATCAAAATGAAAAATCCGAATAATATCACATATGTAGATACATATGTACCCATACATTACGCCTAACACCACACTTATCGTTTATGTTATACATTTCTTTCCCACAAAACTAAAGTAAACATTATAAAATAATCAAATGGTGACAATAACAATTCTGGCTTTCCACGAACCAATTAAATATCATCAACAATTCGCTAGAATCGTTATTCCCATCATTGGGGTTGAAACTGCTGAAGTTGCACAAATCCTGTCCGACAAAACTCTCTTAAATCTCAATCTCTTCAAGATCAAGGTCTCTCTATTTACATGAGAGCAAAAAGTTCAATGAGTCTAAAGTCCAATTAATAAAAGCTCAAAACCGGGGTTTGCTCAACGTCTCCAGAACACAGCATAATTAGTCTAGATTTTATCTCGTAATCCGTAGCTTAGTCTTATTGATTAAAGTTTATATTTTTTTTATAAACCAAGTTCTGAACTACGTTATTATATATATATCCCCTAATAAAGCCTTTTCCCTTAAAACCTTAAACCACAACATTAATACAACCAACTGCAACCAGATTATCGTAGGTGATTTTAACAGCTGGCACAACAGCTGGGGCTCAACACAAACATACGAGAGAGGAAAACCCCTTTACAGATTCCTTCAAAATGCTAACCTTCACATCCTTAACGACGGCTCACCTACACTTCTCAACACATTCACCCCACATACCTATCATTATGTTCACCCCATCTTACCCCGTTCACCAGTTGGAAAATTATCGATGACCTTCACGGTAGCGACCACTTCCCAATCTTTATTAACAACAATAACACCGACAACCTAATTAACTATAAAAGAGCTAATGCAGTCTTCCGCAGGGAACTTAAATTATCAAAAACCAAAACCACTACCGAATTCACCTCCACAATAGAACACAACACACCCTCCGACAAAATCTGAGCCAACATCCGCCGCTTCTGCTAACTGAACCCAGTTAAACACATTCATTGCATAACAAACCCATGCAATAACCTACCCACAACAGACACAACCTCCAAAGCACAACTATTTGCCCAACACTGGTCAAACCAATCCAAAGATGACAACTTCAAACAAACTTTTATTACACACAAATACTCTAACAGATTAATAAACTACTTACGGCACCCCTCAGCACAGACAATAGAATCCGACAAATCCCTAATTGAACTCCTTTTCGCATTACACTCCCTGAAAGGAACCACACCCGGCTCCAACAGAATATCCTATCCTATGGTAAAAAACACACCTAACACAGTTAAAGCCCGTATTACCAATCTCTTCAACAATATACTCAATAACTTCATTCCACAATCCTTTAAAACCAGCCTAGTGATCCCCATCCTCAAGTTAAACTCAAACAAAACATCAATTACAAACTACAGACCAATTTCCCTGAACCGCTGCCTATCAAAAACCCAAGAAAAAATCATCGCAAAACGACTTTGGTGGTTCGTCACCAAAAACAATTTGATCCATCCCAACCAATCAGGATTCAAACGCAGCAAGTCTGCTTCCGATGGTAGAATTAATAGAATGGAATATGGGGCCCAAAATTTTAAACTTCGTCAAAAACTTCATGGCCAGTCTCCCCTTCCCTCTCTTTAACGGTATCCCCCAGGGTTCACCCATATCAGAAATCCTTTTCCTAATCAGCTTACAAAAAGAAATCCAATTCAGTGCATATGCAGACGACTTTTTACTTATCGTTCCCCTCAATAGACAAAAAAACATTCAAGAATGGTGCTCATTCTCAGCAGCATCATTATCACTAGAAAAATGACAACACCTACACGTTTGCAGGAAAAAAAACTGCAAATGTAAAATATCTTCAAACAATATAACAATCCCCGAAGTAACTAACCTCTAGGTCTAACACTAAACAACAGATACAAATTGGACACGCACATAAAACACATCCAACCATCCCTTAACAAAAAACTTAACATAATAAAATGTATAGCCAGTCCCAAATTTAACTGCAACAGCCACACATTTATTAATATAACATTGACGGCTTCTTACAAAGCAACATAGCTACTTTCTCGATAACCACCTAAACTGAAATTCTAAAATCAGGCATCCTTCCACACTATTCCTCCATCCTCTCCGCAGAAACCATAGCCGTTCTTGAAGCCATAAAGCTGATAAGAAACAGTAAAGGAAAATTCATAATATGCTTTGACTCCTTATCAGCCATCAAATCAATAGGCAACATTAATAACAACAATTTTTATTCCACACTAATAAGATCAATCATCACCAAAACCAACTCCAAAATAAAACTCCTCTGGATCCCAAGCCACTGTAACATAAAAGGTAACGAACTTGCTGACGAAACCGCCAAATCCACCATCACTTCCTCACTCCATTACACTCCCAACTTCAACTCCACAGATATAAACAGATTTATAAAAAACAACCTAATCCAAAAACTTAAAAACAATATAGATCGCTGCAATACGTGGTACCAGAAATTAAACAACACCGTAATTAACACAGAACACTATTTTAAAAATACAAAACAAAAAGACTTTCCACGCATAGATCAAATTAAAATTTTAAGGCTCAGACTAGGACATAAAAGATTCACCCAACAACACTACATCAACCCTGACAATATCACACCCTGTCCAAATTGCAATTCTACATCCTACCTAAGCATAGAACACATACTAAAAGACTGCACTGCCACTTCCTATATAAAAAAAAAAACTCTTTGAAAACTCATGTCCCATTGTAATGAAACCCATCTATGAAACCCATCCTCATCCAACATGTTAAAAATAATAAAATGTTTCAAAAAATTTTCCAAGTACGTATGGGGTATACCCACATAGTAGACAGATGAAGCCGAGGCCATCAATTATTTAAATTCTTGGATTGCAATCTTTGGGAATCGCAGGTGCAGTTTTCACTTCAAACCAATTTATGGTCGTCTTTTTTTTTAAACTTTCAGGATAGTTTGAATGTTATTTACCAAACAACCACAAACCGAATCAAATAAATATACAAAAATAAAACATAAAAAACATAAAACATTATTTTTTATTATTTATATTTATATAGTATAGTAAATATGTAGATACATACGTACCCAAACCCATACACCACATACACCACATACACCATACACCACACTTATTATTTATGTTAAAGATTTCTTTCCCACAAAAACTAATGTAAACACTACCGAAAAATCAAATGGTGACAATAACAATTCTGGCTTCCCACGAACGTATTAAATATCATAAACAATTCGCCAGAATCGCTATTCCCATCATTGGGGTTAAAACTGCTGACGTTACACAAATCCTGGCCGAACTCTCTCAATCTCTTCAAGATCGAGATCTCTCTCTATTTACATAAGAGCCAAAAGCTCAATGAGTCCAAAGTCCAATGTATAAAAGCTCAAAACCGAGGTTTGCTTAACGTCATCAGAACATAGGATAAGTAGTCTAGTTTTGTACTCCATAGCTTCGAGTTTATCAAATAAAGTTTTATATTTTTTTCATAAACTATTTACCGAAGTATGTAATTGGCGCAGCCGGTAGGATACAAGAAATAAATATCCTCGTAATCAAAATCGTCCTTTATTTGTCAATCCATTGTAAAGAAATCCTTGTACGACCAAGGAATTTCTAGGATTCGAACACGCGAATTTGTCGTGGCAAGGAAACGGTTAAAATATTACAATTTGTGAAAAATATTTTCTTGATATCCGCCAAAGAACCTAAGTGCGTGCGATACTTAACCCAATTATCAGTCGTGGCCCATATTTAAATGTGCGACCGCCACCAAAGATAATTGCTATTACAAAGAAACCGCGCAAAACACCAAACAGTGTTCAACAAAAAAAAATAGATCCTCTGGACTATTTGAACACTTGTAAATAAAGAGCTTATTTCTGGGCTTTACAAATCATTTAATTGATCCCTGTAAACGTAAGTCTCTTACAATTCAACAAAAGTGACAAAACAACAACCTGAAGTGACAATTAAAACAAAAACTTGAAGTGACAACTGCCAACAAAATAAAAAAAAAAAAATCTACAACACCATGGCAACCAACTCACCAATGGAACTATCCGAAATGCATCTAAAGCAAGCGCTTGGACAAATTCGACAAGTGCCAGTATTCGACGGAAAAACCGTGGAACTAACTGCATTCATAAGGAGGATCGATTTTATAATGCAGCTATACCCAACACAGGATGTGAGACAACATAGTGTCCTTTTCGGAGCAATCGAGATGCAGACCACCGGATCCGCACAACGAGTTTCGCAGCTGACAGCAGCCACAACCTGGGGAGAGTTAAGGAGCGCCCTCATCGACGAATTCAAAACCCAAACTCCGTATGAAGAACTTCTACGACGTCTCTATAATACCAACTTTAATAATAGTATCCGTAAGTTTGTTGAAGACCTAGAGTATAAATCTTTTGTAATATCCAATAAGTTAATGTTAGAAAATCAGGTCCAGAACACTATATTGTATACTAATGCAATGAATAACACTATTAAAGATGTTATTACAAAAAAATTACCTGACAGAATTTTTATGACATTAGCACGATATGACATTACAACAGTTTCAAAACTAAAACAAGTAGCTCAACGCGAAGGATTGTACGAAAATGGTTATAACGAACGTAATAACCAAAACAATGACAATTCCAAATCGAACAAAACACAAAGCAATTCAAGCAATGAAAACCGTGGAAAGGGAAATAATCAAAATTATTACCCTACTCCAAGTTACTCAAATAACGCTAACCCAAATCATAAACCAAAAGAAAATGCTGAAGCATTACAAAAGGAATTCAAACAAAATCTTGATCAAGCTAGATCACAAAACCCAATGAATTACCAAACTCAGAGTCAAAGACCTGCTAATCCCTCTCATAAAAGACAGAGAGAAACCAGTGGCCACTCTAAGATGGATACATCAGAAAATTTTCATCAAGTAGCCTCGGACAACGAAGAACCAATCCCTTCATCAGATTAGTTATGAATGAACAAAATTTTAACTGTGTAATTGACACAGGTTCATCCATAAATCTAATGAAACAAAACTTTTTAAAATTTCCTATAAAACCTTGCCAATTGAACGTACAAACAATAAATGGTATTGTTCAATTAAAGAATTGTGTATCTTTTGCCCCTAGTAAACTCTGCCCTACCCATCAAATATTTTACTTACACAACTTTTCTGATAAGTACGATATCTTACTAGGTAGAGAATATCTAGAATCCTGTGAAGCAAAAATTGACTACAAACAAAAAACAGTTATTCTAAACGATCATCTATTTTCAATGAGATATGACCGTGAGAATTCTGTCAAGGACAAGACCGCATTTCAATGCCTTGATCCGCCCCAAACAAACGACATAGCAGTAAATTACGCCATTAATAATGAATTAAATGAAACAAATCAATTCCGATTAGAACATCTAAACGATGAAGAAATCTGCAAACTGACCAAAATTCTTTTCGAGTTTAGTGACATTCAGTACAAAGAAAGTGAAAATTTGACTTTTACCAGTACAATTAAGCATGTCATCCAAACTAAACACGAAGACCCAATCCAAAAGCGTCCATACAAGTATGCGCAAACATTCGACGAAGAAGTCGAAAAACAAATCAAAGAAATGATTGAACAAGGTATAATCCGTAAATCAAAATCACCTTATTGCTCACCAATTTGGATTGTGCCAAAGAAACGTGACGCATCAGGTAAAGAAAAATTCCGTATAGTTATTGACTATCGAAACTTAAATGAAATAACAATCGATGATAAATATCCTATCCCAGTCATGGATGATATACTAGACAAACTTGGAAAATGTCAGTATTTTACCACAATTGACTTAGCGAAAGGATTTCATCAGATACAAATGGACCCACAAAGTATACCAAAAACAGCTTTTTCAACTAAAAATGGACATTACGAATACACTCGAATGCCTTTTGGATTGAAAAACGCCCCAGCAACATTTCAACGTTGTATGAACAATCTATTAGAAGACCTAATTTACAAAGATTGTTTAGTATACATGGATGATATAATAGTGTATTCCACTTCATTGGAAGAACATTTATTATCATTAAAAAGGGTATTTACAAAACTGCGCGAAGCTAATCTAAAATTGCAATTAGATAAATGCGAATTCATGAAAAAGGAAACCGAATTCCTAGGACACATAATAACAACAGAAGGAATAAAACCAAACCCAACTAAAATCTCTGCCATACAACATTTTCCAATACCAAAAACACCCAAAGAAATAAAATCGTTTTTAGGTCTTTGTGGTTATTACAGAAAATTCATTCCTAATTTTGCACACGTTGTAAAGCCAATGACTTTAAAATTAAAGAAAGGTGCAACTATAAATATAAAAGAACCAAATTACATTTCTGCTTTTGAAAAATTAAAAGTACTTATAACATCCGATCCAATATTAGTTTATCCGAATTTCGAAAAACCATTTTGTCTTACAACTGATGCCAGTAACATAGCCATTGGAGCTGTTCTGTCTCAAAACCAAAAACCAATTTGTTTCGCAAGTAGAACCCTAAACGAACATGAAATTAATTATGCAGCAATTGAAAAGGAACTTTTAGCCATCGTTTGGGCAACCAAATATTTCCGATCTTATCTCTACGGTAGAAAATTCGAAATTCTCAGTGACCACAAACCACTTGTTTGGCTTAATAATATTAAAGAACCAAATATGAAATTACAACGCTGGAAAATAAAATTAAATGAATTTGATTATCACATTAAATATGTACCAGGTAAAGAAAACTATGTTGCAGATGCTTTGTCTAGAATTAAAATTGAAGAAAACTTGTTAGGAGAAACTTCCGATGTAACAGTAGCAACAATCCACAGCGCTCAAGAAGATAACCAATATTACATTTCACTCACAGAAAGACCAATCAATTATTTTAAAAGACAAATAGAATTTGTAAAAAGTAACTCAAATAACGCAAACGTCATTAATTATTTTCATAAAACAAAAATCTTAATCAATTATGTCGAAATGACACACAACCATGCAAAAGAATTAATTAAAGAATACTTATGTTCAAAGAAAAGTGTTATATACTTCAGCAACGAAGCCGATTTTCTTACATTTCAGAATGCTTTCGTTGAAATAATCAGTCCCAATAACATTACAAAAGTAATGAGATCAACTAAAAAACTAATAGACCTCCAGACATATGCCGAATTTAAAGAATTTATTATTAACACACACGAAAAGTTATTACATCCAGGAATAGAGAAAATGACAATATTATTTAAAGAAAAATATTATTATCCAGATTATCAAAACTTAATACAGAACATAATTAACGAATGCAAAGTTTGTAATATAGCAAAAACAGAACACAGAAACACTAAGTTAGCTTTCGAATTAACTCCAGAAATCCATAATCCAAGAGAAAAATATGTCATTGATTTTTATATGGTAGACAATAAACAATTTCTATCTTGTATAGACTTATATTCCAAATACGCAACTTTAATAGAAGTAAATGGTCGAGATTGGTTAGAAGCCAAAAGAGCTCTTTTAAAAGTATTTAATGACATGGGTAAACCAATAGAAATAAAAGCAGATAAAGACTCAGCTTTCTTGTGCTCCGCACTACAAATGTGGTTAAAATCAGAAGACGTAAATATATCCATCACAACTAGCAAAAACGGTGTTTCCGACATAGAAAGATTCCATAAAACAGTGAATGAAAAATTAAGAATTGTTAATTCTGATACTAACCAAGAAAACAAACTAACTAGATTCGAAGTAATACTTTACACTTATAACCATAAAACTAAACATAATTCAACTGGTAGAACACCAGCAGATATTTTCATTTACGCAGGAACACCTGAGTATGACACACAGCTAAATAAGAAAAAACAAATAGAAAGACTTAATGAAAAAAGAACCGAATTTGAAATAGATACTAGATATAGAGAATCACCTTTAGTAAGATCTAAATCCACAAACCCATTTAAACAAACAGGAAATATAACACAAATAGATGATAAACATTTCGAAGAAGTAAACAGAGGTAGAAAAATAACACACCATAAATCAAAATATAAAAGGAAGAAAGTAACTAATGAAAGTAAATATGATAATTCCAGATCAACTAATAACCCGAATCAAGATGATAACTCCTCATAATTTAACAACTATAATTATAACACTCATGCTACTCAACTTTCTATGGCCAATAAAAGGTCAAAATTTGGTATATTCAACCCTAAATTACTAAAATATGACTCACTAAAACATATAAACGCTGAAAAAATAATAAATATTAAAACATCAACTTGGCTAAAAACAACTACTAACGAAATTTTAATTATTTCCCATATTCCACGCGAAATTATAAATACTGCACTATACGACATTATTCCATACCCTGACGAAAACAAAGACATTTTGACCGAAACTATACATGACACTTACTACTTACAAAACAATAAAGCATTCACAGCAAATAATAAAAATCTAGTTATGAATAAATGTATTACTGGAATATTAAAGCAAGATAAAACCGAATGTAGATATTCAAAATCCCATAAAAATTATGAAATCAAGTATGTAGAACCAAACATTATGTTAACATGGAACTTACCGAAAACTGTACTAAACCAAAATTGTATCAACCGAGATATTATTATCGAAGGAAACAATATGATAAAAGCTATAAATTGTTCAATCCAATTAGATGAAATTCAAATAACTAATACTATGCTAGATTACACACAAACTGTCTACATAAATAATAATATAACCAAACTAGAACCATTGTCATATGTCCAAACTAAAGAAATTATCCAACAACAAACAAAATTGTACAACACATTCCAAATCATAACTATAACAACTTTAACAATTATTTTAATCATACTTATATTATACATTATCTTTAAATATAAAAATATCCCACAAAAAATTATTGTTAATTATAAGAACAAAAAAGAATCAACCCCAAACATACAATCAAATATTCAAAATGATACACAAACTAAAACAGAATTATATCCAAATGTAACTGAAAATGATATCGAAGAAATTGTAATAGATCCAACACTATATCCAAAATTAACCGCCTGAGGACAGGCTCATTTCTTAAGGATGGGGAAGTAACATATGTAGATACATACGTACCCAAACCCATACACCACATACACCACATACACCATACACCACACTTATTATTTATGTTAAAGATTTCTTTCCCACAAAAACTAATGTAAACACTACCGAAAAATCAAATGGTGACAATAACAATTCTGGCTTCCCACGAACGTATTAAATATCATAAACAATTCGCCAGAATCGCTATTCCCATCATTGGGGTTAAAACTGCTGACGTTACACAAATCCTGGCCGAACTCTCTCAATCTCTTCAAGATCGAGATCTCTCTCTATTTACATAAGAGCCAAAAGCTCAATGAGTCCAAAGTCCAATGTATAAAAGCTCAAAACCGAGGTTTGCTTAACGTCATCAGAACATAGGATAAGTAGTCTAGTTTTGTACTCCATAGCTTCGAGTTTATCAAATAAAGTTTTATATTTTTTTCATAAACTATTTACCGAAGTATGTAATTATATAAAAAATATAAATATATTTTTTTAACTTTTTTTTTTTTTTTTTTTAATATATTTTTATTTTTTGTTGTGGGGGGGGGTTGGTTTTTTGCTTTGGGTTGGTTTTAAAAAAAAAAAAAAAAAAAAAAGGGGTTGGACTTTAATAAAAATTGGGGGGGGGGGTTTTAGTTGGGGGTGGTTTAAAAATTAAAAAGGTTATAAAAAAAAAAAAAACAAACGATGAGTAAATAAAAACCTTTTTTTTTGTGGTGGGAAGAGGGCATATTTTTCCTTACTTATGCAGGTGTTTTTTTTTTTAAAAGTTGTAGTTTTTTTTTAAAAAGGGTTTCGCCCGAGAGATTTATAAAAAAAATTCTGAAAAAAAAAAGGAAAAATTTTTTTTTGGGAAAAAAAAGCTAGATTAGTGAAAAACACAAGCAAAAAAAAGCAGAATCCTTAAAAAAGGGGTAAATAGTGTTTTTCCACAATTTTCCCATTGCACTAGAGGCATGACATTTTTCTAACGTTTTACTTGTAAACTTGTTTGAAGTTCAAAAATTCTTCAAGATTAAATTGTACTTCTAATCTTAATTTTTCACAACATTTTAAGCGAAAAACAACTTAATTTGTATTAATATTTTGAAATTGACCTTCAATGTCTGAATTTAAGAAATCTAGATTTCCCGCTGTTTTTAAATTTTTTCCGCAATTGCACTTTCAAACAAGTAAGAAAGGCTACAGTCGATCGAGCCGCCTGTAAAAGATCCGTACTCCCACAGTAATGCGCATTTGTATTTAATTTGAATTAAAATTTTATAACAAAATTTAAAAATTAAAATTTATATGTATATTTTGAATTGATATTAAAAAAAAAATTAAATTAGCAATTCTCATTGTCAGCATTCGAACCTACGACCCTCAGACAACGATTGCAGCGCTGACGTCACACAGGCAGCGAAATTTCAGCTAAATTACATAATTTTTCTAACCTTCCAACTTTTTTGTTAATGGACGGATTTTAACGCCGCTGTACTATTTGACTAAATGCCTTAAGTCCTTGGTTTGAAGTTTAAAAGTTTTTTAGCTCATATGAGAAAAGGGGGCGTGGCAGCTCAAAAATTGAATGACATTGCATTAAGGCTCTCTGTAGGAACCTGCATACCGGAATTGGTGTTCCTAAGTGCCATAGTTACTGAGATATTAACCTAAAACATAAATTTTTTTCGAGGTGTGTCTGGTTTTTTACTCGTTGCGGGGGCGGTAAGGTGCGTGGCAAAAATTTCTGGGGTCGGTCACGCCTCCTTCTGCCTGTTACGCACATTTCGCTTCTGACAAACCTAATAGAGCCCTCTACTCTTTTTTAGAGTACGGGGTCTAAAAAGCCAAATCTGACGGGAAAAAAGTGGAAATGAAATCACTGATTCCATCTCGATCTCCATGAAAAGGTACCTCCAATTTCACACCATTCTCACCTGCCCAAACTAAAGTTGCTCAAATTCGGCGGTAAACACTCACAATCCTAATGTCATCCTGTCAGCAGGTTCTCAACACTCGATAATCGATACTTCTCCTAGACGACACTACTTAATCGATACTTAACATTACTTGCTTAACAATATATCGGCAGTTACTTAACAGTACATATATTATCGATATTCACATATTTCCGATTTCCATGGGGGTGCGCTAAAGTTATTGTGAAGAAATTTGGAAACGTGAGTAACTTTTCATACAAAATCACAGGCAGCTTTGAGAAGGGAAATTTTCAGCGTTAGAAACTAACGCGGGGCTACCACATCGTTTTTAACTAGTATTTACTTGAAAATACTAAACCAGCGAGTAAATTTACAAAATGTATCGATACATTTGGAAATAACGAACAAGAAAAATTTTAAGATTTATTTAATATATACATATGTATATAGCAAAATAATATTTAAGATTTATCATCCATTTACAAGATGCTAACCAAAATATGCGAGACTTCCATAATGAGTGCTGAAGATAAGTGTTTTGCTTTGCTAACTTGCACAGCTCCCGGCAAGAGTTTCACCTGTTTTTGTCTTCCCTTGTCTGTGCTTTAAAAGCGCTTCTTCAACTTTTATGTTGCTCAATAAAATATCAGTGTTTTCCATAATATTTATTTGATTGTCAAACTCAACTGTCAGGCTAACGCAGGTTGTAAAAAAAACACATTTGGGACTTTTTTGCGTTAGTACTAACGCAACGCTAAAATACCGATAGTGGAAATAGGCTATAACAATCAAGATTATATAGTTACCTATTATCACAAATTCCATATCGTTCCCACACACTAAATCATTCTCACGCAATGTGCTCATAAACAGTCTGCATTATCAGATAAATATTCCCATACCAGAATATTGTTTATAAACAGTCTGCATCTCAGCGATCTGCTTTATCAGCAAATAAGATTTGAGCTTATCATGTACACAAACCCTGAAGCTCAATAAAAAGTAATCAACAGAGTTCTAGTAAATCAGAAGTAAGCAAATGTTAATTAAAGCTTTACCGAACTTTCATTTATCAGACACAATAGTTTTAAGATTAGTTTTTAACTCCTACTTGGAAGGATAACACTTATTAAAGATAAAATATAAATATAAAATAATTTAAAAAATCAATAAAGCGTTTTCCTTAATTTTGTATTACGAGAAAAAAATTAAAACTCGTATTAGCCGCAGCCGGTAGGATACTGAAAAATCCATTGTAACAGTATAGATATAATAGACCATGTTGCTGACGAATCAAATGATTAATTTCGACACTTTGAATCCGTTTTACTGAATCAAATGTAGGAATTCAATCGCGCTCAAAAAAGCCAATGCCGATTCGACCCCAATTAAAAAACCTATCATACAATTTTTAATACAAGCGGCATATGCATGTATCGATCGAACGATATCAATTTCCAGTGGTTCCTGCCGAGGCAATAACAATACACAAGAGCCAAGAGTCAACTTACAGTAGAGTTGTTGTCAATTTGGATAACAACACACCGCGACGGGCAATATACGTAGCTTGTAGTAGAGCAACTAGCGCGTCAGGGCTTTATTTAATAGGTTATTTCAAATCTCCCAGAAAGATTACCTCGAATGATCCTGAATACATTGATTTACAGAAGCTTATAGGTGAAAGAAAATTATTTACCCACCATCAGCTGAGTATTGCTCAATTTGCTGTATTTCTATAATATTAAAACGTCACTGAATCATAGATTAGATATTTTTAACGATTCTATAGTAACGTCAGCTGATATTTTATGTTTTGTAGAGTCTTGGACAATAGAAAACAGACAATATTGTATGGATGGGCATGAACTTTTCGGCAGGATGAATGACAGACCGTACACCATTAGCTGGTGTTAGATCATAAGCATAAATTGGCATAAGGAAAATAAAGAATTCTTAGTTAAGCATGAAAACATGAATTGAACCTAAGCTAGCATGTAAGTGCGATCTGTATTCGGCAGTGCAGCAGTCGCGAGCGGCAGCTCAGATCGTTTTTGCCTTTCATGAAACCACCAGAGAACTGCAGCGATACACCGCATGTAAAAATACACAAAACACATACAGTGTATTTCGCGTCTCGAATCATATTTTACTCTACCCTGAAAATACCGGATATTTTTTACTTCTTTTCGTTTGAGTATTTTCAGAAAAGATATTTTTTTACCCACTCATATTTTTACCTACTCATGTTTTTACTTATTCGCGTAAACACCGCATCACATTTTTACTCGAAAAACCACCCTTGTGAAGTCCAAGTAAAATTTTACTTGAGAGTTTTTTTATTTGCATTTTTTTACTTGATCGTTTTGAGCGTGTTTCGTCATGTGCCGATGTTTTGTTTTGGGCTTGTTAAATGTTATGAATTAATAAATGATTGTTTAAGTTAGAAGTAAAGCAAATTCCATTAGTAAATTTTTTTCATCAAAATTTAACATAAAAGATAATTGCAATTTGTATATTTAAATATTCACATTAATAAGAATCGAAATGGGCAATATATTACAGGTTGATTATGGGACACCTGTTTTATTATTTGATTCCTGGGTTCTCTATATCTGGCCTGGAGAAACCTTGTATCGAAAAAGTGTCAACTCTCAAAATGCATATTAATGCATATAAATGTTGGCTTTTTGGTGTTTTGGGCAAAACCCGAAAACTGCTATTGGCTACCTGTTATATACATTCTCCCTAATGCAAAAACCCTTTTTATCATCTAACGCGCGCTGTTCAATTTCCCGACGGCAAACCGTCGCTCAAGTACACACATATTATGTGTAAGTATTTTTCATACTCTGTATTTGCCTGCATATTCATTTTCTGATGCTTCAAAAAATGAAGCGCACAAGCGACACCCATTTCAAAAAGAGTATTGACGATACTCGGAATTTCGGATACGAGCAAAACAGATACACGAGTAATTTCGCTTCAAGTAAAAAAATATTCGAGTAAAGAAATACACGAACACGTTTTTACTCTAAATGTTTGAGTATGAGTAAGACCGCTACCGCATTTTATGTGTGTATGACTCGAGTACAAAAAACCACCACCCGTGCAGTTCTCTGGTAACCACACACACGCTGCCAAGCCTTTCCGCGGTTGACTGTCCAACAATAAATTGTTAAGTTTATGAACTTGCAATTTGTTTCAAATTAAAGTAGTTTCTCGAATTTGCAGCTGGGATAGTTGTTTCACATTATCCCAAATGCTAAAATATTAAATATTGTAAACCTAAGTCAAGAAAATTGTGGGGAAAAATACAATAAAGTGCGCCAGTGTATTAATAGAAATCCATCATTCCCAATTTCAGATTTTCGATCGATATTTTTGAAACTATTCAGCATGCTATAAATAGTGAAATAGAAAAATGATCGTTTTGGGTGATTTTAATATATGCCGGGCTACCAGCAAGGATCAGTTAGAAACTAGAATCAATGAGATGGGTATTTCGTCTCTTGTAAATAGTAAAAGTACAACAAAAGATTTGACAGAAATCGATTAGGTGTTTTCTACCAATGGTATAAGCAGAGTACAGGCCACCATTTATGAAACGACATATCGTGGGATATTTGTATCCTATAATTAAGTTTTAGTTATTAATTTTTTAAAATTGTTATGTTTTCAGATAGAAATTGTATATAAATGTATAAATAATTTTTTTTTAAATAGTGTAATATATAAATTTCTAATAAGATAAACACTAAATTAGTTTAATTTAAGTTATGTATAAGCACCATTGCTTTAAATATTATAGTAAATACTGATTTATTTCAATGTTAAAAATAAAATTAATTTTTATAAATTTTTAATGAAAGTTTTCAGACTGCAAGGGTATTTAATCTTTGGCTCGCCGAAGATAAACGTTTTTTATACTCTCTGCAAAAGTTTATTGTGTTTGTGCAAAAGTATGTAACAGGCAGAAGGAGGCGTGGCAGATCCCATAAAGTATATATATTCATGATCAGCACCACAAGCCGAGTCGATATAGCCATGTCCGTCTGTCTGTCCATCTGTCCGTATGAACAAACAGATTTCAGAGATGGTAAGAGCTACAACTTCGAGCTTGGTGTCAATCGATCACATATTTAGTCAGTCAATACAAGAATATTTTTTTTTTCGATGCCACGCCCCATTCGCCCACAATAAGCAAAAAACTAGACACACCTCGGAAAAAATCGGTGTTTTCGGCGAATATTTCAGTAACTATAGCACCTATGTAGGAGGAGCGTTCCTAGCGACAGCATAAATGCATTGGCATTTAAAATTTTGGACTGCAACGCCCCTTTTTCTCACAATACATTGAAATAATTCTCAACTTTCGTTCCGTTTTTAGGCATTTGTTCATTTAATTGTATAATTCGAGTGGAGGCTAACTATATCAAACTATTCCTGAAAGGTGCATTAAAATCGGACTATAAACAAGAAAACTAGAAGCGTTATGATATTGATAATTGAACACAATATCACTAATGAATGCAAGCGAGACAGAAACGTTTTCGCTGCTTGTGTGGCGGCAGCGCTGACCGCAGTCGCTGGCCTCGCCGAATACACACATACATATGTACATGTATGAACACATATAATGTCAAACGTATGTGTATTTGTATACAAACAAACAGACGTATATGTGATTATGCTTAGATTGTTTTTGTTTCAATGTGTTTTAATGCAAGTACTAGATATTGTAATATCTTGATACCTATTTTAATAATTAAACCGGGAAAAAAATGCAGACAGTAATGTACGTTCGGGCGTGCTCGACTGTACTTTTCTTTCTTGTTTTTTACTTTTGTTACTTCGATCTCTCTTGTACGTTTGCTCATGCTATGCTTTGAGTGATTTGAAGTGCTGATTTACTTTCGCAGCGCCTGATTTACTTGATCATTGGTTGGTTGTTTTACGCTTGCTGATTGCGTGAGCTGTATAGCTATACACCTACGTTAAGAAAGGGGAGGTATTGTAATTAGTCAATATGGAGCACAAGTTAGATCACAATTAGAGTGATTTCGACGAGAATTGCCTTAGTGCGCGTTTAACTCAATTGCTCACACAATTAGAGATAGTTGAGGCTGACAGAGAGAATGTCACTAGCTAACAAAATTGTGAATCCTAGTAAATTCGAGATACAGTGCCGACTCGATTTACTCAATACATACATTGCTAAGGCAATGACGTTCAGTCGCAAATGGATGTTGTAGACCTCAGTGTCTCATCATTAGAACTTAACCAAACTTAAGTTGCCTAGTTTCAGCGGAAAACATTCGGAGTAGAAGCAGTTAATTAGTATTTTCGAAAGTTTGGTACACTCTGATCGTTCTTTATCCAATATTGAAAAGTTCAATCACTAAATATCATTTCTATCAGACAAGGCTTTGGGAACGATAAAGGCGTATCAGGTCTCTGATGCAATTATCCGAAATTATCTGAAGCGGGTCTACGACAATAAATGCCTCATTTTCTTGGACACACTCGCAAAGCTGTTAAAAACCATCGGGTCTAGAAATTCGCACGATTATAGAATCAGTGTCTGCAATTTTTGAATCGTTGATGACTATTGGAGATGTAAAATACTCAGCAGAACACCTGGCGTGCGAGGGGCAATTTAATAAAAGTTTTCGTAGTTTGTTATCATGGCACTTTGAAGTGAGTCTGCCCTTCAATAGCGACCCGAAAATCTTGCGGTCGTCCCTCGAAATAACCAAAAAAAAAAAAAAAAAAATGGTTTCTGTCATCACAGCGTAGAATATCTAGAGAAACGTATACGAGTTCCATAGGTTCAGATCTTCCACCAGCACCACACTACGTCATTCTACAGTGCGTCTTGAGACCAGCAAACAGTTCCACCAATCTTAGCGTAGTATTTGACGAGTCTTGTAAGACAACTTCGTCACAATCACTTAATGATTTGCTCATGGTGCGACCTACTATTAAGAGGGATCTTATGTTGTCTCTACTTCGGTATCGTTTAAATCGCCCTTACGACAGATATTAAAAAAATGTACCCTCAAGTCAGCATATCCGGAGACGATTGACAGTTTCAGCTAATAACTTAGCGGAAAATATTGTCAGTTGCTGCTCGCATGTCTGACCCACTTGGCTTGTTAAGCCAGATCAGCATCTGGCCAAAATTCTCCTTCAAGAGCTGTGGGGCATGAAATTGCCATGGAACGAGACAATGCGTTTGAAATTTAATAGCAGATAGGAAAATTTTAAAAAGACTCTTCCCGAATTACATCGCATTGCAATCCCTAGATACGCTTACACCACCTCTGATACACGCTTACAAGTGCACCAATGTGCAGTGGGCGTCCTCAAGCGCCCAATACATAAGATGGCGAGGCTACCAGTACGTTAAAGGTTAAATAATAACCCGTTTTCACCAATAATGCAGGCTAGACAAAATCAATCTGACGAAAACTGTAAATTGTATAATGAATTTCTCGAAGATTTAATGAGAGAAAGGCAACTCGATGTCCGAAACTATAATCAGGCAAAACAGGCAGCGGACAGTCCCGTATGGAGCAGACGAAAAGAACAATCAATTCGAAACAAAGTTTGAGGATGAAACAGACGATGACGATCGATCAACAATCAGAAAAAAATCAAGATTAGTAATTTCAGTCTGCAAATTTTCAAATACAAGCCTTGGTGGACACAAAACATGGAAGTCATGTTTGACAGTCATAGATACAGATATTTCATTAATACCGGATCATCAATAAATATAATGACTTAAAACTTTTGTAACCTCAAAATTCAAAATAAGGACACAATGATTCGAAGCTTGACAGGGAAATCCAAATTAAAGGAAAAAAAATGAATTACTCCAAAAAGCACAACCATTTTTCATACAAAATTCGTCACCTAACTATGACATTATTTTAGGAAGGAAAACTGTTAGTGGATAATCATGCAAATATTGATTACGTACTCAAGCAGACAAGAATAAGTCAACATATTTTTATTCACAAAGACATAAAATCAAGTGACGCTTATAACTTTAATGCAATCCTAAATGACAATAACTTTGCATCTAACAACTGTCATTACCCAATAGAACATTTAAGGTAGTAGCCCGGTGTGAAGGGTTCAAAAAATAGATTTTTTTTTTACATTTTTCGGAAGAAAAACATCTTAAAAATATGCTATAAAAATTTCAGACATAAATTTTAAAGTTATAGCTAAAATAAGAGAGCGCACCGTAGTGTGTATGAATCTGTTGTCAAAACTTTAAAAGCGTTGTTCTCAAAACCATGTTTTCGAAAGTTCGGGGAATCACTGACTCAAAACTATTCAACCGATTTAGCTAAAAATTTAACCCGCTATTCTAGACACACACAAATATTAAACTATTTTATTTAAACAATTTATAAAGAAAAAAATTTGATTTTGAGAACTTTTTTCACAAGTCCGCCATTTTATTTTTGTTTTTTTATTTTAATGTATATTTAAGGTTCGGGACCTATAATGAAGTCTACAGAATAATAATCTCTTTGAATTTTTTATTTCAGATGACTTTGGAAGGCTGTGTGTTTCCCCGAACCAACTCATCATTTCTTTGAGGACTCCATATTAACGTCTAAAATTTTAAACAAATTAATGTAAAATTAACTTTACAAATTTTTTTTTATATACTTCAAAACACCATTAAAAACATGTAAAAACTTTAAAACGATAGAATTTTATTTACTTTTTAAAAAAAAATCATGAAAAAACGTCCAAATTTCAGTCGTCACACCGGACTACTACCTTAAGGCGGCCCGGTGGTCTAGAATTTTCGAAAAATCGTTTTTTTTTTACATTTTCGGATAGATACGTGTTTCAAAAATACGTGTACAAAATTTTATGATCATATATTTTGAATTGCGTCAGATATACCCTATAACAAATCGCGCGCTCGAACGATTTTCTACTTAATTTAAACTTTGAACGCGTTTTTCTCAAAACTACTTTTTTTGGTCTACTAAAGCTAAAAAAAAAACGGTTCGACCGATTCATCTGAAATTTTAACAGGTCATTCTAAATAGTAGTGGCTCTGGCCGGGACTAGAAAAAATATTTTCTGTTCAGTAGTTCTATTTTTTTTTATTAAAAAAACATTGCAAAGAGTCGTTTTCAGACTCGTACTTTGAATTACGCGGCATTTTGTCAATTTTTTTTTTGTATTCTAGTCCTCGCCATAACTTTACTTATGGCAAGGACTAGAATAAAAAAAAAAAAAAAAAAAAAAAAACTAGATTAAGTCCACAAAAGGTAGCGGAAAGCTTGTTAACAAAATATACACAATTTAAACAATAAAAAAAAAAAAATAACTTTACTAATACTGATTAAAAATCTTATTTTTTAATTTCTGATCAAAGGGAGAGATAAAATCTCCTTCAGCAGCCAGGTCCTTTTTTTTGAGAGGGGAACGAACTTCAGCGCCACTTTTGCAATTTAAAAAAAAAAATTTTTTTTGCTTGCCATCATTTTTGTATTGTTAATAAGTAATAAAATAAGCCAAAAAAATTTAAGACCCTTAGTCATTTCTGTCATATAAAAAAAATTTTTAAAAATAGGCTACATTTTAGGCAGCTACACCACCGGGTCCCCTTTAACATAGAAGAAAAAACTGAAATCACAAAACTTTTAAAGTAATTCAATGGATATCTTTGATATCTACGACTAAAATGATATTTTGACTTTTACAAGTACAATATGTCATGAAATCAAAACTTCACATGACAACTATTCTTTCGCATTTGAAGCTGAAGTCAACAAACAAATTGACGAAATATTACAGCAGGGCATAATTCGACCAAGAGATTCTCCATATTTCAGTCCTTTATGGATTGCTCAAAAAAAGACAGACGCTTCTGGTAAAAACAAGTTTAGATTGGTAGTTGACTATCGTAATCTAAATGGTATATATGAAAATGATAAATTCACGATTCCTAACATGAGCGAAATTTTTTGATTTAGAGAAAGGTTTTCATCAAATTAAAATGTATTCTAAATCCATTCCCAAAACAGCATTTTCTACAGAACATGGCCATTACG
Organism: Drosophila dunni; assembly: GCA_018152125.1. Lineage (NCBI taxonomy): Eukaryota > Metazoa > Arthropoda > Insecta > Diptera > Drosophilidae > Drosophila > Drosophila dunni. The sequence continues at coordinate 84,850 of JAECXC010001574.1, read as the reverse complement.
AATACACATGTATGCCATTTGGCTTAAAGAATGTTCTCGCGACAGTTCAGCGATGTATGAACTCTGTACTCAAAGATCTCATTAATAAACATTGTCTAGTTTATTTAAATGACGTTATCGTCTATTCCACGTCTCTCAAAGAAGAAGATATTGATGCACTATTTGAAAAACTTAATGAAAATCTGAAACTTCAATTGGATAAATGTGTATTCTCAAAAAAGGAAACTGATTTCTTAGGCCAAACTATAACTATAGCCCTAAAGGTGTTCGCCCTAAAAAAGAAAAAATTAAAGCAGTTGAACTCCATTCCAAAAACTCCAACAAAAATAAATTAATTTTTAGATTTATTTGGTTATTATAAAGTTCATTCCTGATTTTTCTAAAAATGACAAAAACCATGACAATTAATTTTAAAAAAGGGACAAAGATAAACATCTATAATGAAGAATATAAAAAATTCCTTTAACAAGTTTAAGTTTGTAGTAATTAGCTTCGTTAGTAGAACCTTAAACAATCGCGAACAAAATTATAGCAGAATATAAATAAAGTTGTTTGGAAATAGAGTTTTTTGGGCTACTTAATATTTTCACGCTTATTTATTTGGAGTACCTTTAGAAATATTAAGCAACCGCAAACCGCTTGTCTGGTTAAACAATGTAAACCGAGTATAAAACTTCAACGATGGAGAATTAAGCTTATCGAATTAAATACCTTGACGGTAAACATGAAACAGACCAAGTAAAATGCTTTTTGAACTAACACCCCAATTACACAACGCAATATAAGTTCGCGTTATGGATTTTTATGCAACCAACAATATTTGTTGCGTAGAGACATTTACTCCAAGTTTGCATCGCTCATCAAACGTGCCCTTACTAGAATGATGTGAGAAAACCACCCAATTTAAAAAAGATAAAAACTCAGCTTTCATAAGCAATTCACTGAAATTATGGTGAAACTCAGAAGACGTAGAAATTATAATAATTACCAGTAAAACTGGGACTTCAGACGTTGAACAACCTCGACAATAAACAAACAAAAATTAAATCAATTCTATACACTTGCAACCACAAGACAAGACATGATCAACAGGACCAGAAATAATATTACTTTATGTAGGTAAACCCACATACAGTACACAAGAAATAAAAGAAAACAAAATTAACAAACCAAACAACAATAGACAAGATAACGGAATCGATTTAAAATTCATACAAGCACCCTCCCTTAAAACGATCAAAGTCAAGAACGCTTGTTGAACAAGAAATAAAAGTACAGTGGAGCACGTCCTGCACTTTATTCCCGTTCATACAATTATATTATTAAAATGGATATCCAGATTTTACAGTGTGTTACATGTATTAGAACACGTTGAAATAAAAAAAATCTAAGCCTAATCGAACAAAAATCTGTCTGTGTCATTGTAAGGGAATGGGGCGTGTCATCAAAAAAAAAAAGTTTTTTGCATTGAATAACTAAATATGTTGTCGATTGAGACTAAGCTCGAACTTGTAGGTCTTACAATCTCTAAAATCTGTTTCTTCATACGGACGGACAGACACACATCAAACGGACATGGCTATTTCGACTCGGGTTGTGATGCTAATCAAGAATATATATACCTTATGCCACGCCTCCTTCTGTCTGTTACATACATTGCACAAACCCAATATACTCTTGCAGAGAGTATAAAAAGGAGCTATCACGTAACAGAGTTTATGTAATTTAACTGCAATATCACCCACTGCGCGCAAGCGAGACAGCAACATACAAGCACATGTTCGCTGCTCGCAGACGCTGCCGTGCCGACCAATGCTAGACATACACATACATATATATGTGCATACATATACTTTTAAACGAATGTGTATGTATAACATGCTAATAATCGGAATATTCTTGAAAGCGGCGCGTGGTGCAACTGGTAGAGTTCGCCTGAGATCCTTTTGTTCATGCAGACGGACAGACGGACGGACGTTAGTCTACGAGTAACGGGTAAAAAAAAAAATTACTTCAATTTTAATTTAAGTGAAAAAATTTCATAAAAATAAGTACAAAATTATTTAAAAAATTGTTTTTTAATTGGCATTAAAATTTCAATTTATTAACTAACTAACTGGGAAAGTATTTCATATTTCATTTGTCCAAAATTCGTTGCAAGTTAGGCAAACCCCAGAAAACCACTAACCAGAGCAAAGAGGAAAGAAAAGTACTGTCGAGCACGCCCGACCGTATAATACTCTCTGCATTTTTTCCCCGATTGAATTATTATTGTCAATATCGAGATATTACAACACGTTTAAACCAAATATAAACAAACATATATCTGTTTGTCTGTCCGTCTGTATGAACAAAAGGATCTCAGAGACTATAGGAGCTAGAAAGAAGAAATGGGTCTCAAATAAAAGGTACAATACCCAAGCAGTATAAGTTTGTTTTTGTTTTTGACACACCCACTTTGGGGCGTTATCTTCATATAAAGGTAAATGTACAGGTAAAACTAGTATAGAACTTTTAGGAACTTCCGTATAAAAATCCTAGGTGCCATTTAGCCGATCGTCTCTATTGGAGCTATATGATATAGTAGTCCGGTTTGCATCATACTTTGTCCGTACATATGCTTCTCGGACATATGCTATGCGTGTAAATTTCATTACATATCATAGATAACAAAAAAAATTTTATTTACTAAAAAATCCTTTATTAACTAGTATATTTTATAATAAAATGACTTAAAACGGGCTTGTCAAAAAACCAAATATAAACTTGTACTGCTTGCCCATTTTATTTTTCATTTGCGACATCTTTCACCTTCCACGCTTTTATACTCCTTGAGATCCTTTTGTATATACGGACATGGCTATTTTAACTCGGCTATTGATGCTGGTCAAGAATATATATACCTTATGGGGTCTTCCACGCCTCGTTATCCCTGTTACATACATTCTAACGATTACAATATACGCTTGTACTCTACGAGTAACGTTTATAATAAATTTTAAGCATAATCAAACATAAATCTGTTTGTCTCTATGCACATACAAATTCGATTGACATTACATGTATTCACATATGTATGTATGAATGTAAACATATATGTATGTATATGTATGGTTGGCAGAAAGTCGGAAAGTTCACTAAAAGTTTCAACCGGGGCTGGGATGTCAGCCCAAACGTCGGTGGGAGGCGTGACCGCTACCACTGGCGGGCACGTGGAGGACACGGGGAGGAGATATCCGCTCTGCGTGTCGCCAGTGGTCACACCTCAGACTTGGCGGGAGCAGGCCAGGTCTGTTGTACAGTTACTGCCACAAACGACAGGAAACTGGACCGCACGGGTGCCGTAGTCGCTTTGACTCGGACGTAGACAGTGTGGTGTCGGTTACGATGAACGAGGAGGAGAGCCTATTGCGCTCCCCTGTACGCGGCTCCAGCTCCCTGCGTAGGGAAGGGCCAAAGCGTGGAAGGAAAAGCCACAGTACAAAGCGGCACAGTACAAAGCGGCTCTCAAAATCCAGAGCCGACACCAAGGAGCTGTGGGCCTGTCCCCAGAGGACACGGCCAAAATGACCTGGGCGACGCAGCAGATAGAAGAGAGCCGCCGTCGCTTCGACAAGATACCTCAGAGGATGGCTTCATCGGGTGACTACGCAATTAGGTGGAGATGATGGCAGCGAAGAGGCAGCGTTCGACCAAGAGCACCGGAGCTAAGGAGGCCACGGTAAGCAAACGGCAGCGTGGTCATAAAGGCGCCATCCCTCGCTCGAACAAACCCAAGAGGAAAGCCACGATGAAGGAAGTCGCTGAACGGCACATCATCGTGGCTCTCATCGACAGGAGCGACGACAATGGCAAGATCACGGAGGAGAGGTGGAAAACCATCCACGGACTGCTTGTCGGCCAGCTCATGGCGAGAATGAATGAGGAACTAGAGGCCCCCATGCCCACCTTTGACGGTGCTGGGTGGCGCAACGGGGCTAAAATACTCAAATGTTAGGATGACCCGACGCTCAGCTGGCTGAGGCAAAAGGTCTCTTTGATGGGTGAGGTGTGGGAGGGGGCCAAACTGGGGGTGGTAGACAGGGATAATATCCCGTCGAAACCAAAGGCGAAGGTAGTCTTCCCCATCCCTGTCAATGGAGACCAGGCGCTGAAGCTGCTGCGGCGCCAAAACAGGGACGTTCCAATCAACCATTGGAATGTAATTGGAATCTTATGTCCAATTACAATTCTGATGACCTAGCAGCGGTCCTCATAGAATGCGGAACGAAGCGCCTGATAGTGGCCTCATGCTATATGGCACACGACATGCCCGCACCCCTAGACGAACTAGAGAGACTATCCAGGGAGACAGTCTTCGGTACAGCCCAACTGATAGTCGGAACAGATCAGATGCCAACGCCCACCACAGCGTATGGTCACCCGACACAAATATCAGAGGTGAGTCTTTCTTTGAATTTATACTTAACTCTAAGCTGTATATTGCAAACATTGGGGAGGTGCATAAATATGTAGGCCCCACCTCCTCCAATGTTCTCGACCTCACGCTCGCGTCAGACGCCATCATAACAAACTGGAGGGTCCTTGAAACACCCTAATTCTCAGACCACAAAACTATACAGTTTGATTGTGACTTTAATAGCACTCCCAAACTCAACTCATACAGGAACCCCCGTGACACAAACTGGGTAGAGTTCTATAGGCAGGTTAACAATAGACTGGGGGCACCGGGTGAAATTGTGTCAGCATGCGATATACATAGAGTCATCTCTATCGTTTGTATGCAAGACCCTCCGGGACTCCTTTAAAAAGTCATGTAGACCATCTAAGCAAAAAAGGAAGTCGAGACCACACTGGTGGAACTCCGAACTCTCTACGCAAAGGACAAATCTCATGGAAATGTTTAGACTAGCTAAGCACTCTGGGGAGGTTGTGGTGAACGAAGAGTACAAGACCCTGCTCGGAATAAGAAATACAAGGTACCGCAATGGATCCCCCCGACACTAAACGGAATCCAGCTAGAGCCAAGTTCCCAAGTAAGATACCTAGGGACGGTGTTGGACAGCAAACTCACGTGGAGGTGCAATGTCAAGGAAAGGGTGAAAAAGGCAACCGTAGCGATGTAGCGCATGCAAGAAGATGCTCAGCTGCACATGGGATTTCTCACCCTGTCTAATGCATTGGATCTACATAGCGATTGTGCGTACAACACTGCTCTATGGGGCTCTAGTCTGGTGGCAAGGTACCAAGGTAACCTACCTAGCCCGCATGGAAAAAGTCCAGAGACAAGCTCTCCTCAGGATTACTGGTGCGCTCAGAAGCACCCCAAAAAAAGCTCTGCAGACACTGCTAGGGATTGCCCCTCTGAACCTGCAAGCCCGACTTGTGGCAGCGATGTCAGCCCAGCGATGATGTCAAAGTCGGGGCGCACTTGGGACCTAAAGACTGGATCATCTGCCAGCCACAGCGCATAGGCCACGTGAATCTGTACACGGATGGCTTTAAGATGGCCGCAGTAGTGGGAGTTGCTGTCTATTGCGACAACCCGGTTACCAGACTATCTTACAAGCTACCGAACCACTGCACCATCTTCCAAGCAGAAGTGTTTGCAATCGGTAAAGCGGCTGAACTGGCATTGCATATGGATACAAATGTATGCAATGTCAATATACTAGTAGAAAGCCAAGCGGCAATAAAGTCTATGATGTCGCCAACTCTTAGTTCCGGAACTGTCAGGATGAGCAGGGAAGCATTAGATGATTTATGCAGGACCAAGTCAGTGCACATGTACTGGGTTCCAAGCCACCAGGGCATAGAAGTCAACGAAGAGGCAGATTCTCTAGCCAAAGCTGGCACTGCCTATGCACTGCTCTCTGGAAGGGCATCCGGCTTAACCTAACCTAACCTATGGTCGGTACTGCCAGCGTCTTCGGGTAGTGCTGATGTCACATATGCAGCGAAAATCTGCGTACATATGGTTGTATGTTTCTGTCTCGCTTGCGCGCATGCATTGATATTGCAGTTAACTAACATTAACTTTGTTACGTGATAGCTGTCTTGTTTATAGTAGGACTTTGAGGATAGTTTGATATGATGTCTTCAAGTGAATGTTAAATTACAAATCTGTACTTATAAAAAAATGCCCGAAAAACAGTAGAATTATTTTGTTACGTTTGGGAACATGGGGTGTGGCAGCTAAAAATTTTAAATGGAAATGCATTAAGGCTGCATACCAAAATCCTAACTGCCATAGTTATTGAGATATTTGCCAAAAACACAAATTTTTGGGTCGGTAAGGTCAGTAAGAGGCGTGGCAACAATTAAATAAACTTGATCTTTTTGATATAAAGACGGACTTTCATTTTAAATTAGGTGCTTCTAGCTCTTGTAGTTTAAAAGATCCAAGTGTTCATACGGACATACGCTGTTGATGGTAATCAAAAATATATCCACTTTATGGGGTCGGCCACGCCTCCTTCTGCCTTTTACACATATTTCGCTTCTGGCAAACTTAATAGACCCCTCTACTCTTTTTAAGAGTATGGGGTCTAAATATTGCACATTAGGAACAAATGAAAGCGGCATTGAAGTTTGAAAAGTTTTTATTTCTTATGGAAAAGGGGGTATTTTGGTATATTTTTAAGTGCCAATGTTACTGAGATATTCGCAAAAAAATCTATTTTTTCCGAGATGTCTGGTTTTTGGCTAATTGTATTGATCCTTGGTTTAACCGACTAAATATGGAGTCGATACTGACTAATTTCGTTTTTATAGCTCTTATCATCTCTGAAATCTGTTTGTTCATACGGGCAGACAGACAGACAGACGGACATGGCTATATTGACTCAGCTTCTGATGCTGATCAAGAATATTTGTTTTACATCTACATACATTGCACAAACCCAATATACTCTTGCACAGAGTATAAAAAAACAACTTGCTTTCTTTTTGCTTGCTTACCCGTACACTGTCTTCATTATTAGATGGCGCGGTAACTGTGAGATAATAAACATTGTTGCCAGCTAGTGTACGGCATAACAGACGGAGTTTACAAAATTTTGATTTAATGGGATGTCGTTGTATATCCATCAAATAATCCTGTGGAAAACAAGTATTCGTATTAGAAGCTTCGTGGGTTCTTTTTAGCATACCTGCAAATCACTGTAAGTATACGGATAGCTATGCGCAAAATACACGGTATCATCATCATGTTCAAACTGGATTGTAAAGGTTAATGTGTAGCTAGATATATCTTCATCCTCCTCATTAGTGTTGCTATTACTTCTGTAGATAAGAACAATTATAAATATATTATATAACTATTATCATATTCCTTAACTTACTCATCATCGTTACGATAATATGAAATGTTATTGCCACATCTTCGCCATCCTTCGTTCTTTTGTTTTGCACCCAGTGTAGAGTACATGACAGGCTGCATTCCATCGTTATAAAGGCTATCAGATTTAACCAGATTGACAATGGAAAAGCGATATAACATGTTACGATGCGTTCGGCGAACTCTAAAGTAAAACCACTGCTTGGACCGGCTTGTATAAAGATCGGGTCGTAAATAAAGTTCATAGTATGTCGGCGTGATTTGCACCGCCTTTGCCAGGTTCCCAGATTCAAAGCGTGACTCGAACTCCAGACTTTCATATTCTTCTGCGTTCATAGGGTGGCAATTTGTCACAAACTTAGCACCGCCCACCGCTGATCGACTAAACTGCATTTGGGGTATATCAAAGGAAATTGGTTGAGATTGAAAATATGGCTTTTCAATAATATTAATTTCAGTATTCGTTTTATGGCAGTCAAGCTCATAGGTACTTGTATTAGTGCATCTACTTATATAAGTGCCGCATATATCGACGTTTGGTACTGGCTCAAAGCCTCGACGTCGTCCCCTTGCAAGAGCTGCAACTGCTGCCGCCATGCTAACCGCTCGTTTAGAAAGTGGTGTTTTCATCAAAGGTATTGACATTTTATCATCAGCTGCTAAAGGCAAAGCCAATTTTAGTAAATTACAATAACAATAGCAATTGTGGACTAACAATTGTTATGCATTTAAAAAAACAAGTAAGAAAGGCTACAGTCGACCGAGCCGACAGTAAAAGACATTCGCATTGCCAGTGATTATCTTCATTTACATGTAATAACTTTTAGGCATATAAAAAACATGTGTGAAATACGTTCTGGCATTTGAAACGAAGACCTAAGGTTTACATTTATGTACGGAAAATAATAACATGCATCTCTACCACTTGGGACATACTTTGCTTGATAAACACCAAGTGTACATAAATTATAATTATTGAACATAGTTTTTACAATTTGCGAGTCGGAAAGTGGCGTGGCAACAATTTGAAATAAACTTGATCTGCCTGACATAAGTCCGCCCTTATTTATATAACAAAAGTTATAACGTATAAATGCAGATTATCATTACATTCACAAAAGTTAGGCGTGGGGCAACTGGTAGGGTTGCGGCGCATTATGGAATCTATAACTGAGGTCGCAGGTTCAAATGCTGACAATGAGAATTGTATATTTTACTTTTTAAATTTCAATTCACAATGCAAATACAGTGAAAGTTCTAATCGCGGACAGCTACCTTAACCGGACGAATTTTATAGTTTTTCAGCATGATTTTCATACAAAATCCCTTTTGGAGCCGTAGCTGTCCGTCCAATGGAGCTTACACTGTATAACATTTTAATTTTTTATATTTTTAATTTTATATTTATTTGAAAATTGTAATTTAAATTTAATACAAATGTGCACTATTATGGGAGTACGGGGTATTTTACAGTCGGCTCGATCGACTGTAGCCTTTCTTACTTTTATAGTCGGATTTTTATGCAACTTTCAGGATAGTAGGATAGAGTTTGTCTTCAAACGAAATATAAATTACAATACTGTACGATAAAAACAAGAAAGAAAAGTACAGTCGAGCACGCCCGACCTTATAATACTATCTACATTTTAATCCCGATTAAATTATTAAAATCGTTAGCGAGATAATACAATAATACAATAAAACACGTTGAAACAAAAACAATCTAAGGATAATCACACATATTTCTGTTTGTCTGTATGCGAATACACATACGAATGACAATATTTGATGCATGTATGTATGTGTTGTAAAGAAGCGTTCTAGCCGGGGTACAGATCTCAGTCTTTCCAGGGCTCGAATCTTATAAGAAATTTGTAACATTCGCGGAGACGCTGCAGACGGGGAAAAATGTCCGATTTGAGGGTGGGTGTTGGTGTGGGAAAGGGGAAGCGGGACGCGAGATCGAGGCAGGGATGCTGCCGTCGTTCTCCGCGAGCCGTCGCGATGCTCTGCGAGATCGAAGCGGGGGCGCCGAGGTACTCTGGCGGCCGCCGCTGTTCTCCTGCGGAGAGCAATGCCTGGGGAGGGGGGAAAAGCGAGACGCGAGATCTAAACGGGGAGTGCCACCGTTGTTCTCAGCAATGTCACGCGCTGCTCCGCGAGATCGAAACGGAGCGCCGAGGTACTCTGGCGGCTGCCGCTGTTGTCAGGCGAGGAATTCAATGGGGAGGGGGGGGAAGCGAGACGCGAGATCTAAACGGGGAGTGCCGCCGTTGTTCTCAGCAGTGTCGCGCGCTGCTCCGCGAGATCGAAACGGAGCACCGAGGCACTCTGACGGCTGCCGCTGTTCTCAGGCAAGGAGTGCAGTGGGGGTTAGGACGATGCGAACGCGAGATCTAAACGGGGGTGCCACCGTTGATCTCAGCGAGCCGCTGCGTATCGGGTGAGAGAACGCCTTGCGAGTTTCCGATCGTGTTTCAAGAGTACCAAGAAGCCATGATGGTTCTCAGCGGAAGACGGCGTTGATTCGTGAGAGTTAAGTGTGACTCCAGGGGTACCGTAGAGTCACGACTATCCTCGAACGAAACGGAAGTAACGGGAGTAGGGATGTGGCGGGTGAAATCTAACCAGTACTGGGAATGTGTTTCTTAATAACGCGCTGTTCGTTTACGTTTTCTGGTTTTTCTTTTATTTGTTCTTTCTTTCCTGCAGTCGCGCCTAACTGTCGCACTGGCCCTAACCGCTTTTCTACTTACAGTTATTCTTTTCCTTTTGTGTTTCGCTGCTAACGTCCGCTCGTGCTGGCTCTCGATCGCAAAGTGCCGGCAGCGTTCTCGATCGAGCAGCGCGGAAGCTGTCCTTATACAACTCCACCACGAAAGCTCTCTATTCACCACAGAGCTTTCGTGCAGAGTTGCATCCGACCGCTCCCCGCGCTCCCGACAGAGGGCGCTGCCAGCATCCCTAAGCGCCTATAAACAAAATATTCGATAACTTAAATTTGGCGTATTTAATTCAGTACCACAGAAGACCCATCCGCCAACCGTATCTTGGCCTCCACCGGGAGCCTTTCGCCTTTGACATCCTGCTTCTGTAGCCATTCCTCGCTTACGAAGCTGCGCGTTGCTCCGGTGTCGACTGTGGCCGTTGTCTCATGGCCGCCGATCGTCACTCGTGCTACGATCTTCCCTCCTTTTACCACCATCGGTGCGCTTATTGCCTGGAGCTGGGGTTCGTGGCGCGGGCCTCCTTCTGGCTTGAGGGGCGCCTCAGGTCGTTTCCCGACATCGGCCGTTCACAGCATTCTTTGCTATTCCGACCTTGTTTCCCGCAAAGCCGACAAAATAGTACCTGCGCGTTGGGGCACTCCCGGACGAAATGACCGCTCTGCCCGCACCTATGACATGCCCGTCGAGAGTCGAATCCGCCACTGCTTTGCACTGTTCCCCCTTGTGGTGGCGCCAGCTGGGCCGCGGCTGGACGTGCTGCCGCCGACTGACTTGCCGTTCGCGGTCCCCCCGTCTCGGGCCGAAACGGGTTTGGTGGCCTTGTCCTCGCCCCTGCGAATGCTGGCTCACCCTTGCCTCTCGCCATTGCTCGAGAATATTCCGCATCCTGCTCGCGGGGGCTTTCAAACTCGGTGGCCATCTGTGTCAGCTGCGCCAATGTCGCGAAGTCGTGCCTGCGCACGTGCAGCCGTTAGTCCGGGGCTGCGTTCTCGTATACTCGATACAATTCCTGTGCAGAACTGTACCCTGCGCGCCTCATTAGCACCCGTAAGTTTAGCAGGTATTCCTTGAATTTTTCATTGTGTCTCTGCCGGTGTGAGCGTATCTGATCCTCCAGGCGCTCGAAATAATGTGGGGGTAGGAAGAAGTCTAGGAACTCTGTCCAGAACACTGACAACGACGCGTTCCACAGTCCGCTGGTCAAAAACCAGCTCGCTGCCTGGTCGACCATCACCTCGTTCATGGCTGCAGGCATGTGGTTCATGTCGATCCTGTACGTCGCGGCCCGCTGTTCCAGGATTTCTAAAAATCCCAGCGTATTTGGCGCTGCAAGCGACTGCGTGCAGCCCTGCCGCCACACAGCAGCGAAAATGTTGTCTCGCTTGCACTCATTAGTGATATTGTGTTCAATTATCAATATCATAACGCTTCTAGTTTTCTTGTTTATAGTCCGATTTTAATGCACCTTTCAGGAATAGTTTGATATAACTAGCCTCCACTCGAATTATACAATTAAATGAACAAATGCCTAAAAACGGAACGATAGTTGAGAATTATTTCAATGTATTGTGAGAAAAAGGGGCGTTGCAGTCCAAAATTTTAAATGCCAATGCATTTATGCTATCGCTAGGAACGCTCCTCCTAGGTGCTATAGTTACTGAGATATTCGCTGAAAACACCGATTTTTTTCTAAGTGTGTCTAGTTTTTTGCTCATTGTGGGCGAATGGGACGTGGCATCGAGAAAAAAAAGATTCTTGTATTGACTGACTAAATATGTGATCGATTGACACCAAGCTCAAACTTGTAGCTCTTACCATCTCTGAAATCTGTTTGTTCATACGTACGGACGGACGGACGGACAGACGGACATTGCTATATCGACTCGGCTGTTGATGCTGATCAAGAATATATATACTTTATGGGGTCGGCCATGCCTCCTTCTGCCTGTTACGCACATTTCGCTTCTGACAAACCTAATAGACCCCTCTATTCTTTTTTAGAGTACGGGGTCTAATAATAGTGTATCAGTTTGCTTCGACGTAAACATATATGCTAGCTTCAAACGTATCAACGGCATCGGAGCCCTTGAGGACGCATCTGACTTAATTCAACATGTCTATATTCCCGTTGATATATCAGCTGATATTCGACCCAGACCAGAATATGCTTGTGAAGTCCCACACGCTTGGAAATCACGCCATTGCAAAATAATAGATGATGAGCGCACTCTAGAGAGCAAAGAAACTGTAAGGAAATGAAAATTTAAATCCTAGAGCAATTCCACTTCACCAAAATTTCTTGCCAAGCCTGCAAAACAAACCAATATGACAGACACCCGAATAACCCGGAACTACAACCAACTCCGATTCCCGCCCGAAATTTAACGTGTTGGTTTATTCATGCCAGACGCTAAAATTTTTTAGTTGTATAGAGAAATTTTTAAAATTTCCAATTGAGTCTCAATCAGTAAGTCACCTACGGAAAGGTGCTAACTATTTTACCGCGCCGAAAACACTTGTGTCAGATAATCCGAGAGGTCTACCTTTCCCAACCGCTTTAAACTATTTGTATTCTGTTCGATCACGAATATAAATAGTTAGCATAAGCAAAGAACATGAAATATTAGCCTAAGCAATGAATTGAATCAAATGAAATAGCTCATAATGTAAGCATAAAATCTCTTATACCTAAGCTAGAATGAAAGTTTGATTTGTAATCGGCAGTGCAGCGGTCACCAGCAGGCAGACAGCTCGATTTTTTGATTCACATTAACCACACACACTCTGCCGAGCCTTTCCGCGATTGCCTGTCCAACAATAAATTGTATTGTTTAAGAACTTGCAATTTGTTTTTGTTTACGTAAAAGCAGTTTTCGATTTTTTATTGGTGCCCGAGCAGGGCTTTCAATCGCGTTCGATGGTCTATTAAACATTACAAGGCTTTGGTTTGCTGCGTGTGTCGGTTTGAGTGGAAATCTGTGGAAATTTGTTGAGTGGAAATCTAAACACGAGACAGTGCAGGTGATTTTTTGGAAGTGCAAGCATAGAAGCGGCACATTACACGTTTGAACGTACATATATAGAAAAGTAGTGCTCCATTTATTGCACATTAGAGACATTGCGTTTCGCCACTGATATATATGTGATTTATTGAAAAGATATACCTAAATAAACCAATACACTTAACTTGTGGAAATAAAAATATTTATTTAAGATATCAACAATCTACATATTTTTGGTGACCTTTGTTCTTTGCTGTTTCAAATTTGCACATAGGTAAAAGCGCAGTTCCCGTCTACATATGGACGTTGATGTACTAACGGCCCAGCAACACCAAGCAACGTGCTTGTTAGCGCGCGGAACCCTACAAATAATGCAGCCACCTCCAGCCCAACCGACCGAGGGGCACACCGTATAACGGCTAACGATAAACGTGAATTGAATGTATTTGATAGAACATAAAATAACTAAAATCAAAATACAATACATCTTAAATTATTAAGCTAAGTTAATTAAGATCTAGACAGGTGACAGAGGAGAGAAGTTCTAATTAAGGGGGTCGAAGTAGAACTACCTACAACTCGACAAAGTTTGTTGAAGTTATTACATAGGACTCGGAAAGGATTATGGATAGCAAAGTGGGTTGAACAAGGTTGAAGAGAGAGTGGAAGAAAGTTTCTAGTTGGTCTAATCGGAAACGCCAAAACTAATCTGGCTAAGTAATTCTGAAGAATCAATTTCACCATTGATTAGTTTGTGTAAAAAAATTACACCGAGCACTGTTCTACGATCAGACAAAAAAGGAAGATTAATAGTAATAGTCTACTACGATAGGATGATAAGCGTATGTTAGTATTCCAGTTCAGAGCCCTTAGTGAAAAAAGAAGAAATTGTTTTTGTACAGATTCTATTCTATCCTGATGAATCCTGTATTGGGGTGACCAAATACATGATCCATATTCAAGAATAGGTCGTACCAAGGCAGTAAAAAGTGTTTTCGTTAAATAGGGATCGTTAAATTCTTTCGATCAGCGCTTTATGAAACCCAGGACACTAAAAGTACGATTTGTAATTGACAATACATGCCTATCGAACTTAAGCTTAGGATCCATAAGGATACCCAAATCAGTGTCCTAATCAATTCTTTTACGAGAGTTGCCATTCAGAATGTAATTGTTTTGAAAGGGGAGGCGCCTAATGAAGGATATTACGTTACAGTTAGTAAAGTTAAGATTTAATAAACTAGCTTGACACCAGATTTGAAAACTACATGGATCAGATTGTAACCTGGTCCCAAGAAGAGACCAGATGCCAGATCATTTATGAACAATATAAATAACAGGCGACCGAGATGACTTCCTTGTGGAACACCCGAAGTAACTTGTACAGATTTAGACAAAGTGTTTTTAAAATAAACATGTTGTGTTCTAGAACCTAAGTAATTTGAAATCCAAAGAGTAAAGTTATAGGAAAGAACCAATGGATTGAGCTTATGTATTAATAGGCTGTGATTAATGGAGTCGAAAGCCTTACTGAAATCTGTGTAAATGACGTCAGTTTTTAATTTTCTCTCAAAGCCCTTCAGTGCAAATGATTTAAATTCTAATAGGTTAGTGGTAGTGGATCTATATTTTACAAACCCACGCTGGCAGGGAGAAATCGTGGATCAGAAATGTTGCAGTTGAGAAGTTATTAATTTCTCAAAAGCCTTGGGAATAGCATACAAATTGGAAATACCCCTATAGTTGCAAACATGGGAAGTGTTTTAGGCAAACACCAAGTTTCAACGGATGGTTTATACCAGGCTTTAAAAGGCAGTTTTTAAGCACACAGCCGGGGACTCCGTCTGGACCAGGTGAAAAAACAGATTTAGTATTCATAAGAGAGAGCTTTCGGTGATGACTGGTGTAAAAGTACAATTGAAGGAATTTAAATGATAAGGAGTGGGTGAGTCATAGTTATACTCGTGCTTACTATAAATTGTTTGAAAAAAATCGGCAAATAAGCCGGCGATAGTCTTATCCGAATTAGCAGATTCTCTTTTAAAGAACACACTAGATGGAAGCGTTGATGATTTACGCTTCGAATTAGCGAAGTTATAAATCCGTCTCGGATTCCTTCCATAGTCAGTAAGGTATGCCCTATAACAACGGTCATTCAAAACATAGAAATTAGATCGTGCTATCAGATATCGCGAGAGATAGCGAATTTATTAAAAAGGATTTCAGAGTCTAGAACATCGTGCCTTAACCATGATTCAGAAAAGGCTACGAAGACCTTTTACATTTTGATAGGCAAACGAGAGGGAGGAAGTTAGTTTTTCCCGGAATCACTGGCCGGGACAGGAATAGAAGCCAGTGCAATCGGAGTCCGATTTATTTTCTTCGCTGTATACTCCTTTATTATTAAATGGTCCGGCAAGAATTCTTTACTACAAATTGTACTAAAATATTTGGCAGGAACACTTACTTTAAATTAAGAAATTTTCCGATGATAAGAGAACTTAATTTTTTCCACCGTAATATTGGCTTCATATTTAGCCTGAATAAAGGCCTTGAGAGAGTCTTTTTATCAGACACTGTAATTACTTCCGTGGAAGCAACAGCTTTGATAGACTCATTGCTTGATTCGCCAAGTGCAACAGTATTCACAACTAACGAATCAGAAACTATTACGTCGGGAATCGTGTGACAAATAAAGTTGTCAGCACAACTAACAATTATATTTGGGGATGGGGATGAAAAATTTATTAAAAAAGGTGCTTACGTTGTGGGTATGTGATGAGGGACTGAAAGTTCGTTAGGGCCAATCGACAATCTAAAATTGGCCTTTTTACGCTTTGGAGAATCATTAAAGACTTATAGGCCTTTAAACGCCTTATCCAAAGCTGCGAAACTATCGGACAGACTTTTAAATCTGCCAAATAGGTCCCCAAAGTCTCTTTTAGTGTGTCGCATGAAGCTCATAATGTCTCTTTCGACATCCCTACAAGCTTCACAAGTCCACATTAAACCTGATTTAGACTCAATCAGGTCGATAATCCGGCCCTTGAGGCCTGCACATTTTTCATGTGAAACATTTCAACATAGCCAGCAGACGTACATAGTAGAGGTAATTAATATAAGCAATGAATATAAAAAAATAGAATATGTAGAAGCTAATAGGCACTGTTGAAAAAATAAGTTAGTTGAAAAATAAAAAGGCAAGCTAGGGTTAATGTGCAAGCTACGGATGTTTACTTACGACAATAACAAATGTAATGCACAAAAACAAAATATGCGCGGGCGCGGTTACCAAAAACAAGAAAAACGGAATTACCGGCCAACACAAAAAATAAGATAATAGAGCGCGGTAAAACAGATGAGAGCGCGATGGGATTGTAAATATAGAAGAGAGCACGAAGATAGCGCCGAGATAATGTTTACACAAACAAAATATTAGCACAAGCAACGGCGTAAAATTATAAGAACAATTACACAACGACAAACAAACGCAGAAATAAGTAATCAGAATGTTTAGCTGTGGAATTGTTGTTGCTTTCAAAACAAAATTATTATAAAATTGGCTTTAAAGTTTATTAAAACAATGTGTATCAACACAACCGATGTAGCGCACAATGTTGCACGGGAATTAAGCCAGAAATATGATTCGAATTAAAGCGTTTATACGAGGAAAACTTGAAATGAAATAGAAGAAAGAAAAAAAAACGTCCGCCAGCGAAAGCGAATCGAAAATTTGCAGTAGTTAATTTGTTTGTTTGTGCTTTACTTTGATTTTGCTTCGCTTTGTTTGTGTCAACGCTGCGTATACATATGTAAGCGCTAGCAAACATACAAATGTACTCTGATTAACTGCAATCATTTTAGTTGTTGTTGATATATCGCATCGTTGCCTAACTACCCACGCTTGCGCTGTTGTTGTTTTGTTTTTACATTGAACAACTGATTATCGTTGCGCTGGTGTGTTTGCGTAGATTGCTATTTGTTATACTCTCTGCAAGAGTATACTGGGCCTGTGCAAAAGTATGTAACAGGCAGAAGCAGGCGTGGCAGACCCCATAAAGTATATGTATATATTCTTGATCAGGATCACGAGTCGATATAGCCATGTCCGTATATCTGTCTGTCTGTCCGTATGAACATACAGATTTGGTAAGAGCTACAAGTTCGAGCTTGGTGTCAATCGATCACATATTTAGTCAGTCAATACAAGATTCTTGTTTTTCTCGATGCCACGTCCCATTCGCCTAAGCAATAAGCAAAAAACTAAACACACCTGGGAAAAATCTGTGTTTTCGGCGAATATCTCAGTAACCATGGCACCTTGGATCACCAATTCTGGTATGGAGCGTTCCTAGCGACAGCGTAAATGCATTGGCATTAAAATTTTGGACTTTTTCCCACAATATAAAAAAATAATTCTTTCGTTCCGTTTTAAGGCATTTGTTTATATAGTACAGCATTGTAATTGTATAATTCGAGTGGAGGCCAACTATTTCAAACTATCCTTAAGGGTGCACTAAAATCGGACTAGAAGCAAACTAGAAGCGTTTCAATATTGATATTTGAAAGCAATATCAATGTACGAGTGCAAGCGAGACAGAAACACATATTCGAACGTTTTCGCTGCAGACCGCTGCCCGCAGACGCTGGCCGCCCCGAATACACACAAACATACATATAATGTCAAACGTATGTGTATTTGCACACAAACAAACAGAAATATTTTTGATTATGCTTAGATTGTTTTTGTTTCAACGTGTTTTAATGCAAGTGCAACACATCGATTTTAATATCTCAATATCGATTTTCATATTTTAATCGGGATTAAAATGCAGAGAGTATTATACGTTCGGGTGTGCTCGACTGTACTTTTGTTTTTTGTTGACAACTTTCAGCACTTATCTGTATACGCTTGAGTTTTCTTCAGTTGCGGTTATTTCTGTTATTCTAGAAGTTTAATTACCAGCTGATTATCTTTAATCTTCTGACTATCTTAAACTATGTATATTCATTGCAAACTGTTGTTAATCAACTGATTGACTTTATTCATGATTCAATTTTTTAATTAGTCAATATTGCGCACAAAGTAGATCACAATGAGACTGTTGTGGATGTCGATGAGGGTTGCCTTAGTGCGCGTTTAACCCAATTATTTGCACAATTAGAAAGAGTAGAGAGCAACATAGAGAGCCAAAAGAGTTCACTCATTAATAAAATGGTGACAGCAAGTAAATTTGACATTCAGTGCCGGATAGATATTTTAAATTTGTACATTTCCAAAGCTATAAATCTGCAGTCAGAGATCGATGCAATAGATCCTGACAACACTATCCGTGCAATGCTTAAGGAAACATGTATTTTGGCATGGTCTTCATACATGTCAGCCCTAAGTGCGCATCAGGTATCAGAAATCGTATCTCAGCCTTCTCACTTGCCCAAACTAAAGCTGCTCAAATTCAGCTGAAAACACTCAGAATACAGACAATCCATCGGTCTCTTTAATAGCTTGGTAGCCTCTGATCGCTCGCTTTCAAATATTGAAAAGTTCAATCAATTGTTATTTTGCTTATCAGATCAGGCGTTAGACACCATCACAGCTTTTCAGGTATCGGAAGCAAATTACCCGAAGGCATTGGAGAGTCTAGAGAGATAGACCTTGCTTAAGCCCTGCGCCTTTAACGCAAAAAGAAATGCTTAACCGTTAAGTCGGTTGGACGAATTTGACTACAAAAAGCAAGGTATCGACAATAGTTTTGCCTCGTGTATCGAGACATCAGTTCAGCGCCGAGTTTTGGGTGCTGAAATCGATTTATTGCAGGCATCCAGATTGTGATCTTCCCACCAATAGGTGGAAGATTCCAGAAAACGTCGAGACTGACCCTAAATTCTATAAACCCCAGTAAATAGATATGATTCTGGGAGCCGACTCCTTTTTCGAAATACTTTGTAATGGACAAATTCGATTGGTGAAGGGTGGTTCGTTGCTACAATGACGTTGCTTGGTTGGGTATGCATCTAAGTGATGCAACATATACAAGATATTCGTTTTGAGTAGGGTGTAGATTGACACTGTGAGGTTGAAGCTGCCCCAGAAGCAAGTGTGTCTGAAATTATTCTTCGGAGCACATCGCTCCCAAACAAAGCTATCGGGCCAGCGTTCGTACATTGCCGACTAGACAGTTTAGTTTCAATTTGTCTTTTGTGACTTATTCCAAAGTGCTGGAGTCGTCACAAATTGAAAAGAGACAAGTACTTTCCATGAACTTGGAAGACCGAAATGTATATTTAAGTTTTATGAACAAGAATCTTGACCTTGTTCGTATGTTCATAGATACAGATGTCCCAACAGGAACACATTACACCATTTCACACCAGTGCGTCCTGACACCTGAGAGCAGTTCCACCAAACTTCAAGTAGTAGACGAGTCGTGTACGAAAACGTCGTACTATCTCAAGGAATTACTGGTGGGTCCTGTAATTCAGAGGGATCTAATTCGTTCATTTTGTATGTTCCGTCTGAACCGACCAGCTGGTTTTCAAACCATTCAAAAGTATTAGAAGATGGCGAAAATGAGAAACTTTGGATTTCCAATGATGCCGATTTGACAAGAACGCTTGGCATGGGGTGACACCAAAGTTAGATGCTTTTTGGTACCACTTGGTTGGTAGTTTCTCCAAATTAAGTCTAACCGAGCGAAAAACATTGTTAGAGTCTTTCGCTTATATGTTAGCCCAAATATTCGCATTGGACCGATTTCGAATCGAGAGTGCGAGTTTCTCGAATGATTCAGAAACCGCACTACATTGTGTAAAAATTTCCCCATCATTACTAGCAACATTTGTGGCCAATCGAGTTCCAAGCATCTGAGAGATGTCCAATAATTTATCTTGGAGACATGGTCCAACATCATCAAATCAAGCCGCTTTGTCGTCAAGAGGGTGTGACGTTCAGAAACTCGTTCACATCGTTTGGCTTCGTTGCAAGGCTAAAAGATATTGGCGTCAATCGTTAAAAGAAATCTCGCTACTCGTATGCTTAGCTAGCTTAGCAAATTTGCAATCGAGTCTCTTTGATTCGAAAGAGCTCCGCCAAAAGTGTATATTGCGGTGTATAAGGTGGGGTCCATAACACACACCTTACATATTCGTAGGCATGTAAGTATTGGTAGTGTCTAAGTTTAAAGATAAGAGATAATAATGAAGTTGTTAGATCATAAGGTATATAGTGTTGGTAGTTTTGAAGATTAGATATAAGACACAATAATGAACTTCTTAGATCGTAAGCGTTAGATTCAAGTTATCGATAGTTCGGCAAAATGGGTGGCGCCTCTGGCGACAGTTCGGAGTGCGGTCGGCTGCAACTCTGCACGAAACAGTCCGTGGCTAAAACCGTTTTCGAGGTGGAGTTGAATCGCGACGGCTTCCGCGCTGCTGCAGAGAGAGCATTGCGTCACTTTGCGATCGACTGAACGAGAGTGCAGACGTGCGTAGGTAAGCACACAAGAAGAACAGAGCAAGTGAGTAGAAACCGTTAGGGTGACTAGAAATGGAAAGAAAACCAGTGTAGCGGGGCCCGTTGATAAAAAGAATAAGTGAAAAGATAAACGTGACTACTAAATTGGTGTGTTAAGCAAAAAACTATTGCGAGTTAACAGGGACACCTTATTTTATCCTATCCTTGAGCTTTTTCCACATTCCATTAGAGAACAGCGCTGGCCTCCACGCTATCCTGGAGCCGCGTTTTGATCTCGTAAAACACCCCTATCCCGAACGCTGAGAACAACAAGAACTGAGCGTCTGCTGAGGAACCCCGGCGATGCGTTTTGATCTCGCGAGACACCCTTTCCAAAGCGCTGAGAACGAAAGCGGCCTCCACGGTATCCTGGAGCCGCGTTCTGATCTCGCGAGACACCCTTTTCGAAACGCTGAGATTGATAGCGGCCGCCACGGGCGCCGTAATCTGATACTCCTTTGCCGAACGCTGAGAGCGACAGTGGACGCCGCGGTATCCCGGTGTCGCGTCTTGATCTCGCGGCGGTTCTCTTTGCCTATCGCTGAGAGCAAAGCGGGCCTCCTCAGGTACCCTGGGACCGCGTTTTGATCTCGCGAAATATCCCTTATCCACCTGTTCGAGAGCAACGGCGGCAGCCACGATGCCCCTGGCGCCTCGTTTCGATCTCGCAGAGATTCACGGTGACCGGCAGAGAACAACGGCGGAACCCCCGTTCGATCGCGCCTCGCGCGTCATCCCTAACCTCATCCCGGCTAGTTTCTTCCGGTCTGCTTCCGTAAACACTACTTTACAAGTAGCGTCCGAGCAGGGACCCTGAAGTCGTAAGGAGGCGCGACAGGATTACGACTTAAAAAATCGTAAGTGCGCGTGCTAACGCCGGTAAAGAAAATTTTTCTTAAGTGTATTTAAAAGGAAATATATATATACAAGACATTTTCCCTCGCACTGTCATTTACCACGAGTTAGCTAGTCGCACACTATAGGTTGCAATTTTTTTTTTTGAGTAAGCGCACGTGCGGAATTTGGCACAGTGAGAAACGAAGATTAAACAGAGCTCGCTCGTGACGTCACACAGAGGGATTTGTGGTGAGCGCGGTGTTTCGTTCTCGCACAAAGCGAAAAACAACAAGTGCACGCGCGTGACGTCATAGGCTCGTGCCCGCTCACACACGCACACATTTAGGCAGTGAGTTTGACGACGCGAGCAAGTAAACAACGGGTGCAGAAAAACTACGCACAGTGGGCCGCATGCTATGAAAAAGTGAACTAAATGTACAGTAGGCTACACGCTATATAAGAGAAAAAAAATGATAACTTACAAAAAATAATTGCAACGAATCGAACAACAGAAATCGATCGTGCTAGATATAAGTAAAGAAGGAATAAAACTGGAAAACGTTGAAAACAAATAAATGAACGGAAAAAAAACATTCGATAAACGGAAAGAGTTATATTTTGTGAAGAAAAGGTTCGCAGAACATTTTTTTTCTTGTGTATGTGGAGTAACCAAAAAGAGCACGACCGAAACAAACAGAGCAAAGGAGTGGAATTGTTTTTTTTTAAATTCTCACATTTTGGGTTTTGATTGATCTTTCGGTCCACGAAGGTAACACGCGAAGCACTCACGATGGAATTAGGTGAGTCCTCAAACCCAGTGGTAGGCGTACGGTGGGTGCACTATCGACGTAATGAGGAGCTAGAGCCGATTGCACAGGAGTTAGGGCTGGACAGGGAAGGCGGCGTCGAGGAATTATGGAAGCGAATTTCCTCCCACATACAAAGAGGCGGCCATAGCAGGGAAATATGGGACGGACTTAGCGAACTCGAGGCCCACTATGGAAAGCTGGTCGAGCCCCTCTTAAGTGAGTTCGGCGGACGGCCGCATCAAAAATCCGAGCCCGATCTGAGGCGATCACACTTGTACGAGCAACTCCAACCGGAATCGGGGAAGCCGGCGCAACAAGCGGTGAAGTGCCCACCAGAGATAAGGGTGGAAGAAAAGTCACCCCCGATATGCGTGCAATCAGAAGAAGCACGAATTCAGATGGGAGTTGCCGATCAGGTGCGTAAATGGGGAATGAGGTACGGCGGCCAAGAGGATGCGCTCGGATTTCTGGAAATCCTCGAGCAGCGCTGCGACGTATAGGATAAACATGGACCACATGCCCGCAGCCATGAGCGAGGTGATGGTGGACCATGCAGAAAGTTGATTCCTGACGAGCGGACTGTGGAACGCGTCCTGGGCAACGCTCCGCCGTGAATTCTTTGACTTTTTTCTCCCCCCCAGTACTTTGAGCGCCTGGAGGACAAAATACGCGCGCACCGACAACGCCCACAGGAAAGATTCAAAGGCTACTTGGTGAAGTTACGTCAACTCATGCGGCGCGCGAGATACAGTACAATGCAGGAGCTGTACAGAGTGTACGAGAATGCCGTCACTAGCGCAGCTGACCTAGATGGCAACAGAGCTCGAACACCTCCAGCAGGAGCCGGAGTATCGGCGCACGAAAACAAAAAACAGGGGTGAGTCCAGTTTTGCAGGGCCAACAAAAAGGCAACCGAACCCATTCCGACCTGCAATGGGAGGCGCGCAGGCGATCGGTCAGACAGCGTCAGCGCGTCTCATGCCGGCTCAATCGGCGACACCACCAGAGGGAGCGTTTCCCGGTGACGGGAAACGACCCGAGGCGCCCCTCAGACCAGGATGAGGGTCGCGCCTTGAACCTCAACTCCAGGCAATAACCGGACCGATGGTGGCAAGCGGCGGGAAGATCGTGGCCAAAGTGACGATCGGCGGCCATGATTCAAAGGCGACAGTGGACACGGGAGCAACGCGCAGCTTCATAAGCGAACAATGGTTACGGAAGCGGATGCTCACCGGCGAGCAGTTTCAGGTGGAGGCTAAGATGCTACTGGCAGATGGTTCCTCAGTGGAACTCAGGAGGTCGTACAGGTTCAGCGTGAGTCTCGCCGGGAAAGCAACAAGTCATCATTCTTATTGCTTTCCCGGCGAGACTCACGCCGAACCTGTACGCCTTCCTTAGTTTCACGGAGTACTCGTCGTGCCGGCGATGCTCGACGACGTCATCCTGGGGATGGACTTCCTGTGTGGCATGGGCACTACAATCCGCGTTGGACGCGCGAAGTTGTCGAAGGAGTTGATACCAAACGACGAGAGTGAGCCTCGTGCGGATACAAAAACTCCGAAAGTAGTTGTTCTGCCCCACGAGGAGAGATCTGATTTTTGGCTGCGTCGAAAGAGGACGAGGGACCAAGCGGGTCAGGAAGGCGCGACGCATGGAGCAAATGCGAGCGCGCAGGGGCCCGTAGCGTCTAAGACGGCGGACGAGCCGCAAAGAAAACGAAAACACACGAGAGGTAGAGGGCCGGGGACAAAATCCGAGACCCCCCAAGGGCGCAATTGATAGAGGCAAAGCAGGAAGAAGAGGAGTCCCGGGTTGAGGAGACGCAATGACCGGCCAACCTCGAACACGAAGTTAAGAAGTTTCTGAAGAAAGAGCTGGCATCGTTCGAGGAACTGTCGGTAGTCCCGCACATCGCGGAACATAGCATTCAGATGAGAGACGACAGGCCGCTGAAACAGCGGTATTACCCGGAGAACCCGGCGATGCAAAAGGTAATCGACAATCAGGTAGACGAGCTCATCCGAGCAGGTGCCATCGATAAGTCCGGCTGTTCGCACAGCGCTCCGATAGTCTTGGTAAAGAATAAGACTGGGGAGTGGCGAATGTGCGTGGACTACCGGCAGCTTAACGCGCACTACATCCCGGATGCGTATCCAGTCCCTCGGATCAATCATATCCTCGAGAGGTTGCGCAACGCCCGTTACAGGTCGACACTAGATCTTAAACACGGATACTGGCAGATCCCTATGGCTGCGGATAGCCGCGAAAGTTAGGGAGAGGGCTTTTCCAATGGCGAGTGATGCCAATCGGACTACATTCGGCGGCAGCAACATTTCAGAGAGCCTTGCACACCGTGATTGGACCGGAGATAGAGCCTCACGCATTCGCATACCTAGATGACATCGTGGTTACAAGCGCCACTAAGGAGCAGCACGATGCGAACCTGAGGGAAGTATTCCTCGTCCAGAAGTGGTCCTGGGGCGAAGTACAGGAGAAAGCGCTGCAGGAACTGAACGAGAAACTGACGACTGCCCCGGTGTTGGCATGAGTGGACTTTTCAGCTAAGTTTTCGCTGCAGACGGATGCAAGTGACTACAGCATAGGAGCCATGTTGACGCAGACATTTGGCGAGGAAGAGAAAGTGATAGCGTACGCTAGCCGGAAGCTGCTGGCTGCGGAGAAAAACTATTCGGCGACAGAGATGGAGTGCCTAGCGATAGTACGGGCTGTCAGGAAGATGCAGTGCTACCTGGAGGGCTATCGCTTGACGGACCACCTGGCACTCAAATGGCTCAACTCCATCGAAAGTCCCTCAGGAAGGATAGCGAGATGGGCACTGGAGTTACAACAGTTCAAGTTCGACAGAAAGTATCGCAAGGGTAAACTGAATGCGGTATTGGAAGCACTTTCCCGGCAGCCCTTAGATTCTTTCCATCGAGTGGCTGCCGAGGATCTACGCTGCATCTGCTATACAGCTATACAGGAACATGGGACAGGTGGCGGAGCCAATGGCCGTCATGTGCGCTTATTTCATTGGACCCCTCCCTCGCTCGAAACGCGGCAATACAATGCTGTTGGTCTTCCACGATGCGTTCTCCAAGTGGGTGGAGTTAGTTCCACTCAAGAGGGCGATTGCGGCGTTGTTACAGCAGGTGTTTCCCGATAAGATATTGTGCCGTTTCGGAGTACCAAGGACGTTTGATTGCGACAACGGAGTCCAGTTCGCAAGCAAGGCCTTCAAAAAGTACATGGAGTCCCTGGGAGTAACCGTACACCGTCCCTACTACCCACAAGAACATCCCACAGAGAGAACCAACCCGACAGTAAAGACGATGATAGCACAGTTCATCGAAGGACATCAGAGTTCGAAGGACGACCTGCTGCCGGAGATAGCACTAGCCGTCAATTCTAGCGTGGCGGACTCCACCGGATTCAGCCCATTCTTCCTGGTTCAAGGCAGAGAACCTCGCCTACCGGCGACACTCTATTATGAAATAACCCCGGGATCGGCCACGAATTCCCTAAGCCCGCAGGACAAAGAGCAGAAGATGAAAGAAATCTTCGACGTCGTACGTAATAACATTCAGAAGGCATCAATAGACCAAGGGAGACATTACAACCTCAGGAGGTGAGAATGGTGACCGATAATTGTAGCCGAAGTAATCGTGAGGCAACACCAGTTGTCTAACGCACCACCGGACCTCCTGCCGTTGATCCTAACTAACTGGGTGTTACGCCCACGCGACATCGAGCTCAACGCAGGAACAGTTCAGATCCTGAGGCAAGAGGTGGAGCGAAGAAAACGTTTCCGGGTGACGAGCGGAGAAAGCACGTTTTCGATCACGATATCGGCAAGAGGCGGATCCATAACACACACCTTACATATTCGTAGGCATATAAGTATTGACAGTTTCTAAGATTAAATATAAGAGATAATGATGAAGTTGTTAGATCATAAGGTATATAAGTGTTGGTAGTTTTTATGATTAGATATAAGAGACAATAATGAACTTCTTAGATCGTAAGCGTTAGATTCAAGTTATCGATAGTTCGGCAAAATGGGTGGCGCCTCTGGCGACAGTTCGGAGTGCGGTCGGCTGCAACTCTGCACGAAACAGTCCGTGGTTAAAACCGTTTTCGAGGTGGAGTTGAATCGCGACGGCTTCCGCGCTGCTGCAGAGAGAGCATTGCGTCACTTTGCGATCGACTGATCGAGAAGAACAGAGCAAGTGAGTAGAAACCGTTAGGGTGACTAGAAATGGAAAGAAAACCAGTGTAGCGGGGCCCGTTGATAAAAAGAATAAGTGAAAAGATAAACGTGACTACTAAATTGGTGTGTTAAGCAAAAAACTATTGCGAGTTAACAGGGACACCTTATTTTATCCTATCCTTGAGCTTTTTCCACATTCCATTAGAGAACAGCGCTGGCCTCCACGCTATCCTGGAGCCGCGTTTTGATCTCGTAAAACACCCCCTATCCCGAACGCTGAGAACAACAAGAACTGAGCGTCTGCTGAGGAACCCCGGCGATGCGTTTTGATCTCGCGAGACACCCTTTCCAAAGCGCTGAGAACGAAAGCGGCCTCCACGGTATCCTGGAGCCGCGTTCTGATCTCGCGAGACACCCTTTTCAAAACGCTGAGATTGATAGCGGCCGCCACGGGCGCCGTAATCTGATACTCCTTTGCCGAACGCTGAGGGCGACAGTGGACGCCGCGGTATCCCGGTGTCGCGTCTTGATCTCGCGGCGGTTCTCTTTGCCTATCGCTGAGAGCAAAGCGGGCCTCCTCAGGTACCCTGGGACCGCGTTTTGATCTCGCGAAATACCCCTTATCCACCTGTTCGAGAGCAACGGCGGCAGCCACGATGCCCCTGGCGCCTCGTTTCGATCTCGCAGAGATTCACGGTGACCGGCAGAGAACAACGGCGGAACCCCCGTTCGATCGCGCCTCGCGCGTCATCCCTAACCTCATCCCGGCTAGTTTCTCCCGGTCTGCAGCGTTTCCTTGTAAGTTTCGAACCACTGGACGGACTGTACCCCGGCTCGAAACACTGCTTTACAGGTGTTCGCGTGTTTTTTTCATCACAAGCTATTCATTTTGAACTTAGAGCAAGACCCACTAAACCTCTCATTTTCACAATTACCAACTTAGTTGCTCGACGTGACATGCAAGTCCGGCCATACTTGGAGAAGGCGTGAGGAACTTGGTGAAGGAGTTCCAGGACTCATTTCACCGGAAGCATAGCAGCCTTAAGTTCGCCGCGGAAGGAAGATGAAGACGGGGCTTTTTTTGGAGTGCCCCTCTCGTCGGGGGACTGGACATGCGGCAGATCAGCAGCGAGTTGCGCACAAGGGGCAAGAAAGGTTCTTCATGTAGTCTAAAGACAATTAAACCTATTTTCACCTGGCTGTATGCTAAGAAACTGTGCAGACGGGCCTTTAAAGCCTCTGTATAAAATATTAAGATTATCCGTTGAATCATGTTTCCTTGATGTTTGGAAATCACCTTACTATTCCGAGATGTCTTTCAAAAATTAACACTAACAGTAAAATAAAAAAGTAACATTTTTGTGGATCTATGATTTTACCCTGCCAGCATGGGTTTGTGAAATATAGATCCAGCACCACTAACCAGTTAGAATTCACAGCATTTGCGCTGTAGGTTTTCGACTCCGTTAACCACAGCCTCTCAATACAACTCAATCTTTTGGGGCATTCTTTTAATTTCAACAGCCGGTTTATTTCAAAGAAACTATCGAAATCTGTTAATGTTACTTTGGGCAATCGTTATTTATATTAAATGAACTGTAATTTGCAATAAGCCACTCTAGGGTGATCATGCAAGCCGACGACTTTAAAATCACGGCTGCAGAGTCACCCCTTGGAAAACGGCTAGAATCTGATCTTTACAGCTTTTAAACCTGGTGTCAAGCTAATATATCGAATCTTAACTATTGTAAGTGTAACGCAATGACATTCAGTAAGCGACTCCGCTTTCTAAACAATAATATTCAGAATATCAAGTCTCTTGACAGAATTGAGTCGGTCAGTGATTTGGGTATCCTGAAGGATCCAAAGCTTCCAAAGCTTATTATATTTGATGTACTGTATTGGATAGTTTATATTATTATTTTTAATGTTTTGATTATATTTATATACTCTTGCTGAGTGTATATTGTTTTTGTCACGAAGTTTGTAACGCCTTGAAGGAGGCGTTTCCGACCACATAAAGTATATATATTCTAGATCAGCATCAACAGCCGAGTCGATATAGACATGTCCGTCTGTCGGTCTGTCTGTTTCTATGCGAACTAAAGTCTTAAAGCTTAATGAAACTTGACACAGATGTGTATTCTCTCTGCACGCAGATCATAAAAATCGGACAGATCGGACCACTATATCATATAGTTATGTATGAAAATTGTCTGTGTCTATTGACCGATTTCAACGAAATTCACTGAGAATCAATTTCTAATCCCATCTGTTGACTAAATTTCATCTAAACCGGACGTCTACATCATATAGCTACCATAGAAATAATTGGTAATTGAAACCAAATTAACGCAATAATCATGACTGCAAGGGTATTTAATTCTTCGGCGAGCCGAAGATAACCGTTTTTTCTTTTTGTTTTCAACTAATAAATGCGTTCCGCGCTTTTAGTTAGCCGCACGTTAAGCGGTGTGCCCCTCGGTCGATTGGGCGGTAGGTGGCTGCATTGTCTGCAGGGTTCCGCGCGCTAACAAGCACGTTGCTTGGTTTTGCTGGGCCGCTTGAATGTACTGTGTCGTTAGTACACCAACGTCAATATAATATAGACGAAGTCAGGCCTAGTGTCGAGTGTCAGGTCTATTAGGTCTGTCACACGCGAAAGGATACTGTTAATTTGTGTACTCTCTGCAAGATTATATTGGGTTTTTGCAAGGTATATAACAGGCAGAAGGAGACGTGGCTGACCTTACAAAGTACATACATTCTTGATCAGCATCACAAGCCGAGTCGATATAGCCATGTCCGTCTGTCTGTCTATTTGTCTTGCCGTCCGACCGTCCGTAAGAACAAACATATTTTAGAGATGGTAAAAAGAGCTACAAGTTGGAACTAATTCTTAATCGATTATATATTTATTTTTGATGCATGTGTGGCGGAAGCGCTGCCCACAGACGCTTGCCGTACCGAACAATAGAATAATTAGATATATATATACAGTGTATCACATAAATATTCGATTTTTTTTTTTATTTTTATATTATAGCTAAGAATGTTACCTTTCCATTGATGTACATAAAAAGTTATTAAATATAACACTTAAATATTTATAGTTAATTAAAAGAGAGAACCTCAAAAATTTTCGTTACTTTAATATTTAGTTTTCACACAAATTTAAAAAAAAAACAAGTAAGAAAGGCTACAGTCGATCGACCCGACAGTAAAAGACCCCGTACTCCCATAGTAATGCGCATTTGTATTTAATTTGAATTAAAATTTTATAACGAAATTTAAAATTTATATGTATATTTTGAATTGATATTTAAAAAAAAAATTAAATTAGCAATTCCCAATGGCAGCATTCGAACCAACGACCCTCAGTCAACGATTTCACATCGCGACGCAACTTTACCATTCGCACCACGCGCCACTTTCAAGCATGTTCCGCTTATTCGCACTTACATGTTATACATACAAGTGCACACTCGTTTGAAATTATTTGTATGCATATATATATGTATGCGTGCCTAGCACTGGTCGGTACGGCAACGTCTGCGAGCAGCGCTGACTTCACACAGGCGGCGAAAATGCACCTAAATTACATCAACTTTGTAACTCTGTAGTTTTCTTGTTAATGAACCGATTTTAATGCCGCGTGCAGGATAGTTTGAAATGATATTCCTCTAAACGAAAAATTAATTACAAATACTGTACTATTTGACTAAATGCCTAAAACCCGGCGTTGAAGCTTAAAAGTTTTTAGCTCATATAAGAAAAGGGGGCGTGGTGTTCCTAAGTGCCATAGTTACTGAGTTATTGGCCTAAAACTACATTTTTTTCTAGGTGTGTCTGGTTTCTTGCTCATTGCGGTGGCGGTAAGGGGCGTGGCAAAAATTTTAAATAAACTTGATCTGCCTGTCTCAATAACGGACTTTCATTCTAAATTTGGTGGCTCTAGCTTTTGTAGTTTAAAAGATACAGGTGTTCATACGGGCGGACGGACAGACGGACATTGCTATATCGACTCCGCTGTTGATGCTGATGAAGAATGTATGTACTTTGTAAGGTCAGCCACGTCTCCTTCTGCCTGTTACGCACATTTCGCTTCTGACAAACCTAATAGACCCCTCTACTCTTTTTTAGAGTACGGTGTCTAAAAAGGGTAAATTTGCAGGAAGAGTACCCTTTTTATCCACCCACCACCCAATTTTTTTTTTGTAGTGTGTAGTTAGAAATCTTGGTTCATTATCCAAACGGAAAAATTTCGCTAATCTTCCAAAGTAATAAAGATTCAGGTATTAATTATACCTGGAAGATTAGCCAAATTTTTCCGTCAACTTTGCTTAGCAAAATAGCAAAATATGGAGAGTAACAAAATTCCTATGGAATCGCACGTTGACTTCCTTCAATTCAAATTCTAAAATTAAAAGTCCACCAATATGTTAGGCACATCAAATGTATTTCAAAGTTTTGCAACGCCCGCCAAACTGTCACAAATAACCAGTCTTAACACATTATTACTTTGGTCCAAATCAAACAAGTATGTGTAACCAAAGGCTCAAATAGGGCAAATCAGTCGAGAATGATTTTTGGCGCATTTTGCATTTTAACGGAACAAAATGTACTGGTTCAGCTATGAATATGGTTCATTCTGATATGGTAGCATTCAGTGCTGCCAGCTTAGCTGTTTTCCTGCCAGATCTGGCTGTTGGCTGGAAATCTGGCTTTTCAAAGAGATGAAATGGCTTTATCCAAGCCTTTATCAAATTACTGGCAACTCTCGGCAATTTATAAAATATTTACATTTTACTTGTTTTCGATACAACATTGTCTGCCTAAAATATACTTTTTCACCACTAGCAAAGAATTTCACAACTTGAGAATCACATTGCGCGGGAATAATTAAAAAAATGTTTAATGTCAAAAGTTCAATACAAGCAAGAGTCCCGAGAGGTCTGAATGCGAGATACTTTGCCTAAGGATTGGTAGTCCATTGGCCCATATGATGATTGCGAGTATTTTAAAAAAAAACTGCAAGTCGAATATATTTGCAAAACTTTGCGAGTTGTGTGGACACTTAACAACAAAGAAGCACGCAGTGGCAGAAAAGTGCTTTAAACTACGAAATTAATTAACGTTTCCCAAGGTGACATCGAAAACGTAGGAACAAATTAAGAATATGTAAGAACTTGCCTCAAAACAAAGTAATTTCTTTTTCTGGATGTGGTTTAAAATTTTCTAGCTGTTTCTAGCTTTTTTCAGAAGCTGATTTAGCTGTTTCACCCTCTAAACAGTTGGCAGCACTGGTAGCAATATAATTCTTTTGAAAATTGACTTTCATCTTTTGCATTTTTCACCTCTGGCGGAACCACTATGCCAAGGTGTTCATACATCCATACCATACATGTGTATGTGCATACATATACATACATACATAATGTCAAACGTATAATTATGTTTGTTGTTTTATTTTTATTATTTTATTATTATTATTTTATTATTATTATTAGCTTCAATAGCCGAGTCGATATGGCCATGTCTGTCGGTCTGTATAAACAAAAGGATCTCAGACTATATGAGCTAGAAAGGTCCTTGAGGTGGCAAATGAAAAATAAAATGCCAATGCAGTACAAGTTTGTTTTTGTCATGCCCACTTTATTAAAAGGTACAAATAGTATGCTTTTGGAACAGAAAACTTTTCTTAGGACTACGCTGTCTGGACCAAATTTGCACAGGATGTACAAGATGTATGTATAAGAATTTTTGCTTCAGAATCACCCAAACGTTAGGCCCTAAATATGAAATAGTTAGAAAAATGTCTGTTTCTATCAAGCTGTCTTAATGAAACTGGCACAGAATACATTCATCAATACTAAAAACATACGGACCTAATTATTTCGGATCGGACTATTATTTCATATATGTAGCTGAAATAGGAAAAATCGGTCGAAAATATGCCCGTCGCTCAAACGAGTGCAATAATATTATCACACCCCATTGCTTAAAACATATTGAAATTGAATTACAAATATCCTTAAGTCGCGAGTCGGCGATAGTATTCTTTCTTGTTTTAAATGAAGTTCATCTTAGTTTTGTATAGAATCAATGAAGTTCATACAAGTAGTACTCTACATACATACATACATATGTACATATGTATTTATCAAAGCTTACATGCAAATCTGCATATACTGTTTCCTCCCATAATTGTTTCTGTATTTGAAACTGAATCTAAAATTGTGATTGGAAGCTTATCAGCGCCACCAGACAGCCGACCAAATGAGTTTTCAACGCCATCCTTTTTATGATCGGGCTTAGCTTTGTCGCTAATTATTCTGTTGCAGTCATCACTGCATTTTGCATCCATTGGTTTGTCGATCAGATTTGATGAAGTTTGTTTAGAAGATTGATGTAAGCTTCTTTCAATAGTAACTTCTGAACGCGAAAGTTTTGTCCTAGGGAGCTTTAAAGGTGTTACCGCATACTTGCTGTGTACCTTGTTTGAAGTTAAATTGCAAAAATTTGTAGCTTGCTCTTTATAATTGATAAGTTTCTTGATGATGGTTTTCGATACTTTCCTATCAAACTGATTTAGTGCGTTGTAAGGTGAGGTGTTATAAAGGTCGCTAATTTGAATGGCCTCATAAACTAAGGCCTCTTTGCCCCCTTTTGTAGTATTTGTACATGTTGCGTCAGCACAACATTTCTGTTTGGGTTGGTTATTATTTGCGATGGTTGCCAATTTGGGAATTTCAATGCCTTGATTACTTGTATCGCATTTGTTCACTACGTTTTTACTAGATCGCGTTTTTTCGCAGTTAAAGATATTGGACATCGGACAGTTTTCATCATGCAGTGCCATTTTTTCAGTAGGTGGTGTAAAAGAGTTTCGGGAATCAAAAAATTCATCCGAAGTTTCGCTTGACTTACGCACTATGGCTTTGATAATATGGTTTTCCTGTTTAATTGTTTAAAGTTAGTTAAATACACAACAAAACCCACTATTTACAATCACCCATCGCCCCTCGGATGAATGTTCCACCGAATAATGACTGTACAGGCGGAGCACACTTCGAAGTATATAGAAATGTTATAATAAAATACTCACATAATTAACAGCACTTATGGGACAGTAGGTAAACACAATAATACCATTTTCCTCGCCTACTGGGCGGGGCTTCAGCTCATTTCCCGATAGAACATTAAGAGGTTCTGCCTGAGACGGCACGTAGGGAATGTGCATAATGCGATCCTCAATAACCTAAGAATAGTTTTTTTTAAGTTATATTATATTTTATTGTGTTGTGGTAAAAAAAATGACGTTGAAGTAGTACTTTAAAAACACTGTTATCGACGACTTGCTTATGCAATCGTAAAGTAAACTACAATCACTCGAATGGGTAATTGTCTATTATATGGGCCTCATCGCCAAAATTAACGAAAAAAAAAATCCTCCATGCGCCGCGATATCTGCAGACGAATGTCACTAAAAACTTTTGGCGGTCTCTTATGGTTCTTTTTTAATCGCGGTTTAAAAGTTCTTGAAAATCCGAGTTTTTTAATCTAGTTACCACAACCCAAGATTTATTCAGCCAAAAAGTAAATATTCTATGTTAACAAAGTTAACGTAATAAAACTTCCACATAACATATTTGGGAACTATATAAACATATTTATCAAAGTTCATTGAAATTGGACTATATTGTATGGCTGTTATATAGGCAATCGGTCCAAAATATGGTCTAAATATGAATTGGTCTAAAAACCTTTTGCGTTGACCAAGCTGTGTTTATCAAACTTACTAGTGACCGTCCACTCAATATTGCACTAATATTTTTATCATTCCACATTGTTAACATTTGTCCGATTCTGGAGAAAAAACCTAAAAAAAAAAGACTTCTATTGTAAAACATAATATTTTTACCTGTTTTAACCTTTTTTATGAAAATAGAGTGCTCTAAAGTGGCCGTTTCAAAAAACAAAATCGAACTTGTACTGCCTGGACTTTTATAATTAATTTGCGACCTTTGGTCATTTCTAGCTCGTATAGTCTCGAGATCCTTTTATTCATATAGATGGGCGGACAGACGGGGGACAGAGCGACAGACAGACGTGGCTATATCGACAAAGTCGGGACTATAGCGTTCTTTGTTGTTTTATAATTAACGTCACTTAAATAAGCTGTGGTAATTAAATGTAAGCATACTTTCCTAAATGCATATATGTGTTGAAATTGTGTCTTAATGAAATTAAGACGAGAGGACGCAAATGAAGAATAAAATGCCAAAGCAGCATATTGAGTAAAAAAACTGCTATGCCAACTGAACCAAATTCACATGAATAGTACATGTGAATGAAGTACATATACTGACCAAGTTTGATAAAAATCAGACAACTATGTTTAATTTATGAACAACTATACTAGTATAAACAAGTAAGGTTTCTGGCTCAAGGCCTTTGTTGCTCTGGCTTTACATAAATTTAGAGATAATTATCTGTAAAAAATAAATAAACAAGTAAGAAAGGCTACAGTCGAGAGAACCGACTGTAATAGACCCCCAAATTTTGTGAGGATAGTTATAAAGGTACTATACTATACATATAATGTTGCGATAGCTCAAATAACACTACATGTCCTCATACAAATTTTCTATTTTTTACCGAAATGTCCTACTTGCTGAGGATAGTTATAATGGTATCGCACAAATACTGTGTAAATTTGGAGTCGGGCACGCCTACTTCTGCCTGTTTCGCACATTTCGATTCGGACAAACCTAATAGACCCCTCTACTCTTTATTAGATTACGGGGTCTAAATATCACGAGATTATCTTACTTTTCTACATCAACTTTGTATCGTCGTCATTATTACAAACAACTGAGCAAGTTACTTGTTTGTCACGAATTTCTGATCTTCATCAACAGCAGAGTAGATATAGCCATGTCCGTCAATCTGTCTGTCTATTTCTATGCGAACTAATCGCTTAGTGTTAAAGCAATCTTGATTAAACTTGGTACAGATGTGTATTCTTTCTGGGCGCAGTTCAGATCGGA
Source organism: Drosophila dunni (assembly GCA_018152125.1). Classification (NCBI taxonomy): domain Eukaryota; kingdom Metazoa; phylum Arthropoda; class Insecta; order Diptera; family Drosophilidae; genus Drosophila; species Drosophila dunni. The sequence continues at coordinate 49,358 of JAECXC010001574.1, read as the reverse complement.
ATATCATAGCTCCAATAGGAAAAATAGGTTGAAAAAATCAGAAAGAAAAGTACGCCCGACCGTATAATATTCACTGCATTATATTTCCGGTTGTATGATTTTATTAATAAAATCGGAATCCGATGTTAACAATGGATGGTACTTGTATTTGGACACGTGAAAGCAATAATAAATCTAAGCGTTTGACATCATATTTATGCACATATGTATGTACGTAAATATACAACTGGACGGCACGGCCAGCGTCTGCGGGCAGCGCTGCCTCCACACATGCAGCGAAAACGTTCGATGTTTCTATCTCGCTTGTACGCATGTGTACTGACATTGAGTTCAATTATCAATGTTCTTACGTTTCACGCATTCTTGATAATATATCTGATTTTTATTCAACTTTTAGGAAGGTTTGAGATATTATTCTCCAAACCAATTTTAAATTACAATAAGGTTGCGTGGCAGCCTTGCCTTTTAGAGGCAATGCATTTACGAAGGCGCCAGGAACCTGCGTACCGAAATTGGTATTCCTATGTGCCATAGTTACTAAGATATTCTATATATTAGTTATTGGTTAATTGTGGGCGAAATCTATATATACTTCGTTGCACTGAAGTATTCTAGTATTGACTGACTAAATACGTAGCCGATATTCCGAACTTGTTTGTGCATACGTACAGACAGATTGACGGACATAGCTATATAGACTCGGCTTGTGATGCTGATCACGAATTTATATACTTTATGGGGTCTGCCACGCCTTCTGCCTGTACATGGTTTTGAACAAACCCAATATACTCTTGCAGAGAGTAAAAACATTATTTTTTACCAATCTTAACCAAATTCACCTCATATCCATTTAATGAAAAGCCAATTTCAGCAAGCCAATTTCACCCAGATAAGACCACTATTTCCACATATAGCTGCTATAGTAACAATCGGTTGGAATGCTAAGTATGTATATTTTCTGTAGCTATTGAGGGATTTTCACCATATTTACACAATACAAAAGAAGCAGTTGGTGATTGAAACCAAATTAACGCAATATGCACGACTGCAAGGGTATTTAATGTTTGGTAGTCCGGAGACAACAATTTTTTGTTTTGAATTTTAAACATTATTTTTACTTATATGGGTGCGGTAATCTGTAGTGATTGTTGGTCGATAGCTTAAAATTGTAGTGCTACTTGTCAATTTTTACCGAGATATTTATAACATTTAGAAGTTGTACTAACATTCTTACTTTTTGATGTTGTAGCGGTTTTTATTTCATACAAAAATATTCCTATCTCGAAAAGTGTATGTATAAAATATTTAATGAAGGCTTGCAACACTTACCTGACACTCTACTGGCCATCTGGGGGCCTGCTGTGGACAATCATTACCCTTGTCCTTTGGCAGTGCAAAAAGATCGCGCGGTTCTTTCAGACGTGCAATTGGTTTTAATGTTTTTTCGTCAGTGTTAAGAACTAGTTGATTAGTCTTTATACCTTTCGAAAGAAAATTTCCGAGGAACCCAGCTATAATAAAGACAAAAACAAAATAAGTTAATAAAAAAAGCAACAAAATTTCGTCGGGCTCTACTGTTGTATGCAGGGTATGACCAAAAGAAAAATTGCAATAAAATGCTTGCCCGAAATGCTTGGGGTTCCAGCGGGCAATCAACGCTCTTCGGAAGTAAATAAACCTGAAAGCACGTTTGCGTGGACTACCCTAGGTCCGATTTGGCCTATTGGAGCTATAGGCTATACAAACATACATATGTAGTTGTCCGAACCGAACAAATTTTGGATATGTATAATAGTACCATACACATATTGTGTGAATTTGGTCACGATAGCTCTAGTCGTTTCTTTATCTACTATAAAAAGTTTACAAAATGAAATTAAATATGTGTTTTATATGCTATTTATCTAAAATCAAATAGAATACACAGAAAAGACCCAATTTATATTCATTTTAAAATACAATTTTATTTTTCAATGTTTTTTTTTTCACTCTGAAATTTTTAAAAAGATTATACATATATATTGTAATCAATTTTTATTTATATTTACTTTGGATATAGGTATTGGGTATAGACAAGACCCTTTTATTTAGTTTTTGAATGAAGTAAATCGGATGGAAAGATCGAGCCGTACCCATGAAGATCGCTTGGAAAACAGTTTTTTGAGAAAAATTATTTCAAGGTTGTTTTTATCGCCTTCAAGCGACTGGAAGGAAGGCAGGTGCAAATCGCTGTAACTTCAGAAATAATTATCCGATCGGAAAATCCTTTATTCTATACATATATATCTACCTTTAGTCTTAAGAAAAATTCGATTTGGCCAACCCAATCCATGAGAAAGTACACTTAAATAATTTACGTGAGCGAACAGTTTAGCTTATCTGAGTATGATGTAACAGAAGAAAATACAAAACAAAAACAAGAAAATGAATGTACATATGTATGAAACTTGGTTTGTGTGAATTTGTAAATGTTAGTACCTATGTATATGCATGAATACATAAATACTTGTGACTATGTGCATACATTATTAAACATTTTAGAACCTTTAACAACTGTATGAACGAGCATTGTTCGTACAAATGCCGCTCATTGAAATAATTTTTAGTGTTCCTTTTTTTTTGTTGCATAAATATTACCTCCATTGGATGTTGTTAGCGTGCATACTGGAAACAACTGAGCCTGTAAGTACTGTACGCGACCACCACTTAATCCGCTCATGTCCACAACAGGGGTAGAGTTTCGTGGGTGGTAGGCTGCCGCGTTATGAAAAGAACATTGTTACTGTATCAAAACATTTAGCTTTTTAAAAAGGCTATAAATATACAAATTCGTACAGGAAAAAAAATATATAAATATGTATACATATACATATGTATGTATATACAAGTTCGTGCAGGAAAAAAAAAGTATTTATTTCCCTGCACGAATTTGACCTGCATAATTTAAACTGTATTCAGTAGAAAAACAACACTGTTGTGGGACCGTTAACATTTCACTTTAACGCTCGTTTGTTATATGCAACCAATGTGGCATTTCGTCGCGTTGTACAAAATCAAACTGAGTTGTTTTGAGCCATTTAGGTCGCCCACGAGCCAAACGCGACAAATTTAAACAAACAAAAAAATAAACAAAAATATATAGTCGCCATCGTTGCCTTTTCCAAGACTAAGTTAAATGTAGATTATATGTCATGCTTGACTCATGCTCTCAATAACAGTCAAGAAATTCTACAAACAGCGTTAGAAACAAACGCTGTTGCTATGAACTACGTTGAATATAGAATTAATAGTTATTTTAATTGGGTTGATGTTAACAATATATGTATGCTTATATTTTGGTGATGTTCGGTTACTTTGTCCCAGCCATGAATCCTGTTTTTTTTTTTATTATTTAAGAACATACCAGCATCGAAATAATATAACTTAAAGTTGACAGCAATGATTTTGATCTCAACATGTTTAGCCCCTGTGTAAAACAGAGTACGGGGGTAAGGCTTGTTTAAAGAGAAATGTGTGTGACTCGCAGAATGAGGCGTTTCGAAACCCATAATGTACATACATATGTACATATATTGTTGATCAGCATCAACAACCGAGTACATATAGTGATGTCCGTCAGTCCATCCGCCCGGACTATCATCTGGATCTTCGAGAAAATTTTATTTCAATTCGCTATCCTGACTATATTACATACATTATATGTATGGTACCATTACAAATATCCTTACTTTCTTCACGATCGGAGAACTATATCCAAAATCTCCTTTACCAAATCCGACGAGAATTATTTATTTGGATGAAAGAACACTAGAACAAAATATAAGCAGCAATATAAGCAGTGGGAGCATTTCCGATTACCGTAAATCTATGACTCTCTCTGCATGAGTATATTGGGCTTAACTAAAGAAGAAGGCGTGACAGACCCCATTAAGTATATTCTTGATCAGCATCACAAGCTGAGTCGATATAGCCATGTCCGCTTGTCTGTCTATCCGTATGAAAAAACAGATTTCACAGATGGTAAGAGTTTTAAGTTCGAACATTGTCAGTGTCGACTTCAGTTTTGAAAGCATTTGTTCTTATCGTAGACAATTGTAATATATAATTCCTTTGGAGACTAATTAAATCAAATTATCCTGACAGTTGGATAAAAATAGACAAGAACGCTATAAACGTAACAACATTGATAATTGAACGCAATGACAGTACATGTGTGCAAGCGAAACAGAAACATCGAACGTTTTCGCTGCATGTGTGGCGGCAGCGCTGCCGGCGGATGCTAGCCGTGTCGATCAGTGGTATTTATTTATTTATTGTCGGACTTTTAGATGTCGACGCAAAAAGAAAAATGAATTAAATTAAATTAAAATGTAATTAAAAATTAACAAAATATTGAAAAATAAGATTTAAATTAAATAAAAAAAAAAAAATAAAATTTTCAAATTGACATGATTTAAATTTAAGTTTAATTAATGAACTTAACTTACTGGGGAAGTATTAGAAAAATTAAAAACATTAAGAAACGTTGGTCCAACATTCGTTGCAAGGGTTAGGAAAACCCCAGAAAAGCACTAACCAGACCAACCAAAAAAATTTAATAAAAATTAAATCAAATGTTAGTAACGCGTCGATCAACGGTAAGGCATGCGATTAGATATGTAGGAGAGAAGTGATATTTTAAGTGTTGATAAAGAAGTGGCTCCACACACTACATGAGAAAAACTATTATAGTTGGCACATAAGATACGAAACGGATTATGTAAATCATAATTCGTGGTACAGCGTTGAAGGGACAAAGGAAGAAAGTTTCTAGTATTTCGGATCGGAACAGCAAAACTAGTACAAGTGAAGTATAAAGAATTTTTGTAGATAGGGATCGTCAAATTCTTTAGACAACCTCTTTATGAAACGCAAGACACCAAAAGCTTGATTAGCAACAGAAGGGATGTGGTTATTAAACTTTAGTTTTCGATCGAAATAGATAGCCAAATTAATGACCGACTCTATTCTCTGAAGGGCATGCCGTCGAGAAAGTAGTTATTATAGACAGGTATTCGCCTACTATAGGACATTACGTTACATTTACTAAAATTGAGATGTAGTAAGTTAACTTTACACCAGGCTTGAAGTGTGTCGAGATCACTTCGTAGACCGTGACTCAGGCAAGAGTCAGTTCGTGACAAACAAAGTTTTACATCATCGGCGTACATCAGAACCTGGGAACTAGATATTGCTGAAAGCAAATCATTAATGAATATTGAAAAAAATAAAGGCCCAAGATGTCATCCTTGAGGTACCCCCGAGGTAACGCGCACGGGTTTGGATAATGTGCCATTAAAATTAACTTTTTGAGTTCTAAGACTTAAATAGTTCGCAATCCAAAGAATTTTTTATCTGGAAATCCAAGCAAATTACGTATATAAGTTAACACATAACATTTAATATAGGATATTAATGAACCCTCGCTATCGCGTGCTTCATATGTTAAGGAACAGTCCTCGTAATTGCGACACTGCATACTTTGTATCAGCGCGCTATAGCTGCAATGGTCAGCGGCGGTAAACGGACACTTTTGTTTTGCTGCAAGAGTTTCCGTTATTGCCCAAGATTTTTGTTAAGTCGGCTTGCTGACCATGACATTGTAACGTGATGCGAGTTTTGGCTTAGCTTAAGTGAAATATTCTGTGTATTAAGAAATTAGTTTTGAATTCAGCGCTCTTCCAGTAAGTCGCTTAAATAAATATTCACTCTGGCACTTGGCCGTTAAACAACTTGTTTTATTGTCTGAGCCCGAGGCCAGCAATAAGAGGTACAGTCGCCTCTCAGCCTATTCTCCAGCCACTACAGGACTGGAAGGAAATTAATTGGCGCCCAACTAGTGGTCGGACTCCACAACCAACAACAATTAAGACAGCAGCGCGGGAGCTGCAAGTGACCGATTTTATAAAGAAAATTTTTTCTTGTGTTAGTTGAATCATGTAAGTGGATACTCCAGCCAAAATTTTTCTTCAAACACAAAAATTGTTGTTTATTTTATAAAAAATTAGTTAGTAGTAGCGAGTATTTTATATTGCAACAGATAATGTAAACAAATTTTTTATTAATAATAATCAGAACCAAGTGAGGGAGACTGCTTTGAGAATTTTAGTGGAAACAATTTATCATTCAGATCGTTATTAAAATTACTATCTATGTGTCTAAAATTGTGCTATAAGAATAAATACAGTTCTCGTGGTTCAGAGATGCGACGTAATTCGACCCATCTTGTAACGGCCCGCATTATTTTTCGCGGCCACTAGCCTGCGCATGTCACGGTTCAACCGATATAGAAACCCTCGCAAGCAGTCTAGCGACTCAGATTCTGACTATGACATTCGCATCAGAGTCCCGGCTACAAGACTTCTCCCTGCAGTTCCGCTACCATCAGTTCAAATGGATCCAGATCAGCTTAGGGAAGTAGTAAGGACGGCTATCAACAATGCGTTAGCCGAACAGGCGGCTGCAAACCAGCAGAGGGAGCAAGCATTAACTCAAAGAGAGAAAGAGTTAGCTGAATAAATAGCAGCAGCAAACGTTGCCGCCCCACAGGTAGTAGCATATGCTGCTATAAGAATTAGAAACGACATGCATGTCATTGAACAGGAATTAGGTACCTTGAGGCAAGGTGGCCTGTCCCTGCTTCAATATTATGATGAGGTAGAGAAGAAACTTGCTCTTCTCACGAATAAAGTTAACATGTAATAAGAGCCGGCTTTAGCAAAGGGCCTATGTGAAAAATTCCGCGACGATGCGTTGCGTGTGTTCATATCGGGTCTCAGGCGCAGTCTTACAGATGTGCTCTTTGCAGCAAAGCCCAGAGATTTGCCTTCAGCGCTAGCTCTCGCGTAAAAAGTCGAGTCGAATAATGAAAGGTACGCATTCGCGGCTACTTTCGCAAAAAGTCTAAAAGACAAAGAGCGCAAGCCGCATGCAAAAGCAGGGTCACCAACAGGAGAGGCATTCGCAACAAGATGAAACACAAGCTAGCGGTACAAAGTATCCGCACTTTAGCAAGCAAAGCAAGGCCCCAGTTCAGACTGACCAACGAAGCAGCAGGCAGCACAATAATAATGGCGCACCGGTGCCCATGGAGGTCGATCCTTCCTTCTCAAGGGTTTTGCAGCCCACTCAGGCCCCTGCTTACGCGAATAGGAAGCACCCCGCATCTGACCGCACAGGCGGTCAGAGAAATCAGCAGAGGTTGAATCACGTCACGCAAGACGCGGGACAGAGGGCAGAGGCGTATGCCGCTGCCGCCTCCAGCGCAGCTGCCCTCAATTTTTTGGGAGCAAATCCCTGCTACCCGTCATCTGACGAAGAGTAGCAGGGACTCACATGCGATTCCTTATAGACACGGGCGCGGCCAAGAATTTCATTCGGCCACATGAAGGGTTGAAAGGCGTCCGCTCGGTAGAGTTCCCCTTCAAAAGTCATTCCATTCACGGCGAGACGCAAATTACACACAAATGCGTTGTTTCAATGTTTGAGTTAAAGGCAACTTTTTTTATTCTGCCGGACTTGTCAACTTTTGATGGGATTGTAGGCTTTGACCTGCTAAAGCAGGCAGCTGCTTCGCTTTGTCTAGCTTCAGGACAACTTAAGTAAGGCACGGAGGTCGAACAAATCACCTTCCACACATGCAAAAATGTAAATTTCACAAATGTAGACTGTGCAGAGGCATCCCCATTAGCTAGAAGTTCTTTTTTGAAAATCCTAAAGACCAGACAAAAAGCCATTGCGGACCCAGACGAGGCGTTGCCGTATAACACATCAGTCGTGGCTACTATTAGGACCACAGATGAGCAACCGATCTATGTCAAGTTTTACCCATATCCAATGGGAGCTGCTGATTTCGTTAATAAAGAAATCAAAGATCTGCTAAAAAAAAATTATATAATTCAAAAGTCCTTCTCTCCCTACAATAACCCAATATGGGTAGTAGACGAGAAGGGCACTGATGATGCGGGCAATAGGAAAATGAGGTTGGTAATGGACTTTCGTAAACTTAACGAAAGAACCGTGCCTGACAAATACCCTATGCCAAATATATCAATGATATTGGGGAATTTGGAGAGAGCCAAAATCTTTTCAGCATCAGACCTCAAGTCTGGTTATCACCAGGTCGTACTCGCTGAACATACGCATACTCGCTGAATGATTTCAAGAACATTGAAGGACAGCGAGGTTAACTATACAACAAATGAGAGAGAGTTATTGGCCGTCGTATGGTCACTTGCCAAGTTAAGGCACTATTTGTATGGGGTGAAAGACATTAATATCTTCACTGACCATCAAACCTTGACCTTCGCAGTTTCGGAATCTAATCCAAATGCGAAGATCAAAAGGTGGAAAGCGCGCATTGACGAGTCTAATGCACGTATCTTCTATAAACCTGGCAAGGACAATATGGTTGCGGATGCCTTGTCAAGATAGCAGCTCAACGCTGTAAATGAACAAGAAATTAAATTCTGCTCAGCAACGATCCACAGTGAGGTATCTCTCACCAACACCATTGAGACAACAGACAAACCCTTGAATGGTTTTCAAAACCAAATAGTGCTAGAAGAGGCGCGTTTCCCCTTAAAACGAAGTTTTATTCTTTTTGGAAACAAGAAACGCTACTTGATCAGCTATACTTGCGTCGAATCGCTGCTAGACGAGCTCGAAGATGTAGTTTCACCCAAATGCGTAAATGCCCTCCACTGTAATTTACACACGCTTGCAATGATACAAGATGCATTGGTTCGAAGATACTCGGCCACAAAGTTCTGGCACTGCAAAAATCGCGTAGTGGACATATTTGCGGTTGGAGAAAGAAGGGATATCGTCACAGACGAGCATAATAGGGCCCATAGGTCTGCACAGGAAAATATTAAGCAGGTACTCTTGGAGTACTACTTTCCAGCCAATATTTAATAATTTTGTTTTCTAAGCAACAACAATTCCACAGCCAAATATTCTGTTTACTTATTTCTGCGTTTGTTTGTCGCTGTGTAATTTGTTCTTGTAATTTTACGCCATTGCTTGTGCTAACACTTTGTTTGTGTAAACATTCTCTGGACGCTATCTTCGTGTTCTCTTCTATATTTACGCTCCCGTCGCGCTCTCATCTGTTTTACCGCGCTTATCTTATTTTTGGTGTTGGCCGGTTATTCCGTTTTTCTTGTTTTCGGTCGCCGCGCCAGCGCATAATTTGTTTTTGTTCATTACATTTGTTATTGTCGTAAGTAAACATCAGTAGCTTGCACATTAACCCTAGCTTGCCTTTTTATTTTTAAACTAACTTTTTATTTCAACAGTGCTTATTAGCTTCTATATATTCCATTTTATTACATTCATTGCTTACATTAATTTCCTCCACTATGTACGTCTGTTATAGTTCAAATTGCCAGGTGCGAACAAATGTTAAGATGGGTTTTGTTTGCTGCTGGCTATGTGAAAATGTTTCACATGAAAAATGTGCAGACCTCAACGGCCGAATTATTGACCTAATTGAGTCTAAACCAGGCTTAAAGTGGACTTCTGAAGCTTGTAGGGATGTCGAAAGAGACATTATGAGCTTCATGCGACACACTAAAAGAGGCTTTGGGGATCTATTTGGCAGATTTAAAAGTCTGTCTGATAGTTTCGCAGCTTTGGATAAGGAGTTTAAAGGCCTAAAAGTCTTTAATGATTCTCCAAAGCGTAAAAAGGCCAATTTTAGATTGTCGATTGGCCCTAACGAACTTTCAGTCCCTCATCACATACCCACAACGTAAGCACCTTTTTTAATAAATTTTTCATCCCCATCCCCAAATATAATTGTTAGTAGTGCTGACAACTTTATTTGTCACACGATTCCCGACGTAATAGTTTCTGATTCGTTAGTTGTGAATACTGTTGCACTTGGCGAATCAAGCAATGAGTCTATCAAAGCTGTTGCTTCCACGGAAGTAATTACAGTGTCTGATAAAAAGACTCTTGCCCCTGATACCATATCGGATGATGACAAGGCCTTTATTCAGGCTAAATATGAAGCCAATATTACGGTGGAGAAATTTAATTTCTCATATCATCGGGAAATTTCTTCATGTAAAGTAAGTGTTCCTGCCAAATATTTTAGTACAATTTGTAGTAAAGAATTTTTGCCGGACCATTTAATAATAAAGGAGTATACAGCGAAGAAAATAAATCGGACTCCGATTGCACTGGCTTCTATTCCTGTCCCGGCCAGTGATTCCGGGAAAAACTTACTTCCTCCCTCTCGTTTGCCTATCAAAATGAAAAAGGTCTTCGTAGCCTTTTCTGAATCATGGTTAAGGCACGATGTTCTAAGGCTTTCAGTAAGGCTTTCGACTCTATTAATCACAGCCTATTAATACATAAGCTCAATCTTTTGGTTCTTTCCTATAACTTTACTCTTTGGATTTCAAATTACTTAGGTTCGAGAACACAACATGTTTATTTTAAAGACACTTTGTCTAAATCTGTACAAGTTACTTCGGGTGTTCCACAAGGAAGTCATCTCGGTCGCCTGTTATTTATATTGTCCATAAATGATCTGGCATCTGGTCTCTTCTTGGGACCAGGTTACAATGTAGTTTTCAAATCTGGTGTCAAGCTAATTTATTAAATCATAACTTTAGTAAGTGTAGCGTAATTTCCTTCAGTAGGCGCCTCCCCTTTCAAAACAATTACATTCTGAATGGCAACTCTCTAAAAAGAATTGAGTCGGTCACTGACTTGGGTATCCTTATGGATCCTAAGCTTAAGTTCGATAGGCATCGGGATCGGGATATTACAATCTGCAGTACTTCCATTAAAACACCGTGAAACAAAAACAATCTAAGCAAAATCAAACATCTGTTTGTATGCGAATACACATACGTTTGACATTATATGTGTTCATACATGTATGCATGTGTGTATTCGGCGCCAGCGTCCGCGGGCAACGCTGCCACCACACAAGCAGAGAAAACGTTCGATCACGCTTGCATGTTTCTGTCTCGCTTGCACTCAGTAGTGATTTTGCGTTCAATTTTCAATATTGTAACGCTTCTAGTTTTCTTGTTTATAGTCCGATTTTAATGCACCTTTCAGGAATAGTTTTATATAGTTAGTCTCCATTCGAATTACACAATTACAATGCTGTACTATATCAACAAATGCCTAAAAACGGAACAAAATTTGGGAATTATTGTTTTGCATTGTGGGAAGAAGGGGCGTGGCTGTCCAAAATTGTAAATGCCAATGCATTTAGGAACGCTCCATACAAAATCGGTGATCCTAGGTGCCATAGTTACTGACATATTCTCCGAAAACACCGATTTTTTCCGAGTTGTGTCTAGTTTTTTGCTCTTTGTGGGCGAATGAGCGTGGCATCGAAAAAAAAAGATTTTTGTAATGCCTGACTAAATATGTGATCGATTGACACCAAGCTCGAACTTGTAGCTCTTACCATCTCTGAAATCTTTTTGTTCATACGGACAGACAGACGGACATGGCTATATCGACTCGGCTTGTGATGCTGATCAAGAATATATATACTTTATGGGGTCTGTCACGCCTCCTTCTGCCTGTTGCATACTTTTGCAGAAACCCAATACACTCTTGCAGAGTATAAAAACAGCTAGAATGTATTTAAAAATTGGTAATACAAAATTGCTTTATCATAAAACGTTTTGTATTTAACATAAATTCAATGTCTTAATTTATATATATACATATATATAATATAAAAATATAAAATATATTTATATAGAAAATATATAATATATATATATATATATATATATATATATATATATATATATATATATATATATATATATATATGTATATATATATATATATATATACATATATGCATAATTGTATTTAACTATTAGAGAATAATTATATATATACTTCAGAGCGTACTGTATGTACGCACTGTATGTGATTGTTGCTGCGTACTGCACGTACGCGCTGTGTGTGTTGCTGTGTATGGAAATCTGGTTTTCACGTGTAATTTTGCAAATGCAAAATCAAAATATGTTGGAGTTTGTAAAGACAATGCAAGCTTCAACATCAGAACAACAACAAAAGCGTGAGGTCACATTGCCGAAATTTTTTGCCAACGCCGCAGGCGTAGACGCTTTAAAGTGGTGTGCGACTGCAGATATTATTTTAACTGAACAGCCGCTAGAAGGAAGCAAGCTTATTATGGCATTGAGTAATGCGATGGAGGGCAGTGCATCCCAATGGCTAACAGAAATCTCCTACCCTGGCATGAAGTGGAGCGAGTTTTAAGAATTGTTCCATCATCGATACGAAAGCGATGAAACACCAGCAGCGATGTCTTTGAATTTATTAAGCAGTCGTCCGGCTAATGAAGAGTGCTTGGCAGTATATGCAAGCCGCTTGGTCTCATCGCTAACTACAGCCTGGAAGAACAAAAACATAGAGGAGATCGACGTTTCTGTTGAACTTGCACATATGGCAAATATGGACCGCCGTTTAGAACGAATTGTATTCACTTCAAGGGTGCAAACAAGAAGTGATCTGCAATCGAAGTTGAAGGCTTACAACTTTCAAAAGCATCGCGATACCGGCCGTGATATCAGCCCTGGACCTGACAATAAAAGGCGAAAAATGTCAACCATGCTGTGCCATTTCTGCGGACAAGTCGGACACAAAATAGCAGAATGTAGAAAAAAAGCGCGACAAGAGGCCGGGGCGAAAACCCAACGAGAGAAGACCCGTGTTACCTGCTTCAAGTATGGCCAGCCCGGGCAATGGTACAGTATTTGGGGTTCGAAGTGAAAGCAGGCGAGATTAGGCCAAACTCACAGAAGACTACCGCATTAAGTTTATTACCACCTCCGCAGACTGTTTCCAGTTTGCGACAGTTTATTGGTCTGGCTTCCTACTTTTGCATGTTTGTACCCGATTTCGCCAAAATAATGAAGCCACTCTATTCTCTTACGTCAGGAAAAGGAAGTATTGTCTGGGATGTTGAACTCGAGAATATTCGAAAAAAATAGTAACTGTCCTTACAAACGAACCTGTTTTGGTAATTTTTGACCCACAATACCCCATTGAGTTACACACTGACGCCAGTTCCTGTGGATATGGTGCAATACTCCTACACCATATTAATGGTAGTCCTCATGTGGTGGAATATTTTAGCAAAACAACATCGCCCTCTGAGGCTAGATATCACTCATACGAATTGGAAACATTGACTGTGGTTGCTTCTGTAAAACACTTTCGTCATTATCTGCTTGGGCGAAAGTTTGTGGTATATACCGATTGTAATTCGAGTAAGGCTTCACGGACAAAGATAGACTTAACACCAAGAGCTCATCGCTGGTGGGCCTATCTGCAATCATTTAATTTTGATATCCAGTATAGAGAGGGAAAACGCATGGCTCATGCAGACTTCTTTTCCAGGAATCTAGTTCCTTCAAAGCCACAACTCGTGTTAGAAAAAATCACCGAGAAGCGAGTAAACTTAGCTGAGATTTCAAGTGAGTGGCTTCTTACGGAACAGAAATTAGATTCAGAGATTGTAGAAATAGTTCGTAAGCTCAATTCGAACGAGCACCAAGACGATTTAATTAAATCCTATGATTTAAGGAAAGGTATCTTACATGGCAAGATTCAAAGAAACAGTAGAACACGTTGTCTACCGGTGGTGCCACGAACATTTAGATGGTCCGTGGTAAACCAAGTACACGAGTCAGTTATGCACCTTGGTTGGCAGAAAACTCTTGACAAAGTTTATCAATATTATTGGTTTCATAACATGAATAAATATGTTCGCAAGTTTGTAAACAATTGCATAACTTGTAGGACTTCCAAGTCGCCTTCTGGGAAAATGCAAGCTGAGCTCCATCCAATCGGGAAGGTGAACATCCCTTGGCACACTGTTCACATAGACATTTCCTGAAAGTTGAGCGGTAAAAGCGACCTAAAAGAATATGTCATCGTTCAGATTGATGGCTTCACGAAATTTGTACACCTTTATCACAACCTTAAAATAGACACAGAAAGCTGCGTTAAAGCCTTAAAAGCCTCAATTGCCCTACTCGGGATACCAAATCGTATCGTAGCTGACCAGGGAAGGTGCTTTTCAAGTTTTCGATTCTCTGAATTTTGTTCCTCACAAAATATAAAACTTCATCTAATTGCAACTGGGGCAAGTCGTGCAAACGGTCAAGTTGAGCGTGTTATGAGTATGTTCAAAAATTTGCTAACTGCTGTCGAATCGAGCAAAAGATCCTGGCTAGATGCACTTGGCGAGGTTCAGTTTGCATTAAATTGCACAGTTAGTTGTGCAACTGAAGCGAGCCCGTTGGAAATGTTGATAGGAAAAGAGGCTCGACCGATAGTGTTAATTCCACCAGTGAACACAGAAATCGAAATTGATTTGAACAATGTTCGGACTCGTGCCAGTGATAAGATGAAGAGCTTGGCTGATTATGATAAACAACGCTTTGACAAAACCAAGGCCATGGTTGTAAGGCACAATGCTGGTGACTATGTTCTGCTAAGAAATGAGGAGAGACACCAAACGAAATTAGACCCGAAATTTAAGGGCCCATTTTTGGTTACTGAAGTCCTGGAAGGGGACACGTATATGTTAAAGTCGTTAAAAAATAAACGACTTTACAAATACTGTCACGAAGACATTAGAAGAATTCCAGATGGTAAAATTCCTGATGAATTGGATATTGATAATGAAAATCAAAGCTTATCAGAGAATATAGTTGAGACTGAGAGTGTTCTGTCCAAGTGAGACGATGAATTATTTTTTGGTTTTATTTGTAATTTTTAAATATTGGACATTCATTTTCTGGCACACGTTAATTTGAAAGTTAAGCAAATACTTTGTTGTTCTGTTGAAGTCGCATAGTGCAAGCACAATGGTTAATTGAATTGTTAAAATTTAAGTAAATTTATGAATTTTGTTAAAGACAGACGATGAATTCAGTTTAGAATTTTTTGTTACGTAAGAAATTTGAATCCAAAATTGGGAATACTACACGAGGACGTGTCAAGGTCAAGATGGCCGTGTCAGAGCGTACTGTATGTACGCACTGTATGTGTGTGTTGCTGTGTATGGAAATCTGGTTTTCACCAGATTTCCTAATTTCATAATACTAGTAATATTGCATCAGCCGCTAATTGTGCTCTGATTGGTCCTTTGCATTTTTGTCGTTTTAAGAAGTACCGTTTTAGCGAGACGACAGCTAAGGTCGAGCGATACGAATGGTCGACTGAATGCTCCTCCTGTATGCCTTGGTCTTCATGGCATGTGACCAGATCGGCGCTGCATACAGAATTGTGGCTCTTACTACGTTCATGAGTAGCAGCCGGCGTCCTTGCTAAGGTCCCCTCTGGTTCATCATAATGCGATTAGCGATTGTCCTATCGCTGCAGCTTTTTAGCTGACGCTGGAGAGGTGTTCCTTGTAGCTCAGGCGGGTATCCAGTAACACACCTTGAAACCTTATGGCTCTGATAGACCCCATAGTGGTTCTGCCTTGGTTGATGTGGGCGGTCTCCACTACTTTTCTGCTGCAGATGAGGACAGCCTCAGCGTTTTGTGATCCGCCAGTTGGAGTCCAACGGATGTCAGCCAGTCTTTGATTCTTACGACTGCTGTGCTGCACATGGCCTCTGCATCGCTTAGCTGCTTGGCAGTTACCACTAGAGCATTATCGTCCGCGAAGCCCACCAACGTTGCCCGCCCCGGGAGTTCGATTCTCAGAATGCCATCGTACATGGCGTTCCACAGTAGCGGTCCAAGTACGGATCCTTGTGGGACTCCTACAATCACGCTGTAGGCTCGCTCGCCAGTCTCAGTTTTGTATTTCAGTATTCTATTTCGGAAATAGTCCTTAACAATTCCTAGCAGATAATCCGGGGTGCGAAAGTTATCCAGAGCCCTCAGGATGCATTCCCAATTTGCAGAATTGAATGCATTCTGGATGTCCAACGTGAGTGCAAGACAGTATTCCTTGCCGCCACCACGCCATCTGGTCCCCTTAAAAGCTTTTTCCGCCAATCTCGTAACCTCGGCGATCGCGTCGCGTTGCTGGGTATTCCATCTGGGCCAGGTGCCTTGGAGTCCCGAATGACGCATGCTGCTCTGATGGTCTCATCGGGCATGACCGCTTGGGCTTCCGGGTATATCATGGCGTATTGTGGAGCGTCTTCACTATCTCCAGCATTTTTGCCTCGGACTTTAGTGGCATGCGCATTAGAGACTGTAACTTTTTCATAGCTAGCTTATAAGCCTTGCCCCAGATGTCGTGTTCCGCTTCGTCGCACAGCTCCAGGATGCGATCCCTTTTGCTCCGACTTATGGCCTTCTTGAGCTCTCTGCGCTTCTCGGCGTAGGGCCCCCGTCTAAACTCGTAGTCTTGGCGTCCCCGTGAGCGGTGCAGGCTTCTCCGTGCACTGATGCATCTTCGTCTGGCGTTCGCTATGTCTTCTGTCCACCAGTAGACTGGCGCATGGTGTCTACTTGACCCTCATCGCGCCAGCATGCTCGAGTCGCAGGCTTCGGCTATCGCTTCTATTAAGAGCTTTGCGCTGTGCTCAGCATTAGTTCCGTGCATGGGGGCAGAAAAGGCTTCAGCGAAACAGTCCTGTTTAGAGTTTTCTCTCTGTATGCTCTGCCTGTCGTGGTCCAGGACTGCCCGACAGCCTCCCGTCTATTTACAGAAACCACAATAGCGTTGTGGTCGCTAGCCGTGTACGAGTCGCTAACCGTCCATCCGCATTGTTTCCATTGCGAGCCCGAAGCAAACGTTAGGTCGATGACTGAACCTACACCAGCTCTGCTGAAAGTTTGCTGCCCTCCACAGTTTAGCAGGGCAACATCCAAGGATGCAAAAGTTTCCAGCACTGCTTGCCCACGTCTGTTTGTATGGGCACTGCCCCACTCTACGGCCCAAGCGTTGAAATCCCCGGCAATGATGGCATCTGTTTTCCCCCGAATATCTGCATCTAGGTCGTCCAGGATGGTAAGGTACTCGTGTGTCTGGAGACTGGGTGCCAGGTAACAGCTGTAGAGCCACAGATTTCCATGCTTTGCTCACACGAATCCCCTCGAGGCGCGGAGATAGTCAAGTTGCGGCTGTTGAAGACCGCATACCCAAATCGCATCCTTTCCATCCAGGTCGGACACGCAACTTGACCCTTCTATTGCCTTGTATTGCTCGCTTAGGATGGCGACCCCTATCGACACTTCGCGAACTGTCTGGTGTAGAAGGTCCTGGGCGGCGGCGCAGTGGATCATGTTCAATTGTATAATTTCAAGCATATGGGAGTCGGCTCGTCTATCTTACCGTTTGCTAAAGGACACCTTTTACTGCCTGCATGACCTACTTCCTATTGGCAGCTGCGCAAACGAAGCAGCTAGCCTCGTTGGTTCACTCGGCCGCTCTGTGCCCTTCCCGACCGCATTTCAGGCAGCATCCCGATCGGTTTACGGCGTTTTTGCACGAGCTGGCGATGTGGCCAAACTCGAGACACCTGTAGCACCTCTTCCGTGGAGATCTCTCTCCGACTCTGCAGCTCGTCCAGCCAAGCTGAAAAGCTTTCTCTCCTTCAAAATGTTGCTGGTAGTTACGCTTGGTACGCTGACGACAGCTAGCTGCATACCACTATAGCCCGACCTTAGGACTTTGACCATACCTTGATTTACTGGACCATCCATGAATGAGGCTAGCGCCTTACAAATATCCTTTTCAGTAGCTAGGCAGCCGATGTCTCTAATTTCCAAGGATACCTCATGCGAGACTGCTCTCACCCTTTCTTGCCGCCCCAAAACTTCGCCAAGGGCAGTTCTCATCTCCTGGATGGCATTCTTGCATTTTCCAGCCAGTTCCAGAACAAGGCCGTTACTTTGCGTCTTCCTCACTCGCTTAACGTGTTTGCCGGCGCTCTGCAGCTTGTTTTTCTCTGTATGTTTTTCCATCTTCCGGCTGGATGATGATTGCATCAGCTCGAGGTTTCCTCTTCCTGGTTTGCGTCTGCCAGCCGTTACGTCCATTTTGGCCTTTGGTACCGCTTGAGCTATCTGCGCTGGTGCTGGGGGTGGTTTCTTATGCTGCTGTAGACCGGGCTTTCTCTTATCACTCTGGAGCACTCCTGTGTTTCTAGGAGATGCTTGGGTTGCCGACTCCCGTTTGATCACTGGTTTCTTTTTCTTCAACAGCGGATCAGGGTCCTCAGGGGGTGTTTTGGGCTCTCCATTACTTTCCTCCAGCCTTTCGCTAATCTCCACTTGGAGCTCCTTCATACGCATAAATGCGTTTCGTTGGTTCGTTGGTCACTTCCACAAGGCTTTTCCTGTTGCCTTTCCCCTTCTTAGTGGCCGCTGCTGGCGATTTCTGCGCACTACAGATCTCTCTGCTTCTCTTGGGCGTGTCTGCTTCCTCGGTGCTGGGGAACAGATAGTCTGGTTCAGCAGCAGTGGGAGGTGCGGATGCCGGCCCGCCTCCTGGTGGCGTTCTCGCAATCCTCGGTCGCAGGTGGAAAGTCGATAGCAACTCCTCCTCCGTTCGACTTCCTTCCTGGTCGTCCTCCAAGGTTGCTTCCGCTACCTGAGCTCCGGTATATTCCCCCGGTGGCCGAGGATTTCCCCTTGGCTTCATCCCGGGTGGGTTATACCGCCCAGACTTGGTCTCCAGGGCCCCCTTAAATGAGCACCACGAGTGTGGCGGGGATGGAAGTTAGTCGGGATCCTTGACTTTTTATACCCGTTACTCATAGAGTAAAAGGGTATATTGTAATCTTTGGAATGTATGTAACAGGGAGAAGGAGGCGTGGTAGACCCCATAAAGTATATATATTCTTGATCAGCTTCAATAGCCATATCGATATAGCCATGTCCGTCTCAGAGACTATAAGAGCTAGAAAGATGATAGGGGTCGCAAATGAAAGGTACAATACCCAAGCAGTTCAAGTTTGGTTTTGTGTTTTGAAACGCCCACTTAAGGGCGTTCTATCTTCATATAAAGGTAAATGCACAGGTAAAACTAGAATGTTTTAGTATAGCTATGCTATCTGAGCAAAATTTACACGGGAAGTACATGTCTAGCAAGTAGATGTACTGACCAAGTTTGATACAAATCGGACAACTATATAGTATAGCTCCCATAGGACCGGTCGATAAAAAATACGCTCCAAATATGAAATAGTATGAAAAACTTTTGCGTTATCTAAGCTATATTAATCAAACTTACACGGAATACATCAATACATATATATATACTGATCAAGTTTGATCCAAATCGGACTACTATATCGTATAGCCCCCATAGGAACGATCGGTAAAAATATGCTCAAAACATCAATTTGTAGAAAAAACTTTTTCGATGACCAAGCTATATTTATCAAACTCACATAGAATATAATTGCCATCAATATATACATACTGACCAAGTTTGATCCAAATCGGACTCCTATATCATATAGCTCCCATAGGAACGATCGGTCGAAAATATGCTCTGAACATGAATTTGTATGAAAAAGTTCTGTTTGCCAAGCTATCTTATCGATCACCATTGTGAACAACATATTGAAACTGAGTAAAGGGTATCCTAAAGTCGCTAGGCGACTATAGCATTCTTTCTTGTTTGCTTTACAATACCGCGATCCGAGCTTAGAATTTGATTCTGGGCTAGCAATATTTTTTTTTGGTGGTCGAACTGTATTTTTTGGCGGAAGCACAATTCAAATTTGAATTCAAATTTGAATTTGAATTTGAACTGAATAGGCCGTTTGGCGCCAACAGCTCTGCTAGCTGACAAAGTCTCCCTGCTATGATATCGATCTGTACTCAGGGATGCTATCGACAGCTTAACTTGTTGCTTTCGATAGCGATCAGCTGGTCGCGGGGAAATAGATTAGCGGCGTTTTTCAGCACTACTCAGCAGGAATAATGCTATTTACCTCGCAGGCAGAGGAAAGTTACAAAAAACCAACAACAAAGAGAGAAAGTTGGCTCAAAAGGGAAAGCCAGAAGAGCGCGCGTACCAGCAACAGCCTCCCTCCTCACTCCCCTCACCAGCCTACGCCCACAGCGGCCAGGTCACTGGGACAGAACTGCAACCGAAGAAACCAGCGATGGGCCTCCAGTCGGATCCTCACTGGACGCAGTATGTATAGAGGCACCACGAACAGACTCAACTGTACGATTTTTTCTTTTTATTAAGGGCAAGAACACTTGTAAAAAACATTTGACTTCCAAGCCGTGTGCCAACGCGTGTCACTTGTTTCAACTCTGTATATTTGTCAAGGTTTGAACGTGTGCTTGTATGTATCTGTCTCGCTTGCACTCATATGTTGATATGGTTTTCCTGTTTATAGTCCGTATTCAATGAGCCTTTTAGGATAGTTTTGATATAGTTAGTCTCCACTCGAATTATACAATTACAACACCTTACTATATGAACAAATCCCTAAAAAACGGAACGAAATTGGTGATCCTAGGTGCTATAGTTACTGAGATATTCGCCAAAAACACAGATTTTTTCCGAGGTGTGTGTAGTTTTTTGCTCATTGTGAGCGAATGGGGCGTTTTATCGAAAAAAAAAAATATTCTTAAATTGACTGACTAAATATGTGATCGATTGACACCAAGCTCGAACTTGTAGCTCTTACCATCTCTGAAATCTGCTTGTTTATACGGACGGACAGACGGACATGGCTATATCGACTCGGCTTGTGATGCTGATCAAGAATATATATACTTTATGGGGTCGGCCACGCCTCCTTCTGCCTGTTATATACTTTTGCACAAACCCAATATACTTTTGCAGAGAGTATAACAAGAAAGAAAAGTACAGTCGAGCACTTGCATTAAGACACGTTAAAACAAAAACAATCTAAGCATAATCACACATGCATCTGTTTGTCTGTATGCGAATACACATACGTTTGTCAATACATGTATGTATATATGTGTGTATACGGAGTGGCCAGCGACTGCGGGCAGTGCTGCCGCTACACAAGCATCGAAAACGTGTGAACATGTTTCTGTCTAGCTTGCAATCATACGTTGATATCGTATTCAGTTATGAGTCTTTTTAGAATAGTTTGATACAGTTAGCCTCCACTCGAATTATACATTTACAAATGTGTACTATATGAGAATTATTTTTATGTATTGTGTGTATCGAACCTGCGGTATCATACGCAGGTTTCTGAACCGACCGCAACTCTTCTATATGCACCACGACTCAACATTTGCATACTTCCGATTATCTGCATTTACATATGTCAATGGTTTGTAATAGAAAAACAAGTAAGAAAGGCTACAGTTGATCGAGCCGACTGTAAAAGACCCCGTACTCCCACAGCAATGCGCATTTGTATTTAATTTGAATTAAAATAGTATAACGAAATTTAATAATTAAAATTTATATGAACATTTTGAATTGATATTTAAAACAAGAAAGAAAAGTACAGTCAAGCACGCCCAACCGTATAATACTCTCTGCATTTTTTTCCCGGTTAAATTATTAAAATCGGTATCAAGATATTACAATATCTATTACTTGCATTAAAACACTCTGAAACAAAAACAATCCAAGCACAATCATACGTTCGACATTATATGTGTTCTTACATATGTATGTGTGTATTTGGCGCGGCCAGCAACTGCCGACTGCGCTGCCGCCACACAGACAGCGAAAAAGTTTCTGTCTCGCTTGCACTCATTAGTGATATTGCGTTCAATTATCAATATTGTAACGCTTCTAGTTTTCTAGTTTATAGTCCGATTTTAATGCACCTGTCAGGAATAGTTTGAAAAAGTTAGCCTCCACTCAAATTATGCAATTACAATGCTGTACTATATGAACCAATGCCTAAAAACGGAACGAAAGTTGAGATTTATTTTTATTTTTAAATGGCAATGCATTTAATCTGTCGATTGGAACGCTCCATACCAAAATTGGTGATCCTAGGTGGCATACATAGTTACTGATATATTCGCCGGAAACACTGATTTTTTCCGAGGTGTGTCTAGTTTTTTGCTCATTGTGGGCAAATGGGGCGTGGCATCGAAAAAAAAAATATTCTTGTATTGACTGACTAAATATGTGATCGATTGACACCAAGCTCGAACTTGTAGCTCTTACCATCTCTGAAATCTGTTTGTTCATACGGACAGACGGACAGACAGACAGACGGACATGGCTAGATCGACTCGGCTTGTGATGCTGATCGAGAATATATATACTTCATGGGGTCTGCCACGCCTCCTTCTGCTTGTTACATACTTTGCACAAACCCAATATACTCTTGCAGAGAGTATAAAAAATAAAATTAGCAATTCTCATTGTCAGCATTTGAACCTACGACCCTCAGGCAACGATTTCACATCGCGCTCTACCAGTTGCACCACGCGCCTCTTTTAATAACATTCCGATTATCAGCATTTACATGTTATACATACAAATACACAATTTCAGCTAAATTACATAATTTTTCTAACGTTCTAACTTTTTTGTTAATGGACGGATTTTAAACCCGCTTGGAGGATAGTTTGTACTATTGTACACTGTACTATTTGACTAAATGCCTTAAATCCGGGTTTGAAGTTTAAAAGATTTATAGCTCATAAGAGAAAAGGGGGCGTGATAGCTCAAAATTTTGAATGGCATTACATTAAGGCTGTCTGTAGGAACCTGCATACCGACTCAACATTTGCATACTTCCGATTATCTGCATTTGCATATATCAATGGTTTGTATTAGAAAAAAAAAGAAATGCATCAACTCGGCTGTTGATGATGGTTAAGAATATATATACTTTATGGTGTCGCCCATGCCTCCTTCTGCTTGTTACGCACATTTTGCTTCTGACAAACCTAATAGACCTCTATATTCTTTTTTGCCAGGATCATGTGTTAAAGCGCGTGAAATATTATACCGACTATACTTTTCTTTCTCGTTTTAGTCTGAACTCGTGAACAACTATATGAAGAAGTCATAACTTTGGTTCACACAAAAAAAAAGATGAAATTTGAAAAGATGAATATTCAATGTCGAAAATTTGCAAATGTTAAACCAATGTTTAACTGTGTAAAAATCAAGGGGAATTCGTGGCCGCAAGGGCAAAAAGAATTGAGCGAAGAAACACAGAAACCATTCATTGCTCAGTGGAGCAAAGTTCGAAGCAGTGTGAGACTCTATATTATAGTTTCTGCAAGAGTATATTGGGTTTGTGCAAAGTATGTAACCGGCAGAAGGAGGCGTGGCAGTCCCCATGAAGTATATATATTCTCGATCAGCATCACAAGCCGAGTCGATATAGCCATGGCCGTCTGTCTGTATGTCCGTCTGTCCGTATGAACAAACAGATTTCAGAGATGGTAAGAGCTACAAGTTCGAGCTTGGTGTCAATCGATCACATATTTAGTCAGTCAATACAAGAATCTTTTTTTTTTCGATGCCACGCCCCATTCGCCCACAATGAGCAAACAAATAGACACACACATTTTGGTATGGAGGTTCCTAGCGACAGCGTTAATGCACTGCCATTTAAAATTTTGGACTGACGCGCCCCTTTTTCCCACAATACAAAACAATAATTCTCAACTTTCGTTCCGTTTTTAGACATTTGTTCATATAGTACAGCATTGTAATTTAATTCGAGTGGAGGCTAACTATATGAAAATATTCCTGAAAGGTGCATTAAAATCGGACTATAAACAAGAAAATTAGAAGCGTTACAATATTGATAATTGAACGCAATATCACTAATGAGTGCAAGCGAGACAGAAACTTTTTCGCTGCTTGTGATGCGGCAGCGCTGCCCGCAGTTGCTGGCCGCGCCGAATACACACATACATACAAGTATGAACACATATAATGTCAAGCGTATGTGTATTCGCATACAAACAAACAGATGTATGTGTGATTATGCTTAGACTGTTTTTGTTTCAACGTGTTTTAATGCAAGTACTAGATATTGTAATATCTTGATACCGATTTTAATAATTTAACCGGGAAAAAAATGCAGAGAGTATTATACGGTCGGGCGTGCTCGACTGTACTTTTCTTTCTTGTTAATAAATAAGTTGAATACTTTGCTATAATGCACAATGAAATCGAATTTGTACATATAAGAATTAGGTTAACATATCACGTAGAACAGACTGATTGTTGAACAATTTTTTTTATTAAATTTCGCAAATTTGAACAAAAGTAAGAAAATAAACGAAGCGTTGAAAAAACTCGACCGTCACAGCTGACAATATCCCTCTTTCTCTCTCTCTCTCTCTCTTCAAATTAAAGCGTCAAGAAAGCGATGGGAGTGGACCGACTACCAGTTAAATTGCTTAAGGCTGGGCACTATTGTTAGGGTGCATGCATCAACACATATGTATGCTACTTATGGATAAAAAAGAAGTGTCCAGTAGTGTAAATGAATCTCGTGTTATTGATCTAGCAAGTAAGTTATTGTTTTCGGCAAATAAGTCCATTAAGTTATTGAAAGTGCATATTGTTTTAATTTTTTAGTGGCATATAATACGAGGGTCATGTGTGCCATGATCATGCCATGATCAATTAAGCAATGATCGGAGCGTATCAATGGAGCTTTTGGCCAAACAAATCCACAGTCGACCAGATCTTCGCATTGCGCCATATATTGAAGAAATCACATGGGAACCAAATCGGTATAGACAACAAGTTTGACGATTTTAAAGCTATTTTTGATAGATCATTGCGAAATCTCCTTTACGCTGTCATGGCTGAACTTCGTATTCATACAAAGTAAATATACGGTTTTGAAGAATATCTTTGAGCAACACAGTCAGCTCTGTCAAGAAAGGAAATGGCCCGTCCGAAACTTTAAATACCCAGCGGGGAGCTTCAGACAACGCGAATCGCTATCTTGTGTGCTCTTTAATCTTGCGTAATGGATGGACGTTCACAATGTTGGTAAATAAATCAATATAATTGATCGTACCAAGCATGATGTTATTGCCACTTTTGGAGTTGCTTATTTATGTAATCATCATAATGTTGGTCTTTCAGTAAATATGGGCAGTAAATATGGTGTACAGTAACAGAGAATTACGACGTCTTAACTCTCACATCTCTTCTAGAGATTATAGCTTTTAGTCAGAGAATAACTTTGTATTTCTGGAAACTACAGTGTCCAGTAACACTGATGTCAGCCTGAAGAACTATCGCAGAATTGTAGACAAATAAGTAACACATTCCTCTCTCGAAGGACAAAGGTGAAACTTTACAATACACACACTCACTCGTATGGAGGGAACAACTTCAGCTCGTTCGGTATTTGATGCGGTGGTTGGTGGACAACAATAATGTTGGGCATTACCAACATGAATCTCTCCTTTTTACAGGTCGACCGTCCCGGAACGCCCTAGGCCAATGTGGTCACCCAAGGCTATATAAACTAAGATATTTAAGCTGATCAAGAATATATGTATCTACTTTATGGATACTGCCACGCCTGAGCCTAGACCGTAAGCAGATTATATTTATTTAATATTGTTGCCACGCTCTCGCAAATAATAATGTAATAAACTATTTTCAAAACACCATTGCTTGGAAACTATTAAAGCTATCGTGACCAAAGTTGATCCGGATCTGTCGAAAATAACAAATATTTATGATGAGCGAAATTTTTGAAAACAAACAGATTGTTCAGCAGAATTTTGCAGTATAGTATTGTAAGTAAAAGTGGCAGACGAATTCTTTCATGAGAAAGTAATTAAACCAGACTGCTACACAAAGTTTTAACGAGCCACGAACACCTTTAACGTCGAATCGAAAAAATTAAATATGAAGACTTACCGTCACAATCCTTCTGATACTGACTCTCAATGTTTTCGTGTGCGGACCGTGCAATCCAGTTGTCTTCGCCGCAGTTTTGCACGTTGGAGTGATCATGCCTAGAATTCATGGTTTTCGCCGTACTGTAAAGTTTATTTATATTACTTTTTATTACTATTACTTTTATTACTATTCCAGAAAGAGTTATTGGAATCGATTTAAAACTCAACTTCACAAATATTATAATACTTGTTTTTTTCAAATGGGTAAATTCGTGTTCATAGTTAAATGTCGCTAAGTATAATAATACATATATTAGCTACCGAAGTTTAAAGAAAAGCCTGCTTTTAATGAAAATATTGATATTACTAAGCGTTTGTGATTACAAAAAAAAAAACAAGGAAGAAAGGTGTTTGAATTTAACGATGTTTAATTATTTACAAAGTAACAATCTGGCATCACAGTTTTGATTTTACCACATTTTGTAATGTTGACAGATAAATTAGTTCTAAAAGACAAGAAGTCAGTCGCTTAAGTTTGCTCGCGCCGATATGACATCACAAAAGTTTAGTGAATAAATTTATAAGCTATAATTTCCAAGAACAAACATTTGTATTTGATTTACTTGCACCATTGCATCTGTTAACCCAACAGGTTATGGGCCCAGATTACACTTGTGCAAATGGATAAAGACAATAAATTGTGTGATCAGCAAGCCGTGAAAAATGGCAGGAGCGTTCATTCGGATAGAGCCGCTAAACGCGGAAAATTACGATACGTGGAAATCGCAAATGTGACCTATTCTTGTCAAAAACGACTTGTGGCCATATGTGAACGGTACAAAAGCTTATCTGGAGAGTGACGCTGAACGGGCGGTATGGAAAGTGGAAGACAAAAAAGCACGCGCTGACGTTTTGTTGTCGATCAGCACGTCGGAGCTGGCACTGATAGAAAACTGTATTTCGGCAAGGGAATGTTGGCAGAAATTAAAAGACACATTTGAATCCAAAGAGCCGGTGAGGAAGGCAAGTCTGCTCAAACGTGTGGCGCTATACCGTTTGAATTAAAATAGTGATCCGCGTCAGCACATAAATGAGTTCCTTGATGCCGTGAAAAAACTGAAAGAATCGGTGTAACCATTGGCGACGACTTATTCGCGATTCTTTTTTTGTATAGTTTGCCTGATTCGTACGAGACATTTAGATGCGCAATTGAAACGCGGGATGCGCCAAGTCCCGATATTATTCGCGTAAAAATATTAGAGGAATCAGAAGCGCGTAAAAACAAAAATGAACGCGAAGAACAGAGTGCACTGTATGCTAATCGCCGAAAAGGCAACGGTAAAGACAAAATACGCACAAAAAGAAACAAGAAAATGTTTTTCTTGTGACAAAGTTGGACATCTCGCCAGAGATTGTCGAAATAAAAAGAGACAAAACGCGAAGAACGAGAAAAACGGTAAACAAGTGAACGAAGGCCAGAAGAACAAATAAGAAAGGCTACAGTCGATCGAGTCGACTGTAAAAGACCCCGTACTCCCACAGTAATGCGCATTTGTTTTTAATTTGAATTAAAATTTTATAACGAAATTAAAATTTAAATTTATATGTACATTTTGAATTGATATTTAAAAAAAATTAAATTAGCAATTCTCATTGCCAGCATTTGAACCTACGACCCTCAGGCAACGATTTCACATCTCGCCGCAACTCTACCATTCGCACCACGCGCTACTTTCAAGCATCTTTCGCTTTTATTCGCATTTACATGTTATACATACAAGTTAACACTCGTTTGAAATTATGTGTATGCACATATGCCTAGCACTGGTCGCCATCGCAGCGTCGCAGCGTCTGCGAGCACCGCTGACGTCACACAGGCGGCGAAATCGTAGCTAAATTACATAAACTTTCTAACGTTCCAGTTTGATATGATATTCCTCTTTACGAATAATTAATTACAAACACTGTACTATTTGACTGAATGTCTTAAATCCTGGTTTGAAGTTTAAAAGTTTTTTAGCTCATGTGAGAAAAGGGGGCATGGCAGCTCAAAATTTTGAATGACATTGCATTAAGGCTCTCTGTAGGAACCTGCATACCGGAATTGGTGTTCCTAAGTGCCATAGTTACTGAGATATTAACCTAAAACATAAATTTTTTCGAGGTGTGTCTGGTTTTTTACTCGTTGCGGGGGCGGTAAGGGTCGTGGCAAAAATTTTAAATAAACTTAACCTGCCTGACTTAATAACGGACTTTTATTATAAATTTGGTGGCTCTAGCTTTTGTAGTTTAAAAGATCCAGGTGTTCATACGGACGTACGGACAGACGGACATTGCTATATCGACTACGCTGTTGATGCTGATGAAGAATAAATGTACTTTATGGGGTCGGCCACGCCTCCTTCTGCCTGTTACGCACATTTCGCTTCTGACAAACCTAATAGACCCCTCTACTCTTTTTTAGAGTATGGGGTCTAAAAAGGAAGCTCTAATATAAGCGAACATGCGTTCAACACGGAAGAAAAAAGAAAAATGTGGTGCCTTGACAGTGGCTGTACTGCACATATGAGCTCAAATAAAGATGTGTTCGAAAAATTAAATGACAATATTGCTAAAGTTAACGGTGTCGGTGAAGTTAATATTGAGATAAAGGAAAAGGGGCAGAAAAATGAAATTTCTCTAAAAGAAGTTTTGTATGTATCGGATTTATGCCAAAATCTGTTGTTAGTATCAAAAATTACTGATAGAGGACACGAAGTGCATTTTCGCTAGAACGAAGAAGTTATTGTAAACAACAAAGAAGTATGGCTTCGAGCGAAAAGATATGGAAACTTATATTACTTGTACACAGAAGAGCATCAAGCCCACAATATAAATGAAACAAGAAAGAAAAGTACAGTCGAGCACGCCCGACCGTATAATACTCTCTGCATTTTAATCCCGATTAAATTATTTAAATCGGTATCGAGATATTACAATGTGCAGTACTTGCATTAAAACACCGTGAAACAAAAACAATCTAAGCAAAATCAAACATCTGTTTGTATGCGAATACACATACGTTTGACATTATATGTATGTATGTGTGTATTTGGCGCGGCCAGCATCTGCGGTCTGCGCTGACGCCACACAAGCAGAGAAAACGTTCGATCACGCTTGTATGTTTCTGTCTCGCTTGCACTCATACCTTGATATGGCGTTCAATTATCAATATTATAACTCTTCTAGTTTTCTTGTTTGTAGTCCGATTTCAATGCGTCTTTTAAGAATAGTTTGATATAGTTAGCCTCCACTCGAAGTATATAATAACAATGGTGTACTATATGAACAAATGTCTAAAAACGGAACAAAAGGTGAGAATTATTGTTTTGTATTGTGGGAAAAAAAGGGGCGTGGCAGTCCAAAATTTTAAATGTCAATGCATTTACACTGTCGCTAGGAACCTCCATACCAGAATTGGTGATCCTAGGTGCCATGGTTACTGAGATATTCGTCGAAAACAACGATTATTTCCGAGGTGTGTCCAGTTTTTTGCTCATTGTG
Source organism: Drosophila dunni (assembly GCA_018152125.1). NCBI lineage: Eukaryota > Metazoa > Arthropoda > Insecta > Diptera > Drosophilidae > Drosophila > Drosophila dunni. The sequence goes on along the minus strand of JAECXC010001574.1, from coordinate 19,979 downwards.
GACGAATGGGGCGTGTCATCGAAAAAGATTCTTGCATTGACTGACTAAATATGTGATCGATTGAGACCAAGCTCGAATTTGTAGCTCTTACCATCTCTGACATCTGTTTGTTCATACGGACAGACAGACAGACAGACGGACATGGCTATATCGACTCGGCTTGTGATCCTAATCAAGAATATATATACTTTATGGGGTCTGCCACGCCTCCTTCTGCCTGTTACATACTTTTGCACAAACCCAATATACTCTTGCAGAGAGTATAAAAATATTGTGAAATAGATATGTGGCTCCAACGTATGGGACATTTAAACGAATGTGATCTGAAGAGCATGTGGAAAGTAAATAAGGCATACGGTATGAACATGAAAGATGATGATAAGCTAACGGAGTGTGAAATCTGCATAAGCGAAAAACAAACAGCAAATCACTACAAGAGTGCGACAGAAAAAAGATCGAAACAAAAATTGCAAAATTTTTCTCAGCGACGCACAATGGGGCAGCCGGCCGAAAAACGTGGCAAAAATCATTTTTGTGATGGTAGCGTGCGACAAAAATAAAAATTGTGTTTGGTTAAAAAATGATCATGGGTGATAAATGGAAATTGGTTGAAAATTGTGGGTGGTAGAGCCCCTCAAAGTTGACCTATTTCCTGAAATGTGCCAAAAAGCATAAATTTTCGGCGCAAAGTATCAACTTTGAAATTGAATTTTGGGCGAAATAATCGATTAATCTTAAAGTAGTTATTTTTCTATTCAAATATAATTAATTCTGCATTAAATTCAGCAAAAAATTTTAATTTTCGTTTTATAACTGAATATTCCAAAAAAGTTTAATTTTTAATTTTAATTTAATTTAACATGGACATTACTTCTAATGTTCACCGATGTTCACAAGGAAACTATATACATATGAAAGAATGAACCTTCTTCTAATATGCTTATATAATTTCCTTTGCCCTAGTTTGCCCGTATAGAATTAAAAGTCATAAAACTAACCCAACCTCGAGCTAAAAATGCGCGGCTCAGGTATAGAAGAAGAAGAGCGCAGGCAAATTTAAAATTTCCTGAATGGGAATTTTATTAAAAAATATTGCGTAAAAATCATTTGATAAATTATACCTGAGTTATTTGAATTTAATAAATACTATTTTTTTGGTTTTTACCAGTCTAGAAATATTTTGGCTACCGATAACTAAATAAATTGTTCTCTTTAGATTTTCAAGTTTGGATGATTCCATGAGGGAGGAACACATCAACGAGATAACTTATCTGAATTTTTAATATAAGTACACTGATTTTATTTGTTGTAGAGAGCTTATTCTATTAATTTGGACTTATCTTAATGAGTTTAGATTTAGAAAGAATGTTGACTTTGTTAGCATTCAAGTAGCATCTTCAAATCCACGTATTTCCAAAGAATTTGAAAGATTATAGTTACAGTTCCAAAATATTAAGTTTATTATATATTACAACAAATTTTTGTGTTCATTTTGATGAAAATTGGGCACCAAAAAAAATTTAAAATATAACCTCAAAATAATTCAACCAAAAATGTTACTAGCAAAATTAAGTAAATTAGAAAAGATAAATAATAAAAACTCATTGATAGTTATATAAATGTTAAAACAATATTAAAAATATTACTTTGTGATAAAAAAAAGTATTTTAAATTTTTATTTTTTACGTCTAATATAGGCAGAAACATTAGTTAACTTTGACCTTAAATTTTGAAGCACCCTGTTTACCGATCACCCTGTTCAGACATTCATTCTAAAGCTTAATAAGTTATCTATTAAATGTTTTTCAATTTGTTTAAATACCTCCTTTGGTTCAAAAGATATGATTTTTGCAAAATTTTTCGGCCCGCTGCCCCACTGTGCGACGTGTATGGTCCAATGCGTACTTAATCAATGAGTGGATCAAAATACTTCGTCACCTTTATAGATGATTACTCTTGGTATGGTACTGTATACTTCTCTTTGATGTGTTTCTCCCTCATGGAATCATCCAAACTTGAAAATCTTTTTTTGTTCCTAAAAAGAACAATTTATTTAGTTATCGATAGCCAAAATGTTTCTAGACTGGTAAAAACCAAAAAAATAGTATTTATCAAATTCAGGTATAATTTATCAAAAGATTTTACGCAATATTTTTAATAAAATTCCCATTCAGGAAACTTAAATATTTGCCTGCGCTCTTCTTCTTCCATACCTGAGCCGCGAATTTTTAGCTCGAGGTTGGGTTAGTTTTATGACTTTTTATTCTAAACGGGCAAACTAGGGCAAAGGAAATTATATAAGCATATTAGAAAAAGGTTCATTCTTTCATATGTATATAGTTATCTCGTGAACATCGGTGAAAATTAGAAGTAATGTCCATGTTAAATTAAATTAAAATTAAAAATTAAACTTTTTGGAATATTCAGTAATAAAACGAAAATTAAAATTTTTGCTGAATTTAATGCAGAATTAATTATATTTGAATAGAAAAATAACTACTTTAAGATTGATCGATTATTTCGACCAAATTCAATTTCAAAGTTGATACTTTGCGCCGAAAATTTATGCATCTCCCAAAAGTAGTTAAAACAAGGAGAAAAAAAGGAATTGTTAGGATAAGCTTTAATTACTGAGATTATTGAATTGTCCAGTAGTGTACGCACTAAAACTGTTATACTTAAGCTAGCATGTAAGTTTGATTTGTATTCGGCAATGCAGATGTCGCGAGAGGCAGGCCAGTTGTAATATTCGTCTCGCTGTAACCACACACACGCTGCCAAGCCTTTCCGCGATTGCCTGTCCAACAATAAATTGTATTGTTTAAGAACTTGCAATTTGTTCTTTGTTTAAAGTAGTTTACGATTTTTCATTGGCGCCCGAGCAGGGACTTTCAATCGCGTTCGTTGGTCTATAAGACATTTCTAGGCTTGGTTGGCGGTGTGTGTGGGTATCGTTACACTTGTTGTTGGATTTCCCTGGAGCTGTTGACTTCTTTGGAGCTTTGGATTTTAAACAACCAGGAGTTGAAGACACCCATCTTGGAGATAGTCCCAGAATTGAGTCCAAGAGCGATTCTTCTGATCAGGTAACAGTGCCCAAACGAGTCAGTGCATAGTAGAATAGAAAGTGCAAGCGTAGAAGCGGCGCATAATACATATTCGTGAACGTACATAGAAAAGTACTGCTCCATTTGATGCACAATAAAGACATTGCGTTTCGGCACTGATATACATATACTTGTGATATATTGAAAGGCTATTTGACGCAAAACACACAAATCGAATCAAATAAATATACATAAATAAAACAAAACACTTAACTAGTGCAAATATATTTGTTATATTTATTTCGCATATAAACGTTAGCCGTCCTCTTTGATTTCGCTATTCGCCAATCTACATATTTCGGTGGTGGGTTTTTTGACCTTTGTTCTTTGCACATAATTTGCACATAAGTAAAGCGCAGTTCGCGTTTACATACATACATACAGCTGTTGGAGTTGGCTTGCGGTAGTTAGCTTGTATTTTGTTATTGCTTACTTTGCTTCTGCTTTGCTTTGTTTGTGTCGCGCTAGCAAACATACAAACGTACGCTGATTAACTGCAAGCCCTTTAGTTGTTGTTGGTAGATCGCATCGTTTGTCTACCTGCGCATGCGCTGTTGTTGTTTTTACGCAGTGTGCAGTCGAATAGTCGGAATATCGCTAATCAGCTGGTTATTGTTTGCGCTGGTGCGTTTGCGTAGATTGTTCTTTTGTTTTGGTTGTCAGCGCTTATCTGCATACGCTTGCGTTTAACTAGTTGTTGTTAGCTCTGCTATTCGAGAAGTGTAGTTAGCCAGCTGATTGTCATTACTCTTCGATTCGTTTATATTGAACAGCTACTGTCTTTGTGACAGTACACTTAAGTGCATTCGAATAGAGCCAACGTTTAATAAGTCAATATGGCACACAAAGTAGATTACAATGAGACTGTAGTGGATGTCGACGAAACTTGCCTTAGTGCTCGTTTAAGTCAACTATTTGTTAAATTGGAGAAAGTAGAGAGCGACATAGAGCGCCAGAGGAGTTCACTCATTAATAAAATGGTGACTCCAAGTAAATTTGAGATTCAGTGCCGGCTTGATATATTAAATTCGTACATTTCCAAAGCTATGGATCTGCAGTCAGAGATCGATGCAATAGATCCTGACAATACTAGCCGCTCAATGCTTGAGGAAACTTGCATTCTTGCACGGTCATCATATATGGCTGCTCTTAGCAAATTTGAAGTTGTTGACCGTGCTCCAGTTTCTCACCACTCTCACCTGCCCAAGCTAAAGCTGCCCAAATTCAGTGGCAAGCACTCAGAATACAGACAATTCATCGGTCTGTTTAGTAGTTTAGTTGATTCGGATCGCTCGCTGTCAAATATTGAAAAATTCAACCATTTGATATCGTGCTTATCAGATGAGGCGTTAGGCACCATCAGAGCCTTCCAGGTATCTGATGCAAATTACCCAAAGGCGTTGGAGAGTTTGAGTCGAGTATACGACAACAAGTGCCTTATCTTCTTCGATACTCTTGCTCAGTTGTTCGACATTGAACCGATGTCCAAGCCATCAGCAGTTGGAATTCGCACAATGGTTGACTCGGTATCGGCCATTTTTGATTCGCTAATGTCGGTTGGGAATGAGGAGGATTTCGCTAACGCAATTTTAATCCATTTAGTTATGTCAAAGGTGGATCCTCATACGAAGTCGAAGTATGAGGAGCAACTTGACTATAACACATTGCCGAAATGGGCCGATTGCGTTGTGGCTTTGAACAGGCGATATCAGCACTTATCTGCTGAAGAAAGTTCAAAGTCCCGGATGAAGCAGAAATCCGACAAAGAACATACAAGAAAGTCGTCATTTGCATGCACGACTGTCGAGAAAGAAGTGGAACCCAAGTGCAACTTTTGCAGTGCCAACCATGTGATTGGAAACTGCCAAGGGTTCGCAGATTTGCCAGTTGACGAAAGATTTAATTTCGCAAAATCCAGTCAACTTTGTATAAATTGTCTACATTCGGGACACAGAGTGTCCAACTGTACTGCGTCGAAGTGTAGAGTTTGTTCTCGTCCTCACAACACTCTCCTTCACAAATACGCACTCATAGAAACATCACAGGCTTCTGCTCATCCTGCCCATGTTGATCATTATGCTAGCGAAACCGATCAGGTTATCCTGGCAACGGCTGTTGTCAAAGTTCAAGACAGTTTCGGTAAGAATCGAAACGCTAGAGTCTTGTTGGATTCAGGATCACAGGTTAACTTCATGACGGAAGACCTCGCTGAAGCCTTACGCCTTCAACGTAAAAACAAATGCTTAACCGTCAAGTCGGTTGGACAGTCGAGATTGACTGCAAAAGGCAAAGTCTCGACAATAGTTTCGTCTCGTGTATCGCGACATCAGTTCAGCGCCGAGTTTTGGGTGCTGAAATCGATTTGTAGCAGGCAGCCAGATTGTGATCTTCCCATCAATAGGTGGAAGATCCCAGCAAATGTTGAACTGGCTGACCCTGAGTTCCACAAACCCCAGAAAATAGATATACTTCTGGGAGCCGACTCCTTTTTTGAAATGCTTCGTAACGGACAAATTCGATTGGCGAATGGTGGTCCGTTACTACAAAGGACGTTGTTTGGTTGGGTGGCATCAGGGCGGTGCAAGAAAATGCTTACCAAAAGCCCAATGTGTTGCTCCGTGATGCGACATAGAAAAGATGTTCGTCTTGAAGACAGTGCAGATCGACACTGTGAGGTCGAAGTTGTCCCGGAGAAAAGTGCTTCGGCAAATTCCTCTGCGGAGCACATTGTTTGCAAACAAAGCTCTCGGGACAGCGTTCAAGAATTGACGGCTGGACATTTTGGTGTCAATTTATCAGTCACGACTGATCCCAAAGTGCTGGGGTCGTCACAAATTGTCAAAAGACATGTTGTTCCCATGACCTTGGAACTCGAGGATGTATATGTGAGTTTCATGAACGTAAATCTTGACCTTGGTCGCATGTTCATAGATACAGAAGTTCCACCAGGACCACGTAACACTTTTCCACACCAGTGCGTCCTGAGACCTGAAAGCAATTCCACCAAACTTCGAGTAGCAGTGGACGTGTCGTGTAAGAAAACGTCGTCATACTCTCTTAAGGAATTACTGGTGGGACCTGCGATTCAGAGGGATCAACTTGGTTCATTTCGTAGGTTCCGTCTGAACCGACCTGCCCTCACGGCAGATATTAAAACGGGCAAAGTTCAATTGGCAAAATGGTTGTCGAACCATTATAACGTATTAGAAGAAGGTGGAAATGAGAAACTTTGGATTTCCAATGATGCCGATTCGACAAGAACGCTTGGCATGAGGTGGACCCCAAGGTTGGATACTTTTCGGTATCACTTGGTTGGTAGTTTCGCCAAATTAAGTTCCACCAAGCGCAAAACATTGTCAGAATCTTTCGCGTATATGTTAGCCCAAATATACGCGTTGGACCGATGTCGAATCGAGAGTGCGAGGAATGATTCAGAATCCGCACTACATTGTGTAAAAACTTCCCCTTCAATACTAGCAACATTTGTAGCCAATCGAGTTGCAGGCCTCGAAGAGACGGCCAATAATGTATCTTGGAGACATGGACCAACATCATCAAATCCAGTCGATTTGTGGTCAAGAAGGTGTACCGTTCAGAAACTCGATCAGTTCGTTCGGCCTCGTTGCAAGGCAAAAAGACAATGGCCTCAAGCGTTCAAAGAATACTCGGTACTCGTTTGCCTATCTAGCTTAGTAAGATTGCAATCGCTGACTATATGCAATCAAAAGTCGGACGATTTTGAAAGACGAATCTCTTTGATGCATCTAGGTATAGAGTTGTGCGGTGCCACAGATGCGCTGAGGAAAATAAGAGGACGAGCTCCGCCAATAGTGTATACAGCGGTGTTCGTGTGTTTTGCATCAAATGCTGTTCATATTGTATTTACAGCACGATCCACTAAACCTCTCATTTTAACAGCGTACATCTTATTCGCTCGACGTGGCACGCGATACTTGGAGAAGGAGCCACATGTTCGTGAGGAGCCTGGTGAAGGAGTTCCAGGACTCATCCCGAAGGAAGCAAAGCTGCCTTCAGTTCTCCGCGGAAGGAAGATGGAGTGGAGGCTTATCTCAAAGAGGCCCTCTCGTCGGAGGACTGGACATGCGGCAGATCAGCCGGCGGCCGGCGCTAATGCTACCAGGGCTACCAAGGGATTGAAGGCGATCCCTTCAAGGTGGCCGGAATGTTGGATCATGATAGTAGTTAAAACAAGGAGAAAAAAGGAATTGTTAGGATAAGCTTTAATTACTGAGATTATTGAATTGTCCAGTAGTGTAGGCACTAAAACTGTTATACTTAAGCTAGCATGTAAGTTTGATTTGTATTCGGCAATGCAGATGTCGCGAGAGGCAGGCCAGTTGCAATATTCGTCTCGCTGTAACCACACACACGCTGCCAAGCCTTTCCGCGATTGCCTGTCCAACAATAAATTGTATTGTTTAAGAACTTGCAATTTGTTCTTTGTTTAAAGTAGTTTACGATTTTTGGTCCCTGCTCAATGTAAAATCGAGAACTACTTTAAAGTAATAACAAATTGCACGTTCGTGAAATAATACAATTTATTGTTGGACAATCAAAACGCGGAGAGACTGGCAGCGTGCGTGCGGTGTTTTCGATATGCAAATTACAACTGACTCGTCGCTGCCGCCAGCATCACTCCCGAATGCAGGTTTGAGCTTACAGACTAGCTTACAGTATAAGAGAATTCATTTTTACTTAACGCTATCAACTCATTTTTGTCTCTTAACTAATACTTAACTAACATTTCATTATGGTCTTATACTAACTTATGCTATGATCTAACACCGGCCACCTTGAAGGGATCGCCTTCAATCCACTGGTAGCCGTGCCATCTTCGCAATTGGGCGCTTGATCAGGCCCATGTTGGTCTTAATGCCGACGACCCTGACCCGCCCGTCGCCTCCTGGAGTTACCTCCACGACTCTGCCTGTCGCCCACCGCTGGGGGGGCGTGTTGTCCTCGTGTACCACGACGAGATCCCCCACTGTGACGTTGTCGTGTGCCTCCTTCCACTTCCCTCGCTGCTGCAGACTGTGGACGTAGTCTTTCGACCACGCTTGCCAGAAGCGCTGTCTGAGCTTGGACAGCAACTGCCACCTGTGACAGAACGAAATGCCGCTGTCTGGTCTCTCCCGCTCGAATCCTTGCGGCAGCGAACGAAGCGGCTGTCCTATGAGGAAGTGGCCTGGGGTGAGTGCCTCTCCGTCGCTGGGATCGCTGCTTAGCGGTGTTAGAGGCCTGGAATTGAGGATGGCCTCCACGTCTGCCAGGTGCCCTCGGACCTCGCTCTCCGTCAACGACGCGCTGCCTATTTGCCGCACGAGGAGGTGCTTGGCTGACTTCACCGCCGCCTCCCACAGTCCTCCGAAGTGCGGCGCTCTCGGAGGAATGAACCTCCACTCCATCCCTCGTTCCGCTGCGTATAGCTGAAGCCTGCTTTGCTGGTGGTTGAACGCGTCTTGAAACTCCCTCAGCTGGTTGTTCGTCCCCACGAAATTCGTCGCATTGTCCGAGTATAGCCGGACGGGTATGCCACGTCGCGCGATGAAGCTGTTTATTGTACATAAAAATGAGTTAGTAGACAAGTCTGCTACAAGCTCCAAATGAACAGCCTTCGAAGCAAAACAAACGAACACGGCAATATACATTTTAATTGGGGCTCGTCCTCTAATCCTCAGCGAGACGTTAACTGGAATGTATATTGCCGTGTTCGGCATGAGAAATCGTAAACTACTTTAAACAAAGAACAAATTGCAAGTTCTTAAACAATACAATTTATTGTTGGACAGGCAATCGCGGAAAGGCTTGGCAGCGTGTGTGTGGTTACAGCGAGACGAATATTACAACTGGCCTGCCGCTCGCGACAGCTGCATTGCCGAATACAAATCAAACTTATATGCTAGCTTAAGTATAAGAGTTTTTATGCGTATATTACTGGACAATTCAATAATCTCAGTAATTAAAGCTTATCCTAACAATTCAAATTTTCTCCTTTTTCTAACTACTATCATGATTCAACATTCCGGCCACCTTGAAGGGATCGCCTTCAATCCCTTGGTAGCCCTGGTAGCATTAGCGCCGGCCGCCGGCTGATCTGCCGCATGTCCAGTCCTCCGACGAGAGGGCCGCTTTGAGATGAGGCTCCACTCCCTCTTCCTTCCGCGGAGAACTGAAGGCTGCTTTGGTTCCTTCGAAATGAGTCCTGGAACTCCTTCACCAGGCTCCTCACGATAATGTGGCTCCTTCTCCAAGTATCGCGTGCCACGTCGAGCGAATAAGATGTACGCTGTTAAAATGAGAGGTTTAATGGATCTTGCTGTAAACTCAATATGAACAGCATTTGATGCAAAACACACGAACACCGCTGTATACACTTTTGGCGGGGCTCGTCCTCTTATCTTTACCAGCACATCTGTCGCACCGCACAACTCTGTACCTACATGAATCAAAGAGATTCGTCTTCCTAAGTCGTCCGACTTTTGACTATATATAGTCAGCGATTTCAATCTTGACAAACTCTCTAAGCAAACGAGTACCGAGTATTCATTTATCCCTCGAGGCCATTGTCTATTTTCCTTGCAACGAAGCCGAACGAATTGATCGAGTTTCTGAACGCCACACCATCTTGACGACAAATCGGCTGGATTTGATGATGTTGGTCCATGTTTCCAAGATACCTTTTTGGCCATCTCTTTGTGACCTGCAACTTGATTGGCTACAAATGTTGCTAGTATTGAAGGGGAAGTTTTTAAACAATGTAGTGCGGTTTCCGAATCATTCGAGAAACTCGCACTCTCGATTCGACATCGGTCCAACGCGGATATTTGGGCTAAAATATACGCGAAAGATTCTAGTAATGTTTTTCGCTTGGTGGGACTTAGTTTGGCCAAGCTACCAACCAAGTGATACCGAAAAGTATCCAAACTTGGTGTCCACCTTATGCCAAGCGTTTTAGTCGAATCGGCATCATTGGAAATCCGAAGTTTCTCATTTCCGCCTTCATCTAATACGTTATAATGGTTTGAAAACCATTTTGCCAATTTAAACTTGCCCGATTTGATATCTGCCGTGAGGGCAGGTCGGTTCAGACGGAACCTAAAAAATGAACAAATTAGATCCCTCTGAATAGCAGGTCCTACCACTACTACTCCAATTTTAGTGGAACTGCTATCAGGTCTCAGGACGCACTGGTGTGTAAGGGTGTAATGTGGTCCTGGTGGAACTTCTGTATCTATGAAAACCATTCGACCAAATTCAAGATACCTGTTCATGAAACTCGAATATACATTATGAACTTCCAACTTCATGGAAAGTACATATGCCTTTGCAACTTTTGATGATCCCATTACTTTGGGATCAATCATGCAAGTCAAATTGACACCAAAGTGTCCAATCGGCAATTTACGAACTCTGTCCCGAGAGCTTTGTTTGCAAATGATGTGCTCCGCAGAATAATTTGCCGAAACACTTTTCTCCGGGACAGCTTCAACCTCACAGTGTCGATCTACACTGTCTTCAACACGAGCATCTTTTCTATGTTGCATCACTGAGCAACATATTGGGCTTTTGGTAAGCATTTTCTTGCACCGCCCTGATGCCACCCAACCAAACAACGTCCTTTGTAGTAACGGACCACCCTTCGCCAATCGAATTTGTCCGTTACAAAGCATTTCAAAAAAGGAGTCGGCTCCCAGAAGTATATCTATTTTCTGGGGTTTGTGAAACTCAGGGTCAGCCAGTTCGACATTTGCTGGGATCTTCCACCTATTGATGGGAAGATCACAATCTGGCTGCTTTACAAATCGATTTCAGCACCCAAAACTCGGCGCTGAACTGATGTCTCGATACACGAGACGAAACTATAGTCGATACTTCGCTTTTTGCACTTAAACTTGACTGTCCTACCGACTTGACGGTCAAGCACTTGTTTTTGCGTTGAAGGCGCAAGGCATGAGCGAGGTCTTCTGTCATGAAGTTCACTTGAGACCCTGAATCCAACAAGGCTCTAGCGTTTCGTTCCTGACCGAATCTGTCTCGAACTGTAACGACTGCGGTCGCAAGGATTACTTGATCGATTTCGCTAGCAACATGATCTACATGGGCAGGATGAGCAGAGGCTTGTGATTTGTCAACGAGCGCGTATTTGTGCAGGAGAGTATTGTGTGGGTGAGAACATACTCTACACTTTGACGCAGAGCAGTTGGACACCCTGTGTCCCGAATGTAAGCAATTTATACACAGTTGACTGGATTTCACGAAAGTGAATCTTTCGTCAACTGGCAATGCTGAACCCACCCTCTGGCAGTTTCCAATCATATGATTGGCACTGCAAAAGTTGCATTTAGGTTCCACATTTTTCTCCACATTCGGGCATGCAACTGACGATTTTCTTGCATGTTCCTTGTCGGATTTCTGCTTCATCCTGGACTTTGAACTTTCTTCAGCCGATAAGTGCTGATATCGCCTGTTCAAAGCCACAACGCAATCGGCCCATTTCGGCAATGTATTATAGTCAAGTTGCTCCTCATACTTCGACTTCGTATGAGGATCCACCTTTGACATAACTATATGGATTAAAATTGCGTTAGCGAAATCCTCCTCATTCCCAACCGACATTAGCGAATCAAAAATGGCCGATACCGAGTCAACCATTGTGCGAATTCCAACTGCTGATGGCTTGGACATCGGCTCAATGTCGAACAACTGGGCGAGAGTGTCAAAAAAGATAAGGCATTTGTTATCGTAAACTCGACTCAGACTTTCTAATGCCTTCGGGTAATTCGCATCAGATACCTGATATGCCTTTATTGTTCCCAAAGCCTCGTCTGATAGACATGATATCAAGTAATTGAATTTTTCAATATTTGATAATGAACTGTCAGAGTCTACCAAACTTTCAAACAGACCAATAAACTGTTTGTACTCCGAATGCTTACCGCTGAAACTAGGCAACTTAAGTTTAGGCAAATGAGAATGGTGAGACATTGGAGCACGGTCAACAACTTCAAATTTGCTAAGAGCAGCCATATATGATGACCGTGCAAGAATGCAAGTTTCCTCAAGCATTGAGCGGCTAGTATTGTCAGGATCTATTGCATCGATCTCTGACTGCAGATCCATAGCTTTGGAAATATACGAATTTAATATATCTAGCCGGCACTGAATCTCAAATTTACTTGGAGTCACCATTTTATTAATGAGTGAACTCCTCTGGCGCTCTATGTCGCTCTCTACTTTCTCCAATTTAACAAATAATTGACTTAAACGAGCACTAAGGCAAGCTTCGTCAACATCAATTACAGTCTCATTATAATCTACTTTGTGTGCCATATTGACTAATTAAAGTTGGCCCTATTCGAATGCACTTAAGTGTACTGTCACAAAGACAGTAGCTGTTCAATATAATTTAAGATGTAAAACGAATCGAAGAGTCGCTGACAACAAAAACAAAGTAATAATCTACCCAAACGCACCAGCTGATTAGCGATATTCAAACTATTCGACTGCACACTGCGTAAAAACAACAACAGCGCATGCGCAGGTAGACAAACGATGCGATCTACCAACAACAACAGCGCATGCGTAGGCAATGATGCGATCTACCAACAACAACTAAAGGGCTTGCAGTTACTCAGCGTACGTTTGTATGTTTGCTAGCGCGACACAAACAAAGCAAAGCAGAGGCAAAATAAGCAATAACAAAATACAAGCTAACTACCGCAAGCCAACTCAAACAGCTGTATGTATGTATGTAAACGCGAACTGCGCTTTACTTATGTGCAAATTATGTGCAAAGAACAAAGGTCAGAAAACCCACCACCGAAATATGTATGTAGATTGGCGAATAGCGAAATCAAAGAGGAACGGCTAACGTTGATATGCGAAATAAATATAACAAATATATTTGCACTAGTTAAGTGTTTTGTTTTTGTGTATATTTTTTTTTTACATTTGTTTAATTCAATTTGTGTGTTTTGCTTCAAATTGCTTTTCAATAAATCACAAATATATCAGTGCCGAAACGCAGTATCTCTAATGTGCAACAAATGGAGCAGTACTTTTATGTACGTTCGAACGTGTAATGTGCAGCTTATATGCTTGCACTTTCTATATTCTCCTGCACTGACTCGTTTGGGCACTGTTACCTGATCAGAAGAGTCGCTCTTGGACTCAATTCTGGGATTATCTCCAAGATGGGCGTCTTCGACTCCTGGCTGTTCGAATCCAAAATTCCACAAAAGTTAACAGCTCCAGGGCAATCCAGCAACAACAATCGAAACCCACACACACCGCCAACCAAGCCTAGAAATGTCTTATAGACCAACGAACGCGATTGAAAGTCCCTGCTCGGGCGCCAATGAAAAATCGTAAACTACTTTAAATAAAGAACAAATTGCAAGTTCTTAAACAGTACAATTTATTGTTGGACAGGCAATCGCGGAAAGGCTTGGCAGCGTGTGTGTGGTTTAAGCGAGGCAAAAATACGAACAGGCCTGCCGCTCGCGACAGCTGCATTGCCGAATACAAATCAAACTTACATGCTAGCTTAAGTATAAGAGTTTTTATGCGTATATTACTGGACAATTCAATAATCTCAGTAATTAAAGCTTATCCTAACAATTCATTTATTCTCCTTGTTCTAACTACTATCATGATCCAACAAATAGTAAAAAGCGTTTTATTCAGGGAACTTAAAAACATTTAAGAAAAGGATCCAGGCTTTGAAACAAGATTTAGCGAAAAAAAGTAACGTTTAAGCCTATGGCTGATTGGTATATTTGGGCCAAACGCAAGTTGATAAACTAAGTCATTTGGGTGGCAATAGTGGCGTGTATTTTGATTTGAGGCAGCTTCATTAATTATTGTCAGAATCGTCTTCATTTTTAGATCTTTCCGAATGTCCGCATTGCGCGCAAGTGAGTAACCTCCAATTATTTTACGTACGACTTTACCTTCTATCGCTTGAACTTTTTTTAAATGACATGCAGTAGCAATACCCCACACTGAAATGTCATATTTCCAAATGGGCTGGATCAACGCTTTGTAAAGTAGCATCTTAAAATCTAGTTTAAATTTTGAAGATTTTCTTATTAACCAATCTCTTTTTTTCATGCGAGTATTAATGGTACCATTAATTTTTTTGACATGATCTTTAAACGTAAGTCCTTTATACAAAACTAGTCCCAAGTATTTAACACTGTTGACTCTTTTAATGGAAACTCCATTCAAAAGGATGTTGGGACAAACTTTAGCTCTTTTGGTGAATGTTATTTGAACTATCTTGTTTATTGAGATTTTGATATTTCATTTTTTAGTCCATGAGTCAAAGTTGTTAAAAAATTTTTGGAGTCTGCGGCTTGCTTGTAAAGGTGAAGAGCTAAAACATAAAGCGGCAGTATCATCAGCATAAGTTGCAACAAAATCACTTTCTCTCAACAGGATAGGCATGTCATGAGTAAAAATGTTATACGATGTAGGACTTAGTACGCTGCCTTGTGGAACACCAGGACTTATCATTTTCTCTGAAAACATTACACCATTTACGTCTACAACAAAAGATCAGCCCAAAGGCCATAATTTAAGTAAATTGTAAATAGGAGCACATGCAAACCGTTTTAGTTTAAATAAAAGTCCTTCATGCCAAACTCTATCAACGCCTGTTCGAAAACGACAGCTGCGCCATGTAACTTGTCATTAACACCTTTGAGTATATTGACAACAACACGAGGGAGTTGCTCCGTGGTTCCATGAAGAGGGCGAAAGCCAAATTGAAAATTGGGTATAATTTCAAACTCTTCCAACTCAGTTTGAACTTTTTCAGAATCAGTCTTTCAAAAACCTTACCAAAAATAGGAAGAAGACTAATAGGTCTGTAGGAATTTGTTAAGTTTGCTGGGTTATCAGGTTTAAGCAGCATAGAAACAATTTTGCAGATTTTCGAAAAATATCCCAGTTTAAAAGAAGAGTTGTTAATATTTTTAGTAGATTTATACCGCTATCAGGCAAACTTTTTAGAACCTTCCCCCAATTCCGTCAAAACCAGGAGCTTTTCGAGGTTTCAAAGCCTTAATTTCCATCAAAAGGTCACTTCTTGAAAAAGGCAAATTTTCAATGTTATAAGTAGCTTCACGTTGAAGTTCCTCTCTAACGATATTAGTAAAATTCTCAGTAGAAAAATTAAATGGTTTGAAACGATTCATCAAATCAGAAGAGAAGAGAAGCTCGTAATTTGACCTGCACCAGCCGTTATCTCCCTGAAGATTCTTAAATTAAATTTACCCTATATAGCTAAGTTGGTGATCGAAATTGGCAACCCGGCTGGTGATTTTTGCAACGTTATTGATATCTGGTGATGTCTGCATTCCAATGAATTTGCCAACGGTCAGGTTACTGACTTCTGAACTGCAGACTGCTGAGTCGATGTTTTCCAGGTTATTGCAGCGGTTCTTGACCGCTGCTTGGATTTCAAAACAAGAATTGTTTCACAATGTCTCCTGTTAACTTATACTAACAATTCATTATTTAACTTATGCTTACTATCAATGCTTAAGCTCCAACAGCAGCATATCTTCTATTCATGCATTCCAGTTCAGTTTTCTATCTAGATAAACAACAAGATACTTGGCTTTATTGAGAGTTTTAGGAGGATGTTAGTTGACACATCAGCCACACAGTAGATCACCGGCCGGGAGTATGTTAAGTGGCCACGCTGGCTTCTTTGTAAAGAGAGATACGCAGACCGCTGTAGGGAACCCAAACAGAGATCAACACCATCTGACCATATAACCATATGGTGTAAACTGATGTATAAATAACTGGCTCAAAGTGCTATGTATTTCAAAACCCTCTGGTCTTACTCAAAGTGTAAGAACGGAAAACTCACTGACAAGTGAACAGAGGAATTTGAAACATATTCGTAAAAAAAACCAATTCAATCTTGTTACACCACGGTAATAATTAGTGGCCCAGGTTAATTGGAAGGGCAGCGAATCACCCATCCGATCGCTAAGAGTCTGTGGAAATTTACCAGAGAATTTGATCACAACGTCGTCTGCATAGGTGACAACTCAGCATCCCCCGCCATTCAGTAAGCGGAAAAGACCGCTAACTGCCACGTTCCAACAAAGAGGGGATATAGGGAATGGGACGTGTTTTACATCGCTTCAAATTCTTTTCAAGTTTTCCTCGCTTAAACACTTAAATTTGTTTGATATTTCTGGCTTAATCCCTTTGCAATATCCAGTGATACACCGGTTGTGTTGAAGCATTGTATTAATAAGCTATAAAGTCAATTTAAAATAACTTGTGTTCAAAGGCAAGCACAATTCTTGCTGTTCCTTCTACGGAAGTTACAACAGTGTCCGATAAAAAGACTCTTGTTGGTGTTCCACCAAAAAATAAAATATTTGTTTCCAGGCTTGCCCTGATATCACATCAGATGATGTAAACGCTTTTATTCAGGCCAAATCAGATGACATTACGATCGAAACATTTAAAAATCGAAAAATGTCCTCATTTAAAGTAAGTGTTCTTGCCAAATATTTCAGCACAATCTGTTGTAAGGAGTTTTGGCCGGGCCACCTAATAATAAAAGACTATACAGCGAAGAAACAAAATCAGACTCCGATTTCATTGCCTTCTAATCCTGTACCATCCTTTGATACCGAAAAAAACCAACTTCCTTCTTCTCATCAGACTACCTTTATTTAAACAGTCTGTCATTTCAATTTTATGTCGAAAGATCGTACATCTCGCCGTGGTGGTGGTGTACTGATTGCAGTCGATGTAAGTTTATCCTCGGAAGAAGTAATTACCGATGGCTCTTTGGATATTGAATTTGTTGCTATTAAGTTATGCCTAAATAACACAAGTGTATTCATTACTTGCTCCTATATTTATCCTTCATCAGACTCTTCCCTTTATTTAATGCACAGTTCAGCTGTTAAATCAGTTTCCTCTAAGCTATCCGATTGTGATTTTCTTGTACTACATTGATTTCGTATCCTGACTCTGGCGTATTGACCCCTACGAGTCACCGCGATTTTTTTGATCGTTTGCTTGGAATTTCCATTTTTTAGATCAATGCTATCCCAAAATCTTTAAATAGAATGCTCGATCTGATTTTTGTTTTGGATCCAACCTGCTTTCTGTCTCCCGTACCACACCTGTATCCATTCCTGATGATCCTTATCACTCGTGGAAGTGTTGATTGATTAAAAATGTACATATAATTTTAGTTTATACATTTCATTTGAAAATTTTAATTCCAATTAAATATAAATGCGCACATCTATGAGAGTACGGGGTCTTTTACAGTCGGCTCGATCGACTGTAGCCTTTCTTATTTGTTTAAATTTAAACCTTTTTTTTTAAATTTATATTTTAAAGTATAAATAACTCAGCTTCCTCTATTTCTATGTTTGTATGTAAAATGTGAACTACTATGACTTCGGGGTTTTGTACTGTCGACTCGCCCGACTATAGCCTTTCTTACTTGTTCAGATCAATGCTATATCAAAATCTTTAAATAGAATGCTCGATCTGATTTTTGTTTTGGATCCAACCTGCCAAACGTACCACACCCTTATAACATCCTGAGGATCCTTATTACCCGTTTTGGAAGTGTTGATTGATCTGTACCAGAAGAATATCTACTAAGTGATGTCGTCAGATTTGAAAAGACGATTTTAAAAAATTAAATAATCAAAAAAATTCACTGACAGGATTCGAGCCAAACAAACGCAACCATACCAGCTTCACAAATTAAAAATCTATATTAAAATTTTGTAATCTATATTAAAAATTGAATTAATAGAAAGGTTAATTGACAAATTTCCTTGTAATGATTCAAACCTGTGACCGCAGACACAAGTACAACAACATATCGAATCCCAACCAATTGCACCCCACCCCCTACTTCTTCGAAGGGTCCGGTAATCTATATTTACATGTTATTACTTTTTGTTATATGTATGAGAATAATATATGAAACGACTGTGTGTGTCGAACCGCACACCTTAGGCATACATAAACGTTGTACGTTACGGTACGTTGAAGCATGATGTTTCGCTGATGTTTGGAAATCATCTTACATTATTCCTCTTCACAAAAAAGGGAACAAATCCGATGTTTGCAACTATAGGGGTATTTCCAAGTTGTCTGCTATTCCCAAGTATTCCCAAGGCTTTTGAGAAATTAACAACTTCTCAACTGCAGCATTTCTGTCGATCCATGATTTAACCCTGCCAGCATGGGTTTGTGAAATATAGATCCACTACCACTAACCTGTTAGAATTTACATCATTTGCATTGAAGGGCTTTGAGAGAAAATTGCAAACTGACGTCATTTACACATATTTCAGCAAGGCTTTCGACTCCGTTAATCATAGCCTATTAATACATAAGCTCAATCTTTTGATTCTTTCCTATAACTTTTCTCTTTGGATTTTAAATTACTTCTAGAACCCAACATGTTTATTTTAAAGACACTTCGTCTTAATCTGTACAAGTTACTTCGGGTGTTCCACAAGGATGTCATCTCGGTTCCTTGTTATTTATATTATTCATAAATGATCTTCAATCTGCGATCAGTTACTCTTGAGTGCTTCTTGGGACCAGGTTGCAATCTGATCTATGTAGTTTTCAAATCTGGTGTCAAGATAATTTATTAAACCTTAACTTTAGTAAGTGTAACGTAATGTCCTTCAGTAGGCGCCTCCCCTTTCAAAACAATTACATTCTGAATGACAACTCACTTAAAAGAGTTGAGTCGGTCACTGATTTGGGTATCCTTAAAAAAAACACTTTTTACTGCCTTGGTACGGCCTATTCTTGAATATGAACTATGTATTTGGTCACCCCAATACAGTATTCATCAGGATAGAATAGAATCTGTAGAAAAACTATTTCTTATTTTTGCACTAAGGGCTCTCAACTGGAATACTAACATACGCTTACCATCCTATCGTAGTAGACTTTTAGTAATTAATCTTCCTTCTTTGTCTGATCGTAGAACATTGCTCGGTGTAATTTGCTTACACAAACTAATCAATGGTGAAATTGATTCTTCAGAATTACTCAGCCAGATAAGTTTTGCTGTTCCGGTTAGACCAACTAGAAACTTTCTTCCACTCTCTCTTCAATTTTGTTCTACCAACTTTGCTATCCATAATCCTTTCCGAGTCCTATGTAATAACTTCAACAAACTTTGTCGAGTTGTAGGTAGTTCTACTTCGACCCCCTTAATTAGAACTTCTCTTCTCTGTCACCTGTCTAGATCTTAATTAAGTTAGCTTAATAATTTAAGATGTATTGTACTTCGTTTTTAGTTATTTTATGTTCTAGTCGTACGTTATGCGGTGCGCCCCTCGGTCGGTTGGGCGGGAGGTGGCTGCATTATTTGCAGGGTTCCGCGCGCTAACAAGCACGTTGCTTGGTGTTGCTGGGCCACTTAAATGTACTGTCCCGTTAGTACATCAACGTCCATATATATAAAAGTGCGAAAAATAACAATAAACAATGCTATAGTCGCCTCTCGACTTTAAGAATGATTTAAGGCAAGGATGATTTAAGGCAAGTGTTCATTTTCGTTTTGTTAGTTTATGTCTAGGAGTATATGTACTGATCAAGTTTGATACAAATCGGACAATTATATCTTATAGCTGGCATAGGGCCGATCTGTCAAAAATACGTTCCAAATATGAAATAGTATGAAAAACTTTTGCGTAAACTAAGCTATATTAATCAAACTCACTCAGGAGACATCTGCTAATAATATTTATAATATATATTGACAGTTTGATCCAAATCGGAATACTATATCGTATAGCTCCCATAGGAACGATCGGTCAA